>PVIU01000035.1:102636-594655 GCA_004026605.1 Ondatra zibethicus | reverse complement strand
TTCTCCATTTGCCAACTTTCGCCGCCACATTCAGAGAGTCTGGTTTGATCATATGCTCATTCAGTCCCAGGCCAGGTGGATTGGTGTGCTCCCATTAGTTCAGGCACACTGTCTCAGTAGGTGGACCAGCCCCTCACGGTCCTAACTTCCTAACTCATCTTCTCCCACCTTCTGCTCTTCACCTGCACCTTGGGGGCTCTTGATCCCATTTAAGAATATTCTGGGTACCCATCAAGAGGCTTTGAGAACATTCTTAATCCTCAGTTCTATCTGCCATGCTGATGACGAAGATACACTCATGGCCATTTCTATAAAATGATGAAGCTCAGGAAAACCAAAAGTTAAGACTCACACCACATAGTAGGGTGTGGTTGTCTTGGATGGATGCCTAGGTTGACAAGGATTCCCTTTTGGAGGGAGCTTCCAGCTAAAGGAACAGGGAGGAATATTTTTGCTTCTCAGAAGCCCTAAGCGTTGGGTGTTTTGTACTTGTAGGCCATCGTTTTGCTCTTTCACCATCTCCTCCTTACTAACACTAAGCTTCCTTGATTTTCAGTGGACTCTTTCTTCATACCAAGTGCCCCTAAAGTGACTTTACTTTATACTTTCTGGGATTTTTTTCCATTAACTCATATAAACAGTCGTCTCTTCCCAAA
This sequence comes from Ondatra zibethicus, assembly GCA_004026605.1. NCBI lineage: Eukaryota > Metazoa > Chordata > Mammalia > Rodentia > Cricetidae > Ondatra > Ondatra zibethicus. Next base: position 593,999 of record PVIU01000035.1, on the reverse strand, counting down.
GCTTTCTTAAAGAATCCCTTTCATTTGTCTATTCAGAAAATGAATAATATCCACTGCCAGCAAATAATGTTAAAATAGGTTGGTGAAGCAGACCAATGGGTTCTCCTCTTGCCTACACTCTTGGGTTAGAGGGTTCTTTGGAAAGCACAGAATATGGATGCTAATAAAAAGTCAAAGGATAATTCAGAACTCTAAAATTTGTGAAGGCTTATATTTAATATGGCCTGTGTCTTCAAAACTGAATTCAGTGTTAATATTCTAAAATTAAGAGATTCCATATAGAAAGCAACGCACATTTCCAGGATTTCAAAGGTAACTTGGCTCCGCTGAGAACACAAGACATCAACCCACATGATAAAGGTATTCCAGGATTCCCAGATGGGAGGGAAGAAGGCCTTGAAGCTACCTGCATCTCACCCGTGCTTTTGTATACCATCCTGGCTCCCTGAGCAGAACAATCCATCTACTGATCCCTACAGACTCCTCTGAGGTCTCTGGGGTGAATGACCTGTGAAACCTCACTCTATCGTGGGTTCTGCTTTGCATGCTATAGACTCAAAGGGTTCTCTCTTCAATGCCATTACCTGGTCTAGAGATGGCAGCCATATAAAATCTGTGTGGTCTCAGAGGGTCTAGCACTTAGACAGTGACCTGCTACCATTATCTGGGCCAGGCTCCAATGTTGAGGCCCCACGTTCTAGAACTCCCAAGAGATATAGTTTAAGTTAACAAAACCAACAAACCTAGATAGTTGGTAATTATATGATAGGGCTCAAGTGAATCAGAAAGAACAGTGGGAACTCCCTTTGCCTCAATAGCAAGGTTTCTTAAGCCCCAGAACTAATATTAATCATTAGTGTCGCTAAATTTGGTTTGTGGGAGCTTAAAAATATTTACTGACAGTCAGTAACAGGCCTGAGGAGATTTCCCAGTGGTTAGGAGCAATTTCTTCTCTTCCAGAGTACCTGAGTTCAGATCCTAGCACCTACATGACACACTCTTCTAGAATCCATGGGTGCCTGCACACATGTGGCGTTCATTTGCACAGACACACAGACATACATATAAAAATCACCAACAGAAGCAATAGGAACAGCAGTAACATTAACTTTGGACCACTTATGTGTTACTTAAGTCGTGAACCTGCTGCTCCCATTTTATAGCTGTAAAATTGAGACCCTAGTGAATTGAGTATCCTGTCTCACAGAGGTCATGAAACTAATGTCTTTTGGGGGGGGGGTTCGAGACAGGGTTTCTCTGTAGCTTTTGGAGCCTGTCCTGAACTAGCTCTTGTAGACCAGGCTGGCCACGAACTCACAGAGATCCGCCTGCCTCTGCCTCCCGGGTGCTGGGATTAAAGGCATGCGCCACCATTGCCCAGCAGAACTAATGTCTTAAATCAAATGTTTCAGTGATTTTTTTTATCTCATTTCTAAATTTGCTTGGTTATGTTGAAATATAGAAAGGACACAAAAAGATCTGTCCTTTCTCCATATTGAAAAGAAATTGCCATCATCCTTATTTCTGCTGTAATAAGTCACCAATGAATGGCCTGTGAGAAAAGTGTTCCCTAGAAGAGTCCTCATGTGGAACTAGAAGATGCACTACAAGCGACATGGCAAATAGATACAAGAAATCCAGGTGTGACTTTGGTGACTCAGGAATTGATCCACACAGCAAATCTGATTAAAGATGCAATTTGGTTTTGAAAGTAACAGAGCAAATCCTATCTTTAAAAAAAAATTTATGCTGAATTCTGTTAGATTAAACTGGGCACACTAGAACAGAGATACAGGAGAGAAAAGGCCCTTTGGTTCTCTATTTTTTATCTGTTCACATCACACTCAAACATAAGCAGGCAGCTCACGGGGCGGAGCGGAGGGTTAGTTGGGAAACGTGAGAATTCAAGATGGAGCTGCGGTGTTCTTCACTGCCACGTTCTTCTTTGCCAGACTGGAACATAAGCCACTTTACAATCTGAAAATAGAGTCCTCAGAGTGTGGTATTCACAGATAATCCATTAAAACACTCCTCCTGCCTCTAGACACCGAGAAGTGCTAAGTGTGCTTCTTGGCTAAGAGCCTGTTGTATCTGACCCAGGTCTGTGCTTTCATGGAGCTGAGGAGCCAGTCACTTTGCAGGGACCTTTGTGTCAGGGTCTCCAGTTGTGGTATGCTGCTGTCCCTCATATTCTTGTGCTGAAACTTAAGAGATCTTGTCATGAGGTGACTTAGAGAGTGAATGCACCCAGTGGGAGTGGAATGGTTGGGTGCATGACCCCTGGAGCTTGGGTTTAAGTGCAGGTATCTGGCAGTGGGTAACCTTTCTGTGTCTCAGTTCCCTCATCTGTGAGAATTATTAGTGGTTCAAACTTCTTCATGTATTTAAAGTTTTTAGAATAGTATTTGGCACATAGTGAGTATCATATTGGACTTATTAAATAATCTCAAGATGTGACTTCTTTTTAGTAACAACCACAGCAATTAAACCTCTTTTCTGTGCCAAGAATTTGGCACACAGTAAGCCATTTAGCATTTAGAGTATTCAAGATGCATTTACAGACTATAGTAAATATTACCAGTTAACACCTTTAATTTCAGTTAAGAAAAACTGAGACATGGAAGTGTAATAAGATGTCCAGGCCACATAACTAGTAAGGATGTCCAGGCTGAAAAGTATGTGGCAGTCTCTGGAACCCATATACTTAACCACTACTTTGTAAAGAGATGCAAATGAATTCCATATTTACTGTTCTAAATACAAGATTGAGTTCATTCACTGCAGATACAGCAGCCCACTCTGAGGCTGAGGCAAAAGATGCTATTGTCTTATTACCTGCAACTAAACACCAGTGAAGGGCAGGTGAGATGGCTCAATGGGTAAACACACTTTGCCAAGGCTGATAACCTGAGTCCAATCCCTGGGACTCTCATGTAAATTCTCACATGCTGTCCTCTCATCTCCAACTGTGTGCTGTAGCAAGTGTGTACAAAGAGTATATGCATACACAAACAAATTGCTAAATGAAAAAAAGAGAGAAAGAAAAACTAGTGAAACTGGCATATAATCAAACTGCCAACTCAAAGTATTTCTTTGTTCAAAATCAGACTTTGGGCTATTGATACCAACAATGACTTTTCCCATAGTCAAGGCAGGGTGTGGAGAGTCTCCTGTGGTGCCTAGATCAAGCTCTAGTGCTTTCTAATTCCCTGTACTGTTAGCATAGCACACTGGCCCTCTTGATAGTGTGGTCTCCACACTGCCCTTGTCTGCAAAGAAAGCTCCTTACACAGGTGACATTCTGCTGACCACCTTTGATTTCCAGTGAGGCGAATTGCAGGATGAGATGAAAATTGGATGTTTGTTGAAGATTACTTAATTGATGGCTTGCTGGGTTTCAGTGATTGTAAAACTCTGTAAAGTCCCAGAGGAGTCAGATATGCATAAAAAGAGAAGCCACAGGAAGGTGTCCATAGGGAAAGCAATTGAGGGCGGCAGAAACCATGATACCATATTCATAAAGAACCTTTTCTGGCCACTTGTAGAAAAGGATGACCTTGCACTTGAGAAATAATTCTGGGAATTAGGGAGAGCTTACTGTGTAGAAGCAGATCGTCCCCCCTCCACAAGCTTTCCATTCTGAAAGCCGAAATGGGGCATTAGAGAGAACCACCACATTCCAAAGGAGAGAGACTTACAAAGGATCACGACCAGGGCGGAAAGGGGCTCCCAGCTAATGTGTGCTCTCTGTGAAAGCCTGCTGCCTTTCAGGAAAGAAAGGCATTCAGCTGCTATCTGAGGATTAGCATAAACTTGTGCTCTATCTATCCTTCATTTCAAACCTTAGTAGCATTTGAAAGCTTTAAAATATCATACTAAATTTGCTTTGGATAGCATTAATCAGTTTTAATTATTTCTTTTCTTTCTTTCCTTCCTTCTTTCTTTCCCTTCCTTCCTTCCTTCCTTCCTTCCTTCCTTCCTTTCTTCCTTCCTTCCTTCCTCGCTCTTTTTCTCTTTCTTTCTTTCAACTGCCGAGCTGTGTAGGTTCCTTGCTTAGGGAGACCACATACTCTCTTCCTGGGGAAGCCCCATTTCTACCTGTTGTGCCGTATGATTAACTGTCTCACATAGGTGTTCTAGTTTGGATGCTAAACTAAACTCTACATTGAGCCCAATGATGTAGACTATTCAGGCTAGATAAGTGCCCCAATGTGCTCAGAGAGCACACTGCGGCATGGGTTATAAAACACAACACAGAAGCCTTAGGATGCTACGGGTGCCACCCTGCTGTGAGTCATCCTGCAGTCAAACTGTGTACTTTGCCTTAGATGTCTGAAAAGGAAAACTCACTTAAAACATATTTTACAGCTATATCTCTGTGTGTAAGAGAGAAAAATAAGAAACATGTGTCATAGTCCTGACAAAGAGTTGATTTGCGTGTTGGCGGATGGGCTGGGATTTGATGTGGTTGATTCTATGAGTTCAGCTTTGTCCCAAGAACATTATGAGCTCATAGAACTGATCACTGCTTTTAAATACAAGTTGAAATGTAGACCGGTGTTCCAGGGGCGGTGTTGTTCAACTCATGGTTTTGTGTCAAGAGATCTGGAGTCCTGAGAACTGCAGCCATTACCTAGAGTCATGCCATCATCAGAGAAGAGGAGGAACCTGGGTGCCCCAACTCCTGCTCCCTGATTCATGTGCTGGAGAACACTCTCCGGCAGGGGCTCCATGGAGTTATTAAGTTGACTTAACTCCATGGAAATAAATGGCTGGACACAAACTGAACCATCCTCATTAAATTTTACTTCTTCTGAATCCCAAAGTAAAAGGTAATGGCTGCACTGCACTGCTGAACCCAGCAGTATAGACCCAAAGCCGGCGACCACTTGACTTTTTCTTTGAGTCTACTTTTATTCTCTGTCCTATGCTCACCTGATGTAAGCATTAGAGTTTAAGGTTAGCAACGGGCTGGAAAGGTGACGTAGGCGGTGAGCAGGTGTTTCCTGGCATCGGACTTACACCTATACATCATCAGAAGGCCGCTTGCTTTGGTTCGTGTTGATGTCCTACCTCAGGTAAACAGTGCTCATGGCCCTTTTCCCCTGGGAATTTCTTGAGTGCTAGTGGATCCTACTAATGGGCATGCATCTGGAGCAACTAAAATGTTATTCTTCCCTGGAGTGCCTGCAAGCGAACAGAACAAGGCCTGAAGTTCAATTTGACGGTGCCTTAAAGGTGGAAGTCTAGTGTTAACCGGAAGATTAGTATGTGCAGAGTTTTATTGCCTTTTTTTTTAACCTTCTTAATTTTCCTTCTTTTATACCCAAACAATTACACTTTCTGGTGGTTATTAGTGCTGATCCTAGGGGCAATCACTGTCAAGGCTGTTGGATTCAGAACCCAGTACTTTGCAGGAATTAGGTCACTTGATTCCTGGCACCACGTCACGAGGCAGAGTCTATCTCCATCCTCTGACCTCTCAAGATGTAGCTGCCCAACAAGACGAGGGACAGAGCTGGGTCTGAACCCAAGCAAGCCGACTTCACGGCCTTGGTTCCTCCTCACCGGGTCTCATTGCTGCCAGAATTGTAATTGTTATGCAATTGTGACGGTTGTGAGAATAAAATGCAATACAATCAAATATGATATTATGCAAGGGGTAATTACACGCCATTAGCTGTGTGGGTGCTCATTTGCATACTTTGATCTCAGAGATGCCAAAGGGGAGAAAAAGCACTTTCTTAGAGGATTGTTAATAGAATTCCAGAAACTGGGTGGGCTGGGCTGCGTTTATAAAGTACTTCTCACCATGTCTCTCTTGGCTCGAATTCATCCATAAAAGATAAATGTAGCCCCAGATGTCACCATTCATGACACTCACGGGGTCAGGCATCACTTCTTGGGTAACCATGGGGCTTGGTAGGAGGGCACAGTTGTCGCTCAGTGGAAGAATTCCACCAACATCATAAAGGTGGTTACCGGCCTGGTGGCAGATGATGGACGGGTACCTCGAGGGCACATCCGCTCTGCTGCTTCCCGTCTCTGCAGGCCTCATTTATGGCTGGGACCTGGCCCTGCCTTGGGACTTACGAGAAAGCTTGAGCTGAATGGCTGGGCTTATCAGGATCTCTGAGCAAGGCTCTTATCATCCTGCTGACCTCCAGGAGCTCCTCCAAGTCTGGGAGCAGGAAGCCCTGCCGGAAGACTGGCAGGTCTGATTGCCAAGTTATATAGCTCTGTGACTCTTTAAGTGAACTAAGATCCATTTCTTCAAGGCTTAGGCCCTTTCCAATTGCCATTGGAGAATATGATTTGTTTTTTCACAACTGCTTGTAGTCAGTTCCGTGTTTTAAAGAAGAGGGCCCCACAGTCTTTCCCTCCCCATGTACGTATGATATTGCTCATTGTCAGCCTGGCCGAGTCTAGAATCATCTGGGATATGCCATGCCCCTGAGCATGCCTGGGGGGTTATCTTGAGTGTACTGAGGTGGGAAGATATACCCACTGTCGGCGGTGCCACTCCCTGGCCGAGATCCTGGACTATGAGAGTGGATAAAGGAGTCTGGGCAGCAGCAAGCTTTCCTTGCTCTCTTCCTTCTGACTATAGGTGTACTGTGATTAGCTGCCTCAGCTTCCCTGCCACGATGATCTGTACCTCTAATTGTGAGTCAGAATAAGCCCTTTCTCCCTTAAGTTGCTTCTATCGGGATATTTCATCACAGCATCTGGGAAAGTAAGACAGTATGGCTTTCTTCTCTTGGCAACATAAGGCTACTTAGGAAACCTAGTGCTTCCAGCTTTCAGGAATTTCCCATAGGCCTCAGAAGCTCAGGAATTCCTGCATCAAGTAAAGGTAACTTCGCTTAACCCAGTATTTTCCAATCTCACTTCATCAAAGAGTCCTTTCATAGCTGTAGATCAGAAGTGCTCTGGACAAGCCCATCACAGGCATGGAATCGTATCTGGGGAGTTCGTTGAAGTAATGGCTTTCTGGACAATTAGGGCCTGCTGTTGAGAACAGGCTGTCTGCAGTGTTAGTGGCAATCATTTCCCAGAAGATCTTAATGGAACCTGCATGTTTCTCCAGGGAATAGTGTACATCATAGAGCATTGTCCCATGGCCAGTAATGCTATGGAAGCCTGTTGAGTACGGAGGGAGCCAGCAGTATCTCAGCAGCCCCTGAGTGGGAGGTGCGGCACAAAACAGCCATGTGCGTTCCACACGTGGGCAGGTGTTTTGTGGGAGCTTTGTCTGAGCTCTAATGACCTCTGTGTTCAGTTCCTCTCCTAAGCCCTTTGGCTTTAATGTCACTCCACTTTTGAAAGACAGTGTTAACCTAACATGCAATAATGACATTTCTTCAGCACTTGTGAAGCTGGGGTGCCGTGTTGGGAGGCAGCTTTCTAGAAACCATTCCAATAGGTTGTCTCCAGTGCCTGAGGCTCCAGGGAGTAAGTTCTCCTGATTTATGCATGCAGAGTTAGAGGCTCGGAGAACACAGCCTCAAATCACACAAATTAGAGCCATGGTCCTATTTATCAAGAATATTAAGAAGCAACATTAGTAAATAGTAAACGATAATGTAAATGAATCAGCAGAAACTGGACTGATCCATTTAGTCGATTTGCCTTTCCTAGGACCTTGGCTATTAAATCCTTTTAATTATGTCAACAAGGTAGAACTCGGTCATTACTTTTACAATAGCAGCACGAGGGAAACAAACCCAGCGAGCAAGGAGTTTGCAGTTTATAGAGTATTGCCTACATTCTCCTCCTGGGCTGGCAGAGGAACCTCACTTTGTAAGTTTGTAGGATTCAGAGAAGTTAAGTGATTTGTGTATAGTCACACAGCCAATCCGCAGCAGAGGTAGAGCCAGAGCCTACCCCATTACTTCTCCTTTAGATTATGCTGTTTCATTCCCCAGAGCTCTCTTTCCTTTCCTCTCCTTCCTTCCCTCCCTCTCTCTCCCTCTTTTCTGTCACATGCTTTTATATATCTCTAATTTTCCTATAGCATTTGTGTGTCATTTTCGTAATAATCAAAGGACAACTACCCAAAATGTATTATTTGAGTATAGACTTGTGGCTTTTATACTTGGTACTGATGCTGATATTGGTAACATGTTTGTACACCCCCGCCCCCCACACACGCTCGTACGAAAGAGAGCTTTGGGCCCCAAACTCCAGTGTTACCGATAGTCATTGCTTTTGCAATCTCGGGTGTAGTTCTGCAGGTTTGTAAACCACTCTTTTCTCCTCTGATAAGTGGACATCAGGAGGACTGGGTAGGGCAGCAGATATGCACATATTTAATAAGCAAAAGCACAGAAAGAATGTAGATGGTGTTCAGAGAGAAACACACAGGGCATGTGTCTTTCAAGCTCCCACATTTCATTATCTGGATAAATGTTATGCAGCCTGCGTGCTGGAAGGTTGGCCAGGAAGGGTTATTTTTTTTTCCCCTGTTGCCCTTTGCCAGACAAGAAGCGAGCTAGTGGGGAACGTTTTTGTGGGCTAAGCAATTTGCTTCTTCCTCGGAGAATTCTCTGCATTTGCAGGTAGGAGCAGTGAGCTTGGCAAGGCAGAGTCCAGAGAGTTTCGAAGCCCTTGTGTTTGCAAAGGACTTGGTAATTAGTTGCCCCTTTGCCACCCGCAGCTACCCTCATCCTCCCCTACCTGTGGTACTTCTGTATGCTCTCTCACTGTTGCCTGATCCCTGCAGGCTACAGTCATCTGATGAGAGGGTACTGGGGTGACTTATTCAGAAAACACACTAGCCTGGACCCTAAGCTGGGAGTGAATGAGAGCAGGCCTGGAAGATGAGAAAACACTAAGGTTGAGTGACAGGGAGTTTTATTGGCAGAAGTAAGTCCCAGCACCGTCTTCTCTCTGGCCCATGAGTCCCCATCCTACATGGGGCTTCTGCATCATTCCTGCATCCAGGTGACTTAGTTCCCAGTTCTCCTACCATCCCGTTGGTGAGTTCCACCCCCTGTGCGCCCGCTCCCTGGGCGCCCTTCAAGTCTGGCTGATGCTTCACATTCATTTGTTGCTGAGAAGATTTAACAATCAAGGAGACCCTTGATCTCTCAACTGCTTCCCGGAGAGCAATTTAGACTCCCATTGAACACCCATCCCCCTCCTCAGCTCCACTCAGTTACACGGAGTTCATCTGAAGTGTCTGTGATTTCCTATTTAGCATCTCCATCCTGCTTAAAAAATGAGGTCTCCTTCCTCCCCCACGGCAGATCCAAGAGGACTGAAGACTGAATAATTAAACAAAACCATATTTCCCAGTCCCTTTTGCCTTATTTCATCAATTTAAAGAACTCTGGCTGACATCCTGCTGGGCCTGACACCAGGGTAGGGAGACACTGTGGAAGTCCAAATTGCATTCGTCAATCTGAGACTTCACTGGCAATGACATCCCTAGAAGCCCCTAGAGCTAAACCCTGATGGCCTGTGTCCAGGCCCAGTCACTCCTTTCCAGCACCCCTAGGGACTTGAGCAGCCTGGAAATCCATGCTTGCTCCATTTGAGACTATTTACCCAGGTCATTTAGCATCTGTAACAGACTGACCTTCAGCTTGTGCTTGCTCTGTTTTCTCCTTCCCTCCTTCCCCATCTGCATGCTCTTTGGTAGGTAAGGTCTAAAGGGGGCATATATAGCAAGGAGGGAACACTGGGCCTTCTAGCATACAGCATGTCTGGTTCTAGTTTCATTTACCTACACATAAAGATGGAGCAGGTCACACTTGCCTTTGGGGACTCTGAAGGAAAGACTGAGAAAGGTAGAACATGGGGAATGTGCCATCCCCTTGGATGGGATCCCTGGTTGATGATGACTAGCTGTGACACTTGGAGACCTCTGAAGTTCAGACTCATCATCCCAGAATAAACTTCATGACACCTACTGTATAGATGGCTCCAAGCCCAGGGCACCTACTGTGTAGATGGCCCTCTTCCCATAGCTCCTCAAGCAAAGAAGCTGTGAGATGGGACATAATCAATAATTGATATCTGATACATTCTGAGGGTGCTGGGAAGATTCAATGGAGTCATAAATTTAAAATGTTTTCTGGGACTTTGGGCAAAAATAAGTCCAAATTATTCCAAATCCAAAAATCTCAAACCCAAAGTGCTCCAAAATTGGAAACATTTTGACACCAATTTCATAGAAAAAAATTGGCTTAAAAAATTGTATTTGAGATATGTGAGTCAGGTATCCATGAACCACAAGTGAGTTTTGTGTTTAGACTGGGGTCAACATCCTCGAGTTACCTTACTATGTACATGAAATTAGTTCAATATCCAGAAAAATCCACAACCTGTTCAAATCCTGCTTTAATTCTCAACACAAGTAGGCTAACCTCTGGTGGAATGGCCAGGCATAGGCTCACTGTCACTTTTGTTGAGAATTAAAGCAAAAAGGAGCTTGTCTGGTGAAAAGTGAGGAAGGGGCCAATAAGCATGAGAACGTTCTATGTGGAGGAAGTTTGGGCAGGGAGATCACGGCCCTTCCGGGATTTGAAAAGGTTGCTGACTAAAGAGAGGAAGGCCGATCACCTTCAGCTGTGTTTGGGAGGAACTGGAGTAGAGTCTCTGGGCCAGGCCAGGTGATTCTGATTCACTTTCAAACTTGAGGACTCATGACTTGCAGTACATCTCAAACCCGTGGCCTGGTCCGAAGACTCTGGGTCCAGCTGCTTCCTTCCAACCTAATGACATTAAATGCACATTGAGCTCCGACTGCTGTTTTCTCCCAGCCACCCACTCTTGGATAGCCGTTCTCTATAAAGTAGACATAATGCGTCCATATAGCATGTTGGTTTGTTCTTAGATTTCTTACACTCCTAAAGAGTATGGATGCATTTGGACCTTTGTGCTTATGTGTCCTTCACCCCCCCCCCAGACGATGGCAAGCCTATGCTTCCATGGCTTTTGTTAGCAATTCCTGCCCCTTCTTTCAAGATCCTCTTTGAGATGTACATGTATGTGTAAGAGTTTTAGTTTTTAATATGCTTCTTTAAAGACTTCTCTTGCTAAGTCATGATGGTATTCTTCCACTGTATCCTGACCTCTTTGGGGTGGACCATACTTCTTGTCACTCACTGCTTTGGTTCTTCTGCCCAGAAACATTGCTTTCCTTTCTTGAATGCATCCACAGATCGATGAGAAGAATGACATAGGACTATGCTGGGACTAAGGCTATGAAGCTGCCAGGTTGCATGAGAACAGTGGAATGTTCTTGCTTGAGGGGAAGGGCAGGACTGACCAGACTTGGTCCACTTCATTGAAGCAGAGAAACCCAGGAAGCATAGTCAGTGGTCAGAAGAAATGGTCTGACTCACTTTGGGATGGGCTGTGGTCAGGGTGGTTAGAATGCTTTGCGAGACAAACCTAACTAGGGCAAAGCATCTTTTGAACAGACTTTTCACTGCTGACTTGGACGGGGTCTCCTGGAGTGTCTGCTCTCTGGACCAGCAGTATCAACATCACAACTTGCTAGGGATGTGACTTCCTGGGTCCCTAGAAACTGTGGGTTTCTAGCTCTCATACCCAGAATTTCCAACGCATCCATACTCCTTAGGATTGTAGGAAATCTAAAAACAAACCAACATGATATATGAGCGCATTATGTCTACTTTATAAAGAACGGCTATCCAAGAGTGGGTGTCTGGGAGAAAGCAGCAATCAGAGCCCAGTAATGTGCATCGAATGTTATTAGGTTAAATACCATACACGTAATTACTTAGTGTTGAAAATTATTAATTGTGCACATGAAGCTCGTTCGGTGCCCTGGGTACTTCTAGTCCTGCTCAAATAGTGGAATAATTAGCAGATAACTGTACTATTAATTACGCCAAGGCTTCTCTAGAAATAGACCAAAGGACCAACCCTGTAAGATGACGATTGTCAGTGTGTCCCTGTTTTATCTCGATGCCCTGAGTAGAGCAGATGGGATATTTGAAATCAACCTGAGCCACCTCTGGCCCAGCGGAATTAAATTCTACAGTGAGAATTCTAGAGACCAGTATGCCATATACTTGTACCAGCTTGGAAGCTGTTTGCAAACTGCCAATCACAGTTAAGTACAAATCCCAACACATTCATGAACCAGAACCCCAAGTACCAAGATCTTGTTTTCTCTTTGCCCATCCTTCCTTGACCATATGGCAAACATTCTTCATTTCTTGCCTGGTTGATAGCCACAAGATCATGCCACATATTCTATGACCAGACACCAACAAAATTCTTATGATCTCAATTGATTTTCACAAAACAGATCCTGACACGTGGTATGCAGATTCTATAGCTCATCTTTCCCATGGAAGGAGCCTGGAGAATAAGGTGCCGTTCTAGGGTGAATTCAGACGTTCCCACTTAGTATTGTCTAGAGGACATTTTGTGGTCATAGGGGTCTTGTTTTGTGCTACCAATGTGCTATGGCTGCCTAGTTGAAATCAGGTGGCTAATAGGAAAGACAGAACTTAGTTCTGTGTACAGTTCATTCGTTCAAATTTAAATAGCCTCGTATGGTTGGTTACTAATACAAGACTTCAGCAGCAACACTGGCTCTGCTCCATTCCCTGTGAACTCATAGCTAGCATTGCCTGCCTGAGCCCCAGGAGTCTCACAGCCCCTCAGGGTGATGTGTGACATTTCATCTTGGGCAATTTCCCTCTTCTTTGCCAATGAGAGCTTTAGTCATTCCACATGAGTAAAAGCTGCCTGGAATTACTCAGGGAGGTGAAGGATGAACATATTAACAGGCTATAGATAACAAGAGAGTCCTTCAAGAATGGACGTGCTGGCTGGGAAATGCTGCCAAGTCAATTTGTGCAGAATAATGGAAGACAAGGATGAGCTGTGGCTGACAGAGAGCAATTAAATTTTGTGGTAATTTTTGCCTTGAATTATTAATTTCAAGAGGAGTTGCTTCTCTCTCTTCAACCCATGACTTCATCCTTGGAGTCCTGTTGGAAAGCCCGGCACATAAGAACCTTGTTTTCCAGGGTGTTAAGCAACTTTTCCCTTGGTTCCTTTCCTCATGTTTGCTACTCTTTTCTGGGCTGGCATTTCATTTCCCCCATGTTCCTGACAAATTAGCCATACAAGGACCAATTAGCAAAGTAAAACCAAATAGAAAAAGACATACATGAAACATGAACATATCTACATTCAGCCTCATGGGTCACTCTCTGTCCTAGCAGGTCCCTAGGAGGTCACACTGTGCACGTACATGTGTGCTAAAGAAATTGGGGCAAATAGGCAGGGAAATTTGGGAGTTCATTTCCCTCCTGGTCAGCTCAGCTCATGGGTGAGTTACAATGCAGCTGATATCAGAGCTAAGCTGGAAAATCCATCATGAAGAACTTCTCCAGTCCCAGGAAACCATCTTCCAAATGTATATGCATCTCAAGAAGGTTCGGGAGAGACAGTATTGTGCATGGAAAGGTGTTATTAACAAAAGCCATCAAAGCACAGCCATCACAGCGGCTCAGGGTGAAGGGCACAAACCCAGAGTCACTCATGGGGGCTTGGCTTGACACTGCGTCCCTCAGCACTGCCATCCCTCAGCAGATCAAGATGGATCAATGTGAATGCTGCTCTTTTGCTTATCACCTTGGTTTCTTGATCTTGGATCTCCTTGGAGTAGCTCTTACCTCATATCCATGTGCACTAACTTTCTGGCGCATAAAATTAGATGTGGTTATTTTATGGTTTAGTGGGAAGTACTCTGGTAAGATCAAAGAGGAGTTTAGTTCCTCTTCAGTCACTCAGTGGCTGTTAGGGTTTAATACAAAGTCCCATGACATCTCTAGCCTATGAAACCGAGCTGATACCATGAACCTACACACAGAGACACACCCACACCCACACAGACACTCATATACACACACACAGGAGAGAGAGAGAACACACTCTAGGGAATGTCTCCTTCTGAGGTGTTTCCAACATGCCTTTCCCCCTCTTTTGTTTCTTCTTGTTTATGCTAAATTAGGGAAAATAGCATTGATCAACTCACTCCCTATTCAATAAATACCACTGCTACTTCATGTCCCTAGTAGTCCTAGGCTCTGTGCCTATAGTGCTGACCACCAGTCCTGACTGGGATGTCCATATTTTAGTGGGGGCCTAGATACAGATCCAGGAAACACATGAAGATGTGTCCAATGCTAGTAAATGCTGAGTGGAAGGCAACATAGGCTAAGGGTACTGAAAAGATGGCAGAGGCCTATTTAGAATCAAGAGTTAGTCTCCCATCCTTGATATCTCATGTGTGTGTGGAGGGGGTGTGAGTGAGTGTGCATGTGTGTGCGCACACACATATGAACATGCACACGTGATATAGAGGGTAGAGCATCACGAGGAAGGAGCATAATGCCATGGGAACAAGGAGCATGGAGTGCTAGACTGGGGCTTATCTAAAAGGTGGCAAATGGCTAGAATGAGACAGACTAAGGAGGAGTTGAAGAGAAGGGGCAGTCACGTCATGTGGAATAGGAGAAGAAAGGCGGTGGCTGCCACATGGGATCTTATGGAGAAAGAGACTCCCCTGTGGGTGGAACACAGTAATGGGTGCCATTGTAAACCCCAGCCAAGGCTCAAGAAAGTGTCACAGATCACAGATGCTCTTATGTCTGGGCCTTTTAGACCTGAGATATGAAGACTCCACTGGGTGAGAGCCAGGATGGATCAACCAGCCAGTATCGATATGCTCCTTGTAGAACGTAATCCAACCCTTATCAACAGGAAAAAAAGACCAAGTACTTTCCACTGTTCCCCTGGTTCCAGCCTCTGGGAGTGACTAGCATTAAAAGTGAACATTTCCATCCTTTCTGATATTTTCACCTATGTATAATGTTTAAAAAATAAACACCGACTTTATTGGCTGTTTGAAACACATCATTTCTTGGGGCCCAAACCCCCAATTGAGTACTAGACTATTCTAGCACTAATGTTATATCATCAAACTATTGATAATGTGTTTTAAAAAGCCAAAAGCCTCCTGCTGGCCCCTTCGTCACATCCTAACAGCCTTGGCATACTCAGGTCTGCCTGCCGTTCGCTGCAAAGCAGTAATTCTGCTAGCAGACCCTGACAGACAAAATTCTCTCACTGCCTTCAACTCAATCTGCTAGCCATTAAGAGAGACACCTTCGCTTCTCACCCTATCACCTGAAGCAGGGTAGGGAGAAGGGCAAGGAAACACAATAATTTACGTTTGAGTGTGCCCTGAAAGGCAGAGAAGCTGAAGGCTGTGTTGCTATGGAAACCAGGTTCTGTTTACTAGAAGCTTCCTCTACTTGGAGCATAGCAGGTTAGCCTGTTTCTGGCAGGGTGGTGGTTTCTAGCCCTGGTTGGATATTAAGATCTCCTGGGTCTGTGTAAATATTGGTGCCTGGATACCACGCCTAAGCCTGGTGGTTTCATTTGCTTGTGATGATGCCTGGCCTCCATAGATAGTTCTAATATATAGCATGGAGACAGGTCCTCCTGGTAGGATCAATTAGTCATCGTCCTGAGCAAGCAACAGAAGTCAGCAGAAACGAAGACAGTTTTATTTTAACAGGGATGCTGTATTCAGCCGGGAAGGGAGTCTGTTCATTTGTCCACCTTTCAGAAACTAAGCATCGGGAGCTAGTCCAACTACTTCCCTCTCCTCGCCTGATTTGACCTTCTCCCTGTGGGAAGGAACAGTGCATGAAGAAGTCACAAGACCCCACTGGCCCTGTTCTGGAGCGCCTGCCGAGCTAAGAGAGCTTGGTGCGCACAGCAGCCTTCAAGCAGCTGTGGTTAGACGCTCTCTTTTCTGACTTCCAGGCAGTCACTGACCTTTGCCCTGACTTCTTGGATTTCCTCCAAAGGGCAGATTTACAAGGCAAGGAATGGATGTGGGTGACAGGAGTCCAGGCTTGTCTTAATCCCAGAGTAGAATGAGCCTAATGTGCTGGAGGGAGCACCCAGCCCTTCTGCACAACACGCCCCTGGTGTTATCTGTACTGGTTCAGACTGGGGGGTCCTCACGTGATTCCTGTCTCCACTCAGCTGAAGAAGTTGTAGCTGAAGATAGGTTTGCTTACCTGGGGCCAAAGATGCCAGACTTGCCTTTGTGCCATGCATCCATCTATTGACCATCGCAGGGACAGCTCAGTGCACACCCGTGTGGTTATGTGCGCTAATTTGAGAACTAAAAAGCAGGGATCAGGTTCCAAATGTGAGGGGGAGGGGGTTGAAAGTATCCAGGAACTGGGCTGAAGCTTGTGCCCTTTACTTTCTTCAGTTAGGAAAAATAGAATTGAATTGTGACTTTTGGGTTGGGCCTGGTGCTGTCCTTGAAGATGCCCCTACCCAGCCCCTGCTCCCCCTCTCCTAAACTGATTCACATTCTTCTCCAAGCACAAAGATTATGGTCTCTGGGACAGATCATAATCAATCCCAGCTCTCTAATTTGCATTTAATTGCCCATTTTCCTGCCATTAAGCACAAGCCCCTGTGGGCAGGCCTTCCCAGGCTCCAGCACCACACTCCTGGGGTAGGGGCAGATTATACACCCGTGTACAGGAACGCAGTGGTTTCGGCTCCACACTTCTGCCAGCCCACAGAGTGCTCTAAGCTCACAGACTCCCAGTTGTAAACCCCACCTTTGCTTCCTGGCTGTCTGACCTTGGCAAGACCCGCCCCCTTGTTAAACCTGGTCACTGCCAGTTCTAGATTAGCACTGTGGCTAAAATATCACTGATTTAGGCACCACTGATTGTTTTCTTCTCCTGAAAACATCTCAGCTTTTTGAGGCAGAGTCTTGCTTTGTAGCCCTAGCTGGCATCGAACTTGCTGTCATCTTGCCTCTGCCTTCCAAATGCTGGGATTAAACATGTTGGTGCAGGTAAGCAGGGGCGGTACTACTAATTGTTAAATGTGACCTTGCAGATGAAGTGCTTCTGCTGAGAAGCTTGCAGGGTCAGTGTTTGGGAAATGCTCATTGTCATGCCATGGTCTTCTTTGTCCACTACTACCCATGTCATAGGTGTCACCTGTAACCCGGCAAACGAAGTAGGAAAAGCTACCAAACCAACCATCTCAGACTTGAGTATGAATTCTGATTAGAAATCAATAGCAACAGCCTGAGATAATAGCTTGCAAGTGATTATGGTCAGGACACAGTTGTCCAGACGGTTATCCATGGAGCCTGCCGTCAGGGAGTGGCCTTTCGGAAAGGGGAGGATACTAGTAAGTGAGCGCTGGAGAGGGAATCTGTTTCATGGACAGTTACAGGCCAGCTGCAAGCTTGACAGCTGGGCAGGGCTTGGGGAGAGTGCTGGCCAGGAAGGAGCCTCTTCATTTGGAGGGGTGTCAGTGCATAAGGACAGCCTACAGACCACCTGACCATTGTCAGTTCCCAGCGAATCAGTATGCAGCACCACAGCCAAGATTGTCTTCTATGTATGATGGGGTTAAAGTTTTACAGTCGGCCAAGGTGATGATTTCTACTTCCATCTGATGTAGAGAAACTGTCTCTTTGGTATTCCCTCTAAGGCAGTCCAAAGACAGGGTCACTCCAGGTTCTTTTCCCTTCCTCTGTGCTCAATCATCAAAGGCTGACATGCTAACCAGTCAACAGGGTGGGGGCCGTTAGGATGAGCATCTTTTTCTAAGGCTACATTCAGATGTTGGAATATCAGGTCAAGTCTGGGGCTCCACATTAAGATGTGAACACTGAAGTTTGCCTGTGGAGGTGAACGTGGTTTGTCATGTCCTACCTACACTGCGGCAAAATGAAGGTCTTCGTACAGAGGCATGATGAGCGCTGCACACATGCGGAAGTCATCTTTCATCACCATGCTATTTTGCTTAAAGCCCCGACTGCTACATTATGTCTTAAAACTTGTCAAATTGTGCACAGTACATTGACTTCATAGGAGAAAAATGGGCTCTCTAAAAACATCAAAAGTCAGACATCCCTAATAGGACAAGGCATTATAACTCAAAAGTCCTGCAGATAAATAATAATTAGGAATGACATTTACCCAGGAGAGCAGACAGAAAACGGCATTTGCTATCAGCTCTGCCCTTAAATGGTTCCAGTTTCATGCCTCTAAACACACTAATAAAAGGCCAGGTCGACAGCCTCGAGGAGGTTAGCAGGGTTATTTTTCTCAGCTGGAGTGGAGGCAAACAATGTAACAGAAGCATCTTTTACTTTTCCAAGCATTCTTGCAAAGGAGCCCCATGATCATTCCCTAGTCGTGGGAAGACAGCACACAAACACCTGTCTGCCTTTTGAAAGACGAAGATCCGACACCACAGTATTTACATTTTGACTGCACACATGGAATTCATCTCCAGGAGCGTGGAACTTTCTGAGAAGGCTGAGCGCTGACACCGCCGAACCTTGTGCCACCAAGAAGGGCATGGACTATGGACGCTTTCTAGGATGGACCACGAGCAGGAGTGGAAGGACAGAGGCAGCCAGGATGCCACCTAGGAGGAGCATTGTGCAAGCTTAGGGCCCCTCGCTGGGCTCATCCTCATTCTGGCCCTGTATGCAAACTCTGAAGGCACCTGGCCATTCCGATGAGGAAACGGAGGCATCCTAGGTTGAAGTGGCTTTTATTGATTTGTTATCAGAGGCTTCACAGTTTGTCTTAGAAATCTAGTGCCCAGGGAGGGAAACCGCCCAATGTGAGCTAATCAAAATGAGAAGTGCTATCTACCGCACCCTCTGTTGCTAGTTGGGGAGGTGAGTGTCATCGGCAGGTCTCTATCAGAGTCTCTTTTCCTTATGACTTAGCAGATCTTCAAACAGCACTGGAGAAAAGTCATCTTGCTGATGATCTGTGACAGGATGTAGCTCTCTCCAGAGTGCACAGACCTCCTAGGGGGCTCACTCCTCCAGCCTATGAAGACTTCGTCTATCCACACTGCATTGTCCCCCCGAATAATCTCTTATCAGAGGATAATAATTAAGACATGGCAATGCCCACTTAGTAAATTAGCTAAATTGGTAAAACTCAATTTAAATAGCAATTTCGTCTCCAGCAATAGAATTATAACAGCACCCTTCACTTAATGAGCCAAGCACTTAATAATTCAAACATACTTAGAGAAAAAAAATCAAACAAAGCCTTTCCATCACAGAAGGGGTTTCCCACTACCCGCTACTCTGCCAACACAGCAGCTTGGATGTTCTGGAGTGTAGGCTTCCTATGTGGTGAGTAGGTAGGAGCTGCCCAGCTTCTGGGCACAGGAATTCACTGGCAGACTTTGAGCCAGATAACTGTGTTTGTCAACAAAGTTTTATTGGACCACAGTCCTGTATTGTTGATATGACGCCTCCTGGCTGCTTTTATAGCCCGGTAAAGAAACAAGCAGTGGTGGCAGGAGCACTGTCATTCCCCAGAACTAACGTATATTATCCGGGCTTGTCTGAAAAATCTGACCCTTTAGGAAAGTCTACCACATCCAAAAGCAGGTCTGAGCCCGGATGAGTGACTTTGGATAGATAACCCCCAACCCCTTCACTTGAGATTATCTTTCTCAGTCAAAGTCTGTTTCCTGAGAATTTGAGACTTAAGTGAAATGGTTCAGTCCTCGGAGGACGCTGTTCAAAAGTGGGCCAATGATGTATCAGCATCATTGTACTGAGTGTCCACTGTGTTGCTGACCCTGTTCTAAGCCTTCATTTAATGCCCGCAACAATCTTAGACTATTTTTACCTCGTAATGATGGAAGAGTTTGTAGTACTCTTTTATCCTTCCTTCTAGTCTTTCCTAGATCTGCCTCCCTTGTGCACCAATCTCCCAGCAGTTGAGTTTCTAATGGCAGATGGGAGGTATGAACACTCTCTTTGACTATGGTGAAGCCAAGAGTAAAAACTCTCGAAAGAAACCTTCAAGGTCTAGGAAACCAATCAAACCTTAAAGCAGACAGATGTTTGCTTATTCAGCTGCCATTGGGTACCTGGAATGCACCCTATAGGATGAAAAGTCCCTGACTGGCTACAGCTCACTTTCTGTTACCACTTATTCAACCAGGTGTCTAGGACACTCACTCAACCAGGTGTCCAGGACACTCACTCAACCAGGTGTCCAGGACAGCTGCACCTGAAGCACATCTCTTTGTTTCTCTTCTTGCAGAAAAGTCAAATGCTATTCCTAGAAACTCCATGCCTGAATGGCCACTTTCGTGTGACATGAGGAAGATACTTTAGACTACATAGAGGAATTCATCTCTCTGTTGAGGTCCCTGAAGGATATAAGGATGGGACCAAAACAAGTAACCCCGGGGTTAGCTCTGCCTGTTTGTCAGGCACTGAATAATGCATTTTGCTCATTTCAAATCCTTTCCTCTCTGTCATAAGTCTGTAGAGCTGACATGGTCATTTCTGCTTTTGCAAAAGATGAAGCAGAGACTCTAAGCATATTATTTTCTTAGGGGTTCTTGGCTAGTAAAAGGCAAAGTTGTCTTATTTTTAAATCCTTGAACCCCTATGCCTCTTAGGCCTCTGGAAGTTTCTTGTGTGTTCCAGGATCACCAGAGGCGCCATCATGTTGCCTTATTTTCTGTATTCCACTGGTTATAAAAATGGATTCACTACTCTGGAGGAAGAGGAGAAAAGGTCATTGGAGAGTGGGTGACACTTTAATTTCCAGAGTGCCAATTCTGTGTCTATCTCTAGTCCAGAGGTTCTCAGCTTTTGGTGGGTTTGCACCTCATGGGACATTCAGCAAATTCTAGAAACTTTTTTGTTTTTCCCAACTTTGGGTGGAAGGCAGGACTATTGCAGCTGCTTCTAGTATTTTCAAGATAACTCCCCACCCCAGAATAGAGCTGTTTGCTCCAGAATGTTTTCTTGCAAAGGATAAGTACTGCCTCCCCCCAATACGCACATAGACACCACACTAAGTCTTAGATTCTCTGAATGAGCAACAGCAGAGGGCCTGTAGGACCGGGAGGTGGACATTATGATACCCTCCACAAGAGCAGGGCTCTGATGGGAAAGCTTGTGGTACAAGGAAGAGAGATGGCAAAAAACCATAGGTAGGGAGGCTAAGATATAAGTGATGTAGAAATCAGAGAGAGAGAGAGAGAGAGAGAGAGAGGATGAGAGGGAGGGAGGGAAGGAGAAGGGAGGAAGGGAGTTGTAGGCATAGTTCCTATAGATCCAAAGGCCCTAAGGGGTGAAGGCAGGTGACTGTTTGATAACCCACAAACTTGAAGGGAAAGTACCATAGGTGAGATGCATGCCAGGAGAAGGAGGGGGTAGACCCAGAAGAATGCTTGATCATCTTAAAGATTCTTGATTTGATATTAATTGTTAATACCTGGGAGACCAAGGGGAACCTTCTGCAGGGCATGGCAGGAACCGACATGGGTAGGAAAGGCCCACTCCTATGGTTGTCTGGAGTAAACAAGCTGAACAGAGCCAGGTGGCCCCAGGAAACCTGCAGACATCATTGTCAGCTCTCTTCAGGTGGAGAACTGGGATTGGCCAGGCCCCTGCCGATCAGAATCCTGCTCCCATCATGTAGTGCTGCCTGCTTGAGCTTGGGCTTAGCGGCAGGTTGCTGCACAGCAGGAGCCCTGCCACCATAAATGTCAAGACGCAGCCTTTACCCCCCACTTAAAAATATGCACCATTCCAAAATAACACTCCACCATATCATTTGAGCTACACATCTGGCCCGCAATTGCAACGTAGCAATTCTACTGCGCTGTTGGCGTGCGCAGAAACAGTTCAGCATGAGAAGGATGCCGGCCCAACTCTAATTTCTTTTTCTTTATTGACCTTTTCCAAGGTGCCAGAAAGCAGATTCTCTCATTAAGATGTTGACACCTGAGAAAGTCAGTAGTATATCTTATTTATGGTAGTGTGTGTACAAGTCACGGAGAAGGGAGTTAACCATCAGCTGTCAAGGCAAGAAAAATATGGTTTTCCTCAGTCTCTTCTTTCTCCCCCATGGCTTCTGGCTCCTCTGAATCACAGAGTGTATCCAAGCCTCTCCTATGGTCTAATTAACTTCAAGGGAGACTGGGTGGGGGAGAAAAAGATTGAGAAATGCCCAGGAATCCGGGTCTGTGGAGCAGGCACAATTCATTTCTGATTAGCCGCAGTTCACGCACTCGCCCGTGAACCACACAGATGTTCAAGTGGGATGTCTTGAGGTACGGGGAAATTATCATAAATTTGAACTTGTTGGCAAGCATCTATTTCCATATTTTAGAGAAGCCTGTAATTTTCCTTCCTTGCCTCCCTTCTGGCGAGGAAGATGAAATGTATACCAAGATGGTGGGGCTCCCTGTCTACAGCGTTTGCATGGTGAGGAGACGATGCAGGACATGCAGGGCTCTGTCTTAGGAGTGACAGTGACTTGGAGGCCGGAGAGCCTGTGCGCTGTGTACCCTCTGGTTCAGGCAGCAGTGAAACCACCAACCAGACTACCAAGAGGAAGTTAACCATCAGGAACGTGATACTTCTATGCCTGGCCTTGAACTCCTCTACCATCCCTGATGTGTGTTCTCTCCCTTGGGTCAGTTTCCTTCCTTGACCGAACTATGGGCATGGCAACAATCCCTTCATAATATCAAGAAATTAAAGGAGAAGACCATATGTAAAATATTGGATGAGTTGCATGCATATAGCAAACGTGGTGGTTGAATTTAACAGCCAAAGGGGGCGGGCTATGAATAAATCAGGATGGGCTGGAGGAACAGCAGGACTCGCGGTCCCTGTCACTTCTCTATTCCATGACAAGAATGGTCATGTTGAGTTTTCCCCATGCCCCGCTCGCAGACATCTTTGCTGGGAGCTTCAGTTTTAGCTTAGGAGTATGCTTGTGGAATGTGAATAGGATGAATAGGTTTTAAAATATTCATTGGTTACATCTCCTGATTTCTCTGGTGGAATGAGCCACTGCTGTCTTCTGGATCGGTGCCTGCTGAGGTCTAGGACCCCTGCGGACATGTGGGCAGAACAATACGCAGGTCCCAAATTTGTGGTCTAAAAGCCAGATTCAACACATGGCTGTGACTTGGTGATCCGAATGTTTAAAACATATGAGTGAGTTCGTCGCTAACATTTAAACTCCAGTTTTCATGTAAAGGACAGTCTCATCGCTTTTCTTGAGGAAACAGAAGTTCCCACATTCCTGTGCCATGCCGTCCCAATTTGAGGAGGCGCAGGGTTTCCCACAAGACTTGGCACCACCTTCAGTTACCCTGGCTCCGAGCCCATTCCTCTGTCATATTCTGCCTGGCGTGACTGTTCCATGGACTAACCAGCTGGGCCCAGCAGGCACTGCGGTTTACTGCGGTTTACAGGCCCTCCAGCCACAGTTCTCTGGCTCACCAGCTGCATCACTGAGTACTTCCGAGAAGCGCCTATCGCCCATCTACTCAGCCCTGCTGAGTCTAAAGACAGCATCCAGCAACCTTGATCAAGCCCCCTGCCCAGATGACCCTAAAGCTCTCTATATTTGAAACTCTTGCCCTAAGGTATGGAGCAAGTGCTGGGAGGTGAGAATTGTCCTCAATGTCATTCCTTCAGTGGAAGTCTCATGTGAGTTGAGAAGAGTCATTTTCATTTCTGGGGTCTTATTTGCTTTCTCTGTAGAGTGGTAAGTTGGCTATCTAGTTGGCTAATTCTATAGGTCTGTGGGCTCATAATTAGCATCTATAAAGAGCTCCCCAGGTGCTAGTGCTTGGTAAACATTTGGCTCTTACCTGGAAGATGTCTTTAGCCCTAACTGTGGCCATGGTTCTCTTTGCAAACTCAGAGAACCAAGCAAGGTACAGAGGAGTAAGGCAAAACCTTAGATGTAACCCAGAGAGCAGGTGGTCCTTGACTATCCGCTGTTCTGCTCCGTCTGCGAGGCAATGACAGGCCTTGTGGACAACACCTTAGAATAAAGCTGATGGGTCTTTTATGGCAGGCATAAGTAAGTAAGGAGGACATTCAGGAATAGAAAACACGAGTAGTCCCCTTTCCCTGCCTGTGTGCAGAAAAAAAAAAACACCTAGGACCTTCATAGAGGGAGGAGTATGACCTCATGAAAAGGAGAGGAATAGACAGACTGACTGACATGCACACACATGCACACACACACACACACACACACACACACAGAGAGAGAGAGAGAGAGAGAGAGAGAGAGAGAGAGAGAGAGAGAGAGAGACTGAAGAAAGAAACAAAGACACAGAGAGAGAGACAGACAGGGAGAGAAGAGAGAAGAGGAGAGAGTGTATGCTCGCCAGACTCTGGAACTCCACAGGCCCCCTTAGAGCTGCGGTTCATCTCTTAAAATAGTGCAGCATTGGGGGAACACTGTTGTCACCTCGAGCCTCAGTTTTCTCTCCTGTGAAATGAGAACAACACCTGCTTCACAATGACTGGGAAGATGGCGAGAACACATAGGTTTATAAACAGCAACTGGCCCAGTCAGTGGTGACGATCATCAGCACAGCATCCTTGTCCTGTCCTGACGGGCCTAGAAACACCTTGTGCCATTGTGATGAGGGGAAAGCTGGGAACTCCTCTGGCCATAGGAGGAAGCCTTTCAGAACTCATTTCCCAATTCTCTTGTCTTATTGCCCATCTCAACTGGCCCCATGTTCCAATTCTTTGACTTGAGAAAGCATCTCAGGGGTATGTCCTTCCAGAATGGGTAGAGAAGGATTCTGGGAAGATTAGCTCCTGACTGTAACCTTAAGGTTGTCTTCTAAGCATGACTGGGGTGAAAGATCCCTTGTATCCATTGGTACTCAAATCCCAGGGAAGAAAATCGAGTCTCTCTTCTTTCTCCTGACCTTGGAAGAATCCTATGGTAGCATTAAAAGAGAGTGGATTTGAAAGTACCTTGTCCTGACTCTGACTTACCTGCTCTGAGAAAGTCACCTGACCTCTCTGCACAAAGGTCATTGCCATCTTCCTTGTGTTGCAAGGTACATGGGAACGGCAGTTATCCTCCATTCAGGAAAGACAGGGCATTGTGAGGAAACACCAGAGAGAGGTAGCAGGGCAAATTTGAGCTGTTGGGTCTCAAAGGGAGAAGCCAGTGGGAATAAACTCAACTGAAATGATGATAGATACCTTTAATTGAGTTGTTCATCTGTGCGCAGGATGGTGCTAAATATTTTATATCTATCATCTCATTCAATATTACCCAATATTTTGGAGTGTGTGTGTATGTGTATTTGTACATGTAGGTGTGCACACGTGTTGAGGTCAGAGGCTGACACTGGATGTCTTCCACTATAGTTCTCTGCCCTTTTTGAGGCAAGGTCTCTTACTGAACCCAGAGCACACCAACTGGCCAGAATGACTGCCAACAAGCTCTAGGAATTGACTGGTCTCAGTTTCCTTCCTCCTCCCTCAGGACCAGTGTTGCAGATGTGAGGTACCATTGCCCAAGTTTTTTGTGGGTGCTGAAGATCTGAGCTCAGATCCTCATGCATGCATGGTACTTTGCCTACTGAATGAACTAAAACCCTATCTTAAATTAGGGAAGTATTATTATGTCCATTTCAAAGGTGAGAATATTGGAGCTCAGTGAAGAAGTGTAGGTGTAGCATGATTAATAAAAACCCAGAGTCCGAAATTGGGGTTCAACCTGAAGGTCAGAAAAGCAAAAAAAGCCAGTCACTGGCTCTTACTTCTACCTTATTCCAAAATGGCGATCCTGCCTCCAGAAATCTCAGAATGAGACAGTGTGTGAGAGCTCTCGCCTCCCATCCCATTTTATATTCTTCTCTAGGGCTGGAATTAAAGGCGTGTGCCACCTACCACCTGAATTCTATGGCAAGCTAGTATGATTACCGGGGGATTAAAGGTGTATGCCACCATTGCATGGTCTGTAAGGCTGACCAGGGCGGCTGCTTTAGTCTCTGAAGTTGGAAATGAAATATCACCACACATAGGTTACCCCAGGTCTACAACTAATTGGCTGGCTGGGTTTGCAGATTGCAGTCGGCCTATTCTATGTGCCGTGAGAAGAAGTAGAGGGACTGCTGGGTGTACCCCTCCCATCTAAGAGTCACTCATGCTTCTAGCCTGTAGAATGCTTCCTTCACGGTCCTCCCCACCTTTCCTAGAGCAGCCAGAACTTACTGTTTGATCTGTCCAAAGCCCCAATCCCTCGTGAAGTCTGGATTTTATTCCAATGTCAAGCCCTTAGACACATCTTGTCTCCTGTATCCACATAACTTCTCTATAAAGTAGACATTCCTCATGCTACCTGCTCTGCAAAGACAGGCTGGAACCCTAGGGCAATATCCTAGTGCCATTCCTTCCTTGTGCCCTGAAGCCACTCACAAACCCTCAAGTGAGTGGAAAGTCTCAGAGCCAAGAGCAGTTCATTCCTGCAGACCCTGGAGATGCCTGACCGATTCCTCCCTTGAGTGTGGATGGAATTCAGGTTTCTGGTCATCTGGAGAGAAGAAGAAGCTGCAACCTGATAGAGACATTTTGGAAGGCTATGGGAGCAGGAAGCGACAGCCTCTGTGACCTTTGAGATGGGCCTATGGGAGTAGCAGCTCCACGAGGCAGTTTGCAAGTCGCCGTGACTGAATAAGGGAGGGCACATGTCACGAGAAGCCCCTGAGAACTCTGTGAGAGCTATCTTGGGCTTTGTCAAGTGCAGAGTTAGCTGGGTTCCATATTTAGAGGAAAGAGAAGAGAGTTTGAAGACCTGGCCTTTACCACAGATCACGAATAGGGCACAGAATGACAGAATTCTAACAAAATACTGCGTGCAACCAGGTGCCCCAGCATCTTCACGCATCTGCCTTTCACTCCACACCAGACACTGTTCCAAGGGACAAACAGGCTGGTTCTTAGTCTCGTGTGGCTACATTCCAGTGGGACAGGGAAGGACAATGAGTAAACCAACCACACAGGGAAACTAGTTTTGTACAGTAAAAGACATTCTGAAACTGACACAGTGAAGGTTTGTCATAGACGTAGGTGTCTTGGGATGGAGGGGCAAGTTGAGACTGGGCAGTCCACAAAATGTCCACGTTGGTGAGGTCCCTGAGGCTGGACCTACATATTAAAGGGGCACCACTAACAGGAAGATATGGAATCATGGTATTCTAGATAGAGGGCACAGCTTAGGCGTAGGCGCTGTGCTTACAAAGGAATTTTGCTACGGTGGTGGGATAGGAGAGAGGTCTGGGGACAGAAGGGGCTGTCACTGCTCTAGATGTGTTGCCTACAGTGTGCATTTATCCTCTCTCCATGCTGGGCATCGCTGTCTTGTTTTAGAAACTGGAGTCCAGAGTGATGACCCACACTTCCGAGGTCACACACCTGAGTGATGAAGCTTTGAAATGAACGTGAGCAATCTGGAAGTGGAAGCCAGTCTTTTAGCTGGCATGCAATACAGTCACGGTGAACTCCCTTGACTAGATTAATGAACAGAGCCAGGATAGGGGAGACAAGACTCCTGGAAGAGATAGTACTTTTCCCAAGGGGACCAAGGAGAAAACTGGCACTTAGACAGGGCTGCGGCTACATGCCAGGCATTGGACCACACGCTTTCTCATCCGCTATCCTTACCCTAACCCTGTTTAAGGTAGGCTGTGCAGTTGGCGAACACACAAGTTTAGATAGGTGATATGTCCTGCCCAAGGCCATTCGGCTAACACCAGATTGCTCTGTTGGGTTGAGCTCTGTCTGCCCCGGCATAAGGACTTCTCTGACCCTCGACATTCAACTGCTTTCTTTTTTGCTTCATTATTTATTTATCCTCCTCCTCTAAGAGTGAAAATAGATGTCTCCCCAATGATGGGAGCCTGACCAAGAAGTGGACTTGTTTGCCTGGAGATGCAGCAGTTGCCCGTCAGTTTATACGTGTGTTTCTCCAACTTGCCAGAGATCTGGAAGACAGGGGCAGTACAGATCCTTTACTGTCGTGGCACTTGCTGGCCAGGCGTGCACACACAAACATTCCATAAATAAATGCCATGTCACATGGCTCAGTGCCTCTGCAAAGCTTTATCAGGGGGTCCTTGCAGTTGCTAGAAACAGGCTCATGAGTCATTGTTCCTACCACCCCACTTTCCCTAAGGCTGACTGCTTGTCTCCCAAGGGACCCTTTTAGCCAGTGGCATACCACTCTTTACTTCCTGTTTTAAAGTCTAGGTGTGAGAATAGCCACCCTGTCTCTGTCATCCACTCACATAATGGGTGTTCCTTTGTCCCTGTGGCCTGGTCTCTGGGGGTCTGCATTGGAGCAGGGCAGACTGTCTTTCTCCCAGTGAACTTACATGTCAGTAAGGCCCTCAGAAATTTTAAAAAGTAAACAAGTAGACATACAAATATATCAATTTCAGGTGGTGATAATTGCTAAGAAGATGAAATGTAGATAATGACCCAGAAATAGACTTGGGACAGAGAGTAAAACCCTATTTTGTTTCATCTATACCTGTCTTATCTGCTCTCCATGGATCTCCATCTTGCTTTCTGTCTTTGGCGCGCTCTCTCTCGCTCTCTCTCTCCCTCTCCCTATCATGTGTATTCACACTCACACTCATGCGGACACATGAACATTTCTGATTCTTTCGAGGACTCTTTTTCTTTCACCACCACCCCCCATTGTATCCTTCTACATTGTCACCTTTCTCTAGATAATTTCTGATGCCCACTCAGGGCTAGCCCCCCAGCATGGTTTATCTTGTCCCCCTTCTTTGCCGACCAGAAATAACCTATCCATGCCTGTTCTGTGTAGGACGGGCCTGATTAGCCTGTGTTAAAGCATTGAAGGCCTACATATTTCTACACAACCAGTTACCCAGGTGTAATAGATGGCAAGGCATGCCCCATATTTGCTTCCAGGGGACAGTTATGACATGGAAAGAAGAACCTTCACATGCAGGTGTATAGCTGTCCCTTCATATTCATAGGGGATCTGTTTCAGAACCTCTTGTGGGGAACCAACATCTGAGGATGCTTGATTCTCCTTTGTAAAATGAGTGTTGGATTAAAACCTGTGCACATCCCCCCATGTGCTAAAATCACACGATGATTCTTATGATTCTGCACAATGCAAATACCAAGCAAATAGTTATACTGCAGTTTTAGGGAATAACAAGGAGAAAAAATATGTACGTGTTCAATACAAATGCAAATTTTCTCAAAATATCTTTGATTTATCTGCAACATGTTGAGCCTGGGAATATGGAACCCAGAAGGGAGAAGGCAAGCACATAGCTCAAGCCTTTGGCAGGTTTCCTTGGCTTTTTTTTTCTTTAATTCAACAAGTTTCCAAGGCTGTGCCATTGTAAATCAGTTCCCAGACTATTTATTAACTCAACCTCAAAACCCTTCGTTGAACACATACTTGTGCAAAAGGAAAAAAGGGTCCCTGAAGGTGGAGCCTGTGCCCTCTTATTTGATAGTCCAAAATGAAGAGAATGATGATGCCAATTGAACAGTGGACGGATTTGTAAATAGAAGTGCCTGGGAGCCTGGGAGTACCCATAAGAGAGGTTTTTGCCTATTCCAGATACCTTAGGACTATGTGATGGGGTTGTCCCTGGAAGTGTGTGTGTGTGTGTGTGTGTGTGTGTGTGTGCATGTACATGTGCTCACATATTCACAGGGTGCAGTGCCCAAGCGTGCACATGCACACTGCATTCTATCATGAGTGTGTGAGCACAGATGCCCATACAGAAGCCAGAGAAGAACATCAAGTGTGCTTCATTGCTTTGAGATGGGATCTCTCAGAGAACCAGGAGCTCACTGTTTGGGCCATTCTTGGAATCTGCCCCTTTTCTCTTCAGTATTGGGGTTACAGAGAACCTAGACAATAAAGAGGACCATAAGAGAGACATACATGGATCTACATAGGAAGGAGAAAAAGACAAGATCTCCTGAGTAAATTGGGGATCACAGAAGAGGGTAGAAGGGGAGAGGGGAGGAATGGAGGAGGGCGGAGAAAAATGTATAGCTCAGTAAAAACAAAACAAAACAAAAGAGGACATAAATTCCCACTAGCCACATCTGCATAGAAAAGAAGCCTTTAAAACTACCTTCTTTAGAAGAACCCATACTGGGCACAGACAGAGCGGTGACCACTGATTTTTTCCAGCCCTCAGAGGCACAAATAACTCTAGTCAGACTTCATACCTAATAGACTAACAAGGCGGACGTTGGTGTAGCTTAATTTAACGAACTGAAATGAGAGTTTGCTAAGAGCCACAGGACAATTCCAACACTACACAGGTGGAGGCAGAGGGAAGAGATACTTTAATAAAAGACGCTATCTGAGATAATGGAAAATTACTGGGGTTACAGGCACATATAGCTATCCCTGGCTTTTTACATAAATGCTGAAGATTCTAACACATATCTTCATGCTTGCACTGAGCCATCTCCCTAGGCCCCTGGAACATTTTTAAAGGCAATGAGAACCATAACTCATTTTATTTAAAAGGAAAGTTGAACGAGTCAATGAAAAGTGAAAAATAACAGAAGCAAGCACATAGAGTCCAGCACAGCACCTCAGCTTGAACCCCAGCCTAACTTGGAGGCATTGGGGAGAGAGCACGGTAGCTTTTTAATGATGGGGGCTGATGCGGTTCAGAATGTTGTGATCAGGTTAGAATTTGATTTCTTTGGGCTGTGGCTTACAGGACAAAGAATGTGTTCAATGTGATCTTTAAAAGAAATTACAGAGATCAAAAGGGAGCAGAGGAGGAGAGTTTCTGAGTGTATGTGGAGGTGTGACGTCTCAGAGTTCACTTAATTAAAGGGGCTGATGCAGGAGGCTGCCACCTGCCATTTGAGACGTGTTACTAGAAGAGCCTGGGGTCTCCTTTTCTCAAGTGGGGAATGCAAATCGCCTCCTCAGCGTACTCACTATCTTACTGTGGATACTGCTGGAGTTTATCCTCTGACTGAGCTCACATTTACAAGGGGAAATAAAAGTCACAGTGAAGAAGGCTCTGCATCATGGGGATCCCAGATGTTTCACACTAAGCGACTTGGTGCCCTCCGCTCTGCAGAATGCTCCGCCATCTTGCAGCTTTCTCAGCAGATGGTGGTGGCCTTTCCTGCTTCCCGCTATCCCAGGAGGAGTCAGGGACCATCAGAGTGGTGGCTAAATGCTCAGATACTGGAGCCAGCCTGTCTGGGTCC
The DNA here is from genome assembly GCA_004026605.1 of Ondatra zibethicus. Taxonomy (NCBI): domain Eukaryota; kingdom Metazoa; phylum Chordata; class Mammalia; order Rodentia; family Cricetidae; genus Ondatra; species Ondatra zibethicus. The sequence goes on along the minus strand of PVIU01000035.1, from coordinate 562,855 downwards.
AAAACCCGGCTCTGCTATTTACTAGTCTGATGCCCTTGGGGACCTTATTTCCTTTCCTGGGTGTCAATTTCCCCCAAGACAGAATTAGCAAGCTTTCCTCACAGGGATATTTGGGGATTAAGTGCACAGATACATGCAAAGGGCTTAGTCAGTGTCTGGTGTGTGCAGAAAGCTCAATAAATATTAGTATTATCTCAGCGCAACAGTCCAGCTTTCAGGAGACAAATGTGGGCAAACAAGAGTGGGATCACTGATGGCAGGCTGAGAGAGGCCTGCACCTGGGGGTGTTGACCTGGCCTGACTTGCAGAGCACTGTTTCTCCATGGCTCCTGCTGCTTTCTATTTGGTTTGGTTCACGCATTGGCTCCTGCTATGACTTCCTGTGAGGCAGGAGACCGCAGGTGTGCCATTTTCACCCATGAAGTATTTCGGTCAATGTTGTGGTTTTCTAGGGATTTGATCATTATTCCATATAATAGCCATATCCTGTGCAGCACCATTTGATCTGTGAAGATTGGCTGGACTATTAAGACCAAATTCTACCCCCCACCTCTATGACGCATCATTCTGTAGGCAGCCTCCTCTCATAATCTGGACTTCAGGATGCTGTCTTAGAGGTCAAGTCTACTGGGCTGAACTGGAAGACGCAGTGCCCCATACCCTTGGGGCAAGTATGGCCCAAGGTGTGTTGACTGACTCCCATGTGATTGGTCCACTTGGTGTTCTAAAGTTAATTTTGTGTTAAATGGTCAGGGGTGATGTGTGGGAGGTTTCACATGAACATTTAAATTCAAGCTTCTGAGGCATGAGAGCAGTCAGTAGCCACAGGGAGGGGGAAGGCCGCTCCTCGACATCTCTTGTCAAGTGCCTGACAATGCCGAGGAGAGCAGCTCGCTTGCCAGTGTTGCAGTGTCTGCCTCCCCATGCCAGCCTTAATGACTGTCTTGCAGAGAGGGAGTACAGGGCAGAGGAAAGGGCAGCATGCCTCAGGCCACCGTGTGGACAGTCTTGGGTTCCTCCCAGCTTCCTTCGGGCTTTCCCTTTGAAGCTATGTGTGGCCCCAGGCAATAGAGTTCTTAATGCTTGCTTCCAAATAGCAAGTGGCAGGGTCAGAACTCGAACCCAGGCTTTCTTGATGCCAGTATAGAGTTAACTCCCCAAATTGGATGCTTTAACCAACTCTCTACGAGAGGCTGCTAATGGTACCTGCCCAGGTCCAGAGGTTGAGAGATGGATCAGGCAACAAACCCTTTAGTGTCTCACTGTGATCAACCTAGTATATACATTCATTCAACCTATAGTTGTCCATAGAAATCAAGTGTTTGAGTGTTGAAATAACAATATGATGAGGGTCCACAGCTCACTGTTAATATGAATAACATTAGTGTGATTTTGAACTACTTTATATATACACACACACACACACACACACACACACACACACACACACACACACACACACACCAAGCATTGTGTTCAATATTTTGCCTGTATTATCTTGTATGTAGTTATAATACTCTTCCACATACAATGTGGGTTACAGCAGGACTGACCATACTATACAAGCACAAGTTCTATATAACTTGGGGTAGAATTGTAACCACCATTTCACACATGAAGCTGAAGAGCGAAAAAGGTAAGCATGGTGCCCAAGATCACACCGCCTTGAGTTCACAGGTTTTCCAGTTTCCCGGCCTCGCAGCCTCTACTTTGGCTATGTTATCTGTCAGTTCCCCTTCTCCTTCAGGACCGTGCGGCTGCCGAGTCCTCCTCCATGAGCAGTGTGCAAAAGCAAGAGCATTGTAGTTTAAGTCACCAACCCCCTGAGGGTTTCTCTTGCTGTTTCAACGAGACAGATGCTTTTCTTTGCCATAAACTGTGGCTCTGAAAACAGAACAGGACAGGTCTGGGGTATTGGGATAAGCCGCAGAGAACTAGAATTCTCTCTCATCTTTGTAAGTAAGAACGCACCATAACCAGCATTTCTTCACACGGCTCTCCAAGGAGATTCCATTCTTCTTCTGCCAAGTTCTTCACTTGACAGTTTAGTGAGTCCCCACTTACAAATGTTCTACTGGCCTTGGGCAGACATGCATCAACACAGCACCACGTTGTCCCCCAGTAACTCAGTTGATTGCCCAGCACTGTTTTCTGGATAACTTGAATTACGGTTTATCTTTAGCAAAGACCAGAGAAACAGCATCCAGGCAGACTTTTGCTCCTCCTCTTAGGCAGGTTTCCCTTTCTGCTAATACACAGAAGGAAACCTTGCCAAGGGGCGGAAGTGTGATGGAAGGAGCAGGAGGGACCCTGCGTTCTTGTCCTAATCACACGAGCATCTGCTAAGCCTTGCCCTAAGGGGTCACAGCATCCCTAATGGGCGTTATCATTTCTCAACATGTCCCTCTGCATCTGTCTGTTTGTGTAGAGAGAAGGAATCTATCAAAACAAGTGAGAGAAGGAGCAGACAGATCAATAGATACTTGGGATGCTAAAGCATATAGCTGAAGTCTAGAAGGATGCACACCCAACTATTCACAGTAGAACGGAGAGCGATTAGCTGTTGGCTGCCGCCAAGAGAGGGCTTTGCTTTTCATGCAATAAACGTGTTGCTTGCAGGGTTGTTTAGCTTATACCCTGGACTGAAACAGAGTTGGCTTTTCCAATAAGCCCAGAGTCTGCCTTCTGTGGTTCACTACTGAAAGCCGATGTCGTGGGGAAAATAAATCTATAAACCACCCCAGTTCTCTTGGTCATAAAATGGGGGTTCTTGTGAGAACAGGAGGAGGTTAGATGCTATTGGAAGTTGTTGATGGACTATTGGTAGCCATCAGTTCTTCATTATTTGTGACTTGAGTTATTGACAGCATGTAGGTGGGGCTGAGGGCCAGCAATAAAGGAGACCTCTGGACGGGGAACTACAGAGTTAAGGAGCGCAGAGACAAATAAGAACTGCAATCTACTTAATGCGGGATGAATTGTGCTCCTAAATCTGGACATGCATATATCCCTTCCTTTCAGCTTGCCAGGGTTTATTTTTCTCTTCTGGAAATATCCAAGGTTGCCAGGCATCTTAGCTGGTAAGGTCACTAAGAGCATGAGCCTGAAGCCATTGGTTTCAATTCTGACTATGACTTGCTATCACATGTCTTTGGAAGGATGACTGACATTTGAGTTCTTTTTTGTATGTAAACGAGAATAGTGATGAGAATATGAGAATAGTGCAGTGTTCTCTTGCATCTTGGGCACTGCAGATCCCTTGGCAGATACCAGAACCCACAGATGATCAAGCCCCGTAAGTAACCCATGCACAGCCTCTTGCTCTTTAAATCACTTCTAGACAACTTAAAATACTTAATACAATGTAAAGACTATAGAGAGGCTATACTATATTCGGGGAACAATGACCCAAAAAGTGTGTATGCGTGTCATGTAAACACTGTTATAAAATAGTTGTGATTCACGAGGGTTGATTCTGCAGATGTAATAGATGCCAGCGTGGGTGCTCAAATCTGACTGTATAGTCAAGATTGTATGGAAGACTGGACAAACTCATGCACACAAAAGGCTTGACAGGATCCCAGCATTGAATAGCTGCTTCATTAAATATCAGTTCTGGCTATAAGGCAACAGCCCTGAGTTTGCTTTTAAGACCTTGTTTTTATTTTTATTTTATTTATTTGTGAGTATCTGTGTGTGGGTTTGCACATGTAAATGCAATCCCTACAGAAGCCAGAAGAAAGTGTTGGATGCCCTGGAGCAGAAGTTACAGGCAATTGTAATGCACCCAAATTCAGGTCCTCTGCAAGAGCACTGCATATCTTTAACCACTGAGCCATCTCTCCACCACCACCACCCCCGCCCCAGTACTCATGCTTTTAGAGATTTTAACCCTACTTCTCACAAAGTATATTGCAAGTCACCCACACTCCACGTTGACAATTTTAGCTATAATACATCTACAAGGGAGTTTTATGGTTTGGCTTCTGAAAGCATTTGGCAAAGAGCAAAGTGGGGCTGCGAGCCCTCGGCAATCACAGGACACATTTGAAAACTCCTTTCAGAGGGAGCAATTCAAGGGAACAAATTGTTTTCAAATATAATGAAATTTTTATGGATATCAAATTTAACAATTAATGATGTTTATGTAACATCCCATTATGTAGACATTTAATTAAACATTTATTCATTTTGATTTTACAATTTTTTCTTTTTTACATTTGAAGCAAGATTTCTTTTTTTGTCTTAAAATTTCAGGAACTAGATATAGACAGTTAAGAAAACTTCTCTGCCACCCTTCCCACAGCCAGGGCTCAGCAGAGCCAGGCAGAGTTACATGTAGAAGGGACCATCAAATCCACCCATGAATGGAATGGAAACATTCTTCTGCTTTATGAGTGAAGAATCTGGGGTCTAAGGTGGTGAATGACTTGCCCAAAGAATTATTTGGTTTTCCAAATGTAGCAATCTGAGTATCTCCAGATATGTGTGTGCATGTGTGTGTGTGTGTGTGTGTGTGTGTGTGTGTGTGTGTGTGTGTGTGTGTGTGTGATCTTTAAGGAGGAGTTTGCAAAGGTTTAGGGAGTAAGTTTTGCAGCTGGTCAAGACAGACAGCGCAGGAAACCTCCGGAGGCCCATATGGCTCAGGTGTGGGGGCAACTGTAGGGTAGAATCAACAGTTATTTGAATGCTAGCTGGGCTGTGTGTGAAATGCAGGCAGGTGTCCTCACCAGATCTCCGTTAGTGGGGGCCATTGATCTCAGGCAGCCTGGCCCCTCCACGGAGAGGAGGGTGTGGGAACCAAGAGCAGTGGCAGCGGTCAGCCCACTAAGAGCAAACCTGGGCAAAGCTGTGAACCTCTCTACCCTCCTGAGCAATGCAGCTCCAGGGGATGCAGAGCACGATTTTGGAATGACAGAAAGCTTAGGTGCTTCTCCATCTCCCCAAGGAACACGAGAGCACCAGGCTGCTGCCATCAGAGCAAGCCCGTGTCAGTGTGGTGGCATAGAAGACGGGTGTCCTCTGCTCAGAGCCACTGGCCATCTGGGAAGTTCAAGGCATGTTCAGAGAGTGAAAGGCCTTCCTTGTCCATAGGAAGGATGTGGGCTCAGGCCGTCTCTGAGTATCTACCATGTGCCGTGCTCAAATATTTAAGAAAAGAAGGAGAAAGAAGATGAAGAATCTGAACCGGAGACATGTCAGTTGTGAGCATCCCTCATCTCCAGCATGTGGCTTCTGCTTCTGCCTTACATCTTTGTATCTTTTAGTTGATGAAGTCATCTTTTCTTGGCCATTAGGACAATAAGGCACTTATTAAAAAAAAAATCTATCTTAGGCCCCTCCCCCGTCATTTAGATTCTGGAAACTGAATAATTCAGGATGGCATAAGAGAAGGAGAATGACAAATTGGATTCATTGTCACCGTAGCAACCATGTTGCTGTGGAGCATTGGGCCATTGGCTCGCCTCTCTGAGACTCAGCTTTCTCATCTGAAGAATGGGCATCAAGAAAGCATGCCTTGAACTCACTGGATAAAAGTGCTTGCCTTGTAAGTCTGGCAGCCTCAGTTCAAGCTAACCCCTCAAAAAACCCTGGCTGCTGTGCTATGATGAGATGGGAAGTGAGGCAGGAGAGTTGCCTCCAAAACTTGTAGTAGGCTACCTAGCTTGGAATATGTAAAGAAGTGGAAACAAGAGAGAAACTGCCTTTCAAAACAAGGTGGAAGGAGAGGAATGAATTCTAAAAGTTGTCCTCTGATTTCTACACACATACCGATAAGTGCACACCCGCCCCCCCCCCGCCACCCACACAGAAGAGAGGAGAAAGAGGGAAGAGGATTAGATGAAGAAGGGATGGGACACGAAGGAAAGGGAAGGGAAGGGTCACTGTAGAGCCCAGTAACTGGTACAGCAGAGACCACACAGACTCAGTTCCTTTTCCTGTTTCAAGGTCAGAGTGGTCCAGCCTGAAACTAGTGGCATAGCTCACTACTCAACTGGCAGGGGCCAAGCAGCACTGGGCAATTGCAACTGTTATAGGACCCTCCAGAAGGCCAAGACATAGCTCTGAACCCCAGGAATGAAGAGCAGGACCTTAGATTGGGGAGGGAAGGATGTGGTAGGCCCGTTCAGCTGGCTAGCCCTTCTGCTCCTGACGCAAGTTTGTCCATTCCATCCATCAAATCTTGGTAATTCTCTGCTTCTGGGCAGCGAGGGCAGGACCTGACCTGAGGGTTCATCCTGGTTCAGCAAATTCAGAACTGCTTGGTGCCACTTAACGGTCCCCTTTTGAGTGTATTAAAGAAGAGGATATTTTAGACAGCCTGAGCCCCCGGAAGCAGCTAGAAAGATTCAAGGAAATGATGTCAAGCTTTACCCTCAAGCGATACTATTAACCAACGAGTTGCTGCAGATCTCCTGGGAATCTCTAACTCCGCCTCTGCCTCTCCCTCTACCCAATGTCTCTCTTGGTTTGTATTAGGGGGAAAATTACTAACATTGATGAAGGTATCACAGGCCCAACAGTGCAAGCCAGATTGAAGGAAAGACTGCAGCAGAATTTCTTTTAGAGGTATAAACACGGAACAGACCGGGGAGAAAGGCATAGTTTCCCTTTCAGAAAGCCTAAGATGCTAAGGGCAAGGATGTTTTGCATTCCTGAAAAGCCGTGTGCTAAGAAAGCTCATCAGATCAACCCTGCTTAAAATGCACCAGAAGGCTCTGTCTCTAAGGGCACAGGAATGCCCTGAAGTTCACCTGTTTGTAAACACAGGCTTTGTCTAACCAAGTTTTTAAAGCAGGTTTCCCTAGCTGCATCTTTCCAACAAAGAAGAGTTCAGATGTGGTATTTGTCAGGCAGATAAATGGTCCTATTCTTTCTCAAGGTTCCTTTCTGATCTATAAGTCTAGGAGTACTTCGGATATAAGGAAAATGCATATGCCAATGCATTCCTGGAGGGCCCGCCTCAGCCAGTACTCTTTCCTCAATCACCAGGCTAAGCCACGGGGGCAACATTGACCCAGAGGTTCGGTGTAGAGCCAAACTTGGCATTCGGTGGGACTTGGAATTGATTAAACTTCCATGATTCTGAGTATTGTGTGTCCCAGTAAGAAGGTTGTAAGTGCCCTGAGGGTAGGGACCATGTGGTTGGCTTCTACATGGCCAGTATGGAGGAGGCACCCAAGAAATAATGATTAGTGAATAAGTCAATGAAAACAAGCACTATTGTACTCTGCAAGTAGGCTGTGTGACCTTCATCTAGTTACATAACTCCTCCGAGCCCCAGTTACTCTACCCATAAATGAGGAGAGTTTCTAGCTTGCAGAACTGTCATAAGGATCAAATGAGACAAAATACATGGAGCATATAGCATACTGCCTAGAATACAGTACTCAAGTACTAATACCTCCTCGGGTCATTATTTTCATCCAATACTCCTATTATGTCCTTTGCAGTATTCTATAAGAGTGAGGGTAACTGTCTCCATGGGACCGGAGAGAAAACTGGGGCTCAGAGGTGTCAGGGAATGCCCCAGGTCACAGGCAAAAGGGAACTCCTGGCTGTGGGCTTCTATCATTCTGACACTGTGGAAGCCCTTCATCCATGCCTGTGGGAGGTTTGAGTGTTCAGTGAAGAATGAGAAATAGGACAGGGACCCATTTGAGCCACATCCCCCCACACACACACACAGAGTGCCATGACTCCGCTCTTGGGTGAGGGGTTTCTCTTGGGGGTTCAGGTCTGTTTGTTGCTCATGCCTCAAGGCTGCGCTCAGCTCCACTTAATGTTGTTGACCTAGCTCCCAACACTCCATGCAGGCCCTGCTTGTTCCTTAAGCAAGCCTGTGTGCCTGCAGAGCTCAGAAGTGAAAGGGGAGGTTGGGGTGGGACGCTGATGCTGAAGGAACACAGAACCTGCAGGAGGTTCCCAGTTCCTTTCCACAGGGATGCTGCCATGCTGGGTGTTAAAGAGCAAGAGCAGCAGGCCTTTTAAAATGTACCATGGGTGTGCTTCCTGCACGGATGGAACAGACCTGTATGTCCTGGTGATACCCACGACCGTAAGCCTGCAGGCAAACGCTCCTCAATGCGATCTTCTGCCCTGGTGATGGGAAGGAACTGAGGAGTGGACTGAGGGAGTGGAACACAGGGAGACTCTAGAAACTTCACGTTGCAGAAGAAACCTCCCTGACCACCCCCTCCCAAACCCTTTAGAGACTGCCGTTTTCCCTTCTCCATGCTGAGCCCAGGTTTCTATGGGAGTGAAAAGCCCCGGAGGTGGGCCAATCAAGAGAGGAGCATGTGCAAAGCTGGGAAAGCCATCGTTGGAATAGCAGTGTTGCCAGCGATTTAGAATGTTCCCCTTGAGAACTTGTGCGCATATTCAAATTACAGCTTTCCCTCACCTGACATGCAGGGCTCTTATCTTCACCCCAGTAAGCCCTTCCCCATGGGATTAAAATAGAGGGGAGAGAGGAGTATTTGGGCCTTTCTCTCCCTTTAGTATGAATTAGTAGCGTGTGGTTTAAATATTGATTTTATGAGAACAATGTCCCATTTTAATATTCAGTGTTAGTCACAGTGCTCTGTTAAAGATTGGTAAGTAAGGCCAGGAGGAAAGACAGGGTGGCACGGACGGCCAGAATAGAGAGGCCATGCGGGTTGCAGCCATGGCATCCATCAGCCGTCCCGTCATCCATATAATTGACTGGGGGAAAGGACCCTCACCGCCCAGCGCTTCTGTTCTACTAAAACTACTTACGGCAGTGGGGGCGTTGGGGGCATCCAGCAGGTCCAGAGGCTCATTGTCATTAGCAGCTGGGGCAGGCTCAATAAGGAATGACATGGCTTCTTAGAATCCTAAGCAAACAGCTCTCACTAACAGAGCCCTGACTTCCAATGGATTGGAGGGCCAGACAGAAGCAAAAATGAAAATTTAGTATTATTTTGGACTAGTCTGGCAAGTAGGAATCATACTCTGAAAGGACACATTTTCCCATACAATTTTGTGGCATTTGTGTCGTTTACAGAAGCAGAAGTGGGTTCAGCATCTTCACATCGTGAGAAGTTTAAGGCTGAACACGAGAAAACTTTCTCCCATATCTATCAGAGCACCAGGGGAAGGTAGCATTTTCTTTCTCTAAAGTCATTTGAATGAGGTCATAGCATCTTTAACTGGGATATTATAAGGATGGGTGTCAGAATAAAAACCCATAGAAAGCTTCTGCATTTTGGGGGGCCTCATGAATTCCCTATTCCAATATTTTATTAACAGAACACTGTGTTTATGCTTCACACATCTTAAGAGTTATGACAGAGCCTGGGCTTTGTAGCTGGATTGTAATTCCAGCTCTTAGAAGGCTGAATCAGGAGGACACAGGTTCAAGGTCAGCCTGGGCTACTGATTCCATAAACAAGTCATCATGAGCTATAAAGATCCAGAGAGTTCTAGAATGGTCCAGAACTACAGAACCAATGGCCATGGAGCATTGGTACAATGCAAAGAGAGCAAGAAGCAGAGCAGCTTAGCTTGCTGGGTCTCCTGACTGGAGGCTGTGCGGTTACATTGTGATCTAGAGAAGAGTAAATTGGTTAAACTAAGCCCAGGAGGAAGCTGGCTCTTTAGAATGCAGATTGTCTTCACTCAAAGACTTGCCTTTATTGAGGGTGGATGGGGGGGGCAGGAGTTGTGTCAGACTGAGCAGCATTGTTGTCATGAGAAACTGATTCAGTCAAGGTCTACGCAGCCTCTCCAAGCCCTTTCATGATAAGGACTCATGATAAATTCCTGCCAGGCTATGGTTGTAGCACAAAAAGCTGTGTATGCTTCCCATGCCGGAAAAATTAAAACTGTTTAAACTGGTATATTTTCTTTCTTTCCTTACCCCTGACCCCTATTCCTTGGTTGCCAGAGAACTCAGCCAGACCCTCTGCTGTTTCTGTCTGCTCAGCTGTGATGCCTGCATTCCCTAACACTGCTTCTGGTAGTAAACACTTCAGGCTGTTGAGAATACACTGTGTGTTTTCGGCTGTCATTCATTTCACTGGAAGAAAGTGAGCATCCTTAAATCTCATCTTTGTAAGATGAAGTGAAAAAAATATGAGCAATTAATAAAATAACCATGAAGCCCTTTAACAGACTTGAAAGGTGGGCTAGAGGACTTCAGTCACTTAATTCCTGTCATAAGAGGGCAGATGGAGGACTCTGCATCCTTAGTCACTGTTGTTGGTGGTACGCTGTGTTGAATCTCTGCAGCTACCTTGGGAAACACACCCATCAATGAGGGATGCCTTAAGAGCCAGTTTAGGTCTACCAGTTACCTGTTCGCAGGCTTGTATGTAGGGACCAGATCAAACACCTCTCCTACACCTCTCCTTGGCCACAAGATGCGCGTGAAGAAAGGAGGCGGCTCCTAGGAGCAGACAATAGGTCGTCTTCCTCAGTGACGCTTCTACTTCTAGACTAAAGGCTGTCAGAGCTTGGGTATCTGTGAAGCTTTTGGAATTAAATTAAGATGAATTGAGTGTAATTGAAGCGACGGGTACCACACTGAGAAGAATTAAATCGAATTGCCTACTCTTGCCTCCCATCAGGGGAACGGCTCACCTTTGCTAGCCTATCGGTTCTAACAACAGAGCGAGAGCAACATGGTTTTTCTGAGCATCATGTTAAGAATTTAAATACATGTTCACTCAGAAGATATTTACTCTACATGTCTTACATCCAGGGCCTGTGTTGGGTGCTGTGAACACAGTGGTAGACTAAACACTCAAATGTTCAGTCCTTTAGGAGCTCCACCTAGGAAAGAGCCCAGCACCAGACAGTCCAATGCATAAAGAGATGCCTAATCGAGGACTGGGAGAAGCGCTGAAACGGAAAACTGTAAGGCTGAGTAGGAAGAATCTGAAGTAGAAGCTGCTAGAGTAATTTGTCCCAGAGCAGCAGTGGTAGCTACAAGCCAGGTGAGGGCAGTAGGTTTTCTGGCGACTGAGTAAAGGCAAGAGGACGGAGCTTAGGAGTGTGTGAGATCAGCTCTGATTGCTTCTGAGAGGATCAGGAGCAAGGTTGGAACATCTCTTGGAACTTTGACGAGCTACCCTGGGTGGACAGAAATAGAGTCAAGCTGTGTTTCCGAGGTGGAATTGGAAAGAAGTCGGCCACAAGTTGGCCTGGCCGGGTAAAGTGTCAAAGGTGCCTGAAGCCTCCCATACAGATGGCTAAGGGAGGGGAGGACGGGCTTCCACGTGGCAGGTTATAAAAGAGGATCGGGTGGAAGGTTGGAGTAAATCAAGAGGGGACGATCAAGGATTCTAAGTAAGCACCTGCAGTCTAGAGGCCTGTATGATGCACACCTGGAGTTGTCAAGTAGGAGGCTGCGCATATGATGGATCCTGCAAATGTTTATGGAAATCCTAGCCTGTATCTTGCCCTTGGATGGGAGTGGGATGAAGACAGTGGTAATAGTGATTCCTGACCTCTGGAGACGCAATACCAACTGCTTGTGATGTTGAGATGGCATGTAGGGAAACACTACAACCAAAGGTGGGAAATTACTCTAAAAATATGAGGTAGGTGTGTGTGTGTGTGTGTGTGTGTGTGTGTGTGTGTGTGTGTGTGTGTGTGTGTGTGTGATGAGGAGCTGAGGAAGATAGAAGATTGATAGCACTTCCTTTTGGGGTGGCAAAAGTGAAAGTAGACAGAGGGCCAGACTAAAGGGGTGAATGCCCTCTGCATGAGCCCTAACCCTGCCTGAACTGTGCCCTCCCAGGGGTGGGTGGAGGAGTACCAAATTCTCAACTCCAGCTTGCCACAGTCCGTGGGGGTGAGAATTTACCAAAATGTTGATGAATGAATTAAGATCTTTAGGAAACCTACCCTACCCCCTTCAGAAGCTTAAGAAGATCAGTAGACATGGTTGCCCCGGAGAAAGCAACATTTCTATTCCCTAAACCCAGTGAACACAGAAGTGGGGGCTGTGTGCCCCCAGACCCAAGCCAAAGCCTCTTGAAAATCGCCCAGGTGTGGTGGGCATAAATTTGCCTCCTGCGTTGGTGAGCTAGAAGGCAACAACTTCCATTTTCTTTAAATCACATTAAATATAACCCACGGCAGCCCTGGCCAGGGTCAGCAAACATTGACAAGGAACCCATCTCAAATGCTCATCTGGCCCTCCCCACATTGAGGGCATTAGAGTCTCTGGGTCTCTCCAGTGTTCATAGACAGCCTTCTCATAAGCCTACCACGCTATTGCTGATATTCTCGTAGTCCAGGGATGCACATCCTTAAGAGGAAGTGCTGATCAGGGAGGGCTGGGGTCAAGGACTAACTATAGTAGGGACAGTCTTCTCTAAGGTGTGCCAAAGGCAACTTGACACAGAAAATTCTGTGAACTGCTGTTTCTTTTTCCTAAGCATCTATGAGCCCTGGGGCAGTGCGAGAATGTTCCAAATCTTCTACTCCAATTGTGGCCATCCACCACCTCTACCAGCAGAATTGCCTGGAAGCTTATGGAAAATGCAGACTCCGAGGTGCCAGCCCAGACCTCAGGGAGCAGAATCTCTTTATATGACCCACTGGTGGGTACTAAACCCCTTGAAGTTTGAAGAACACTGCTGAAGCCCACAGTGGGTGTTTAATAAAATGTAGTCTCAGTGTGTGTGCATCCTTCTCAACCTGCTGCTTTCATTCATTAACTCCTAATACTTTCATATTGTACATGGAACTAAAGTTATGAGCCCTTGCTAGGAGGACTGGTACAGAGTGGGGCTTTGCTATTCAGTTTCACTTCCCCCCCTCTCCAAATCTGGGGAGTCCTTCCTGCCTTTTTGCGTGTTTGAGATAGACTCTTACACTATAGTCCAGGTTGGCCTCAACCTGGCAGCCATCCTCCTTCATCAGCCTCCTAAATGCTGAGATCACAAGCGTGGATCACTATGCTGTCTGGTCTTACCAGCCACACTGGTCCCTCTTTCTTCCCTTTATAGGGGCCGCTCACTGGAAATGCCTACCCAGACGCTCCCTTAGGCACCAGGTCTGAAACTTGAGCATCCATCAGAGACCCCACTGCTACTAGGCTCATTAAGCACCGATAGCAGGGCAGAGCCTGCTCTAGAGGCTCAGATTCAGTGAGTGTGAGGTGTATTCTAAACAGGCACCCAGATAGCTGCTGCTGATGTGGGCATGAGGAACACCTGAAAGAGCTACTGCTGGGGAAGGGAACCAAGGCCCAATCCCTGCAGAAAGGGAAGAATGAGAGTAAAGAGAACGGAAGAAATCCAGCAAGGCTGAAAGCACAGATACATATTTCAGGTGCTCTGCCCTCCACCACCTCACGTTGAGTGGTGAAATTATATTGCCCGGAACGTGATTGCCATGCACATTTCCTGTTCTCATCCATCTGGAGAGGAAGACCCAGGGGACTGATATAACAGCCTTTATCTCTGGTGACCTTGGGCCTGCCCTGTGCACAACTGCTTCTTGTCTTGGCTCTTAGGATACCTAGATTAGGACTTGCAGGCTTGTCCACATCTTACAGTTTTCGGAAGGTGTCTCTACTCCTATTCCCAAGCTCATACAGCCTTTCTCTCCATAGCCCGGACTTGTCATTGTGAAGCCTGGCATCATCCGCTGCATGCATTTGCAAGTAAAATGTCCAAGTGCAGGAGAGAGGCCTGGGCAGGGGCAGCCAGAGGCAGTGAAGTGTTTCAGACAAGTGGCCCGTGGAGCAGCAGCCCTGTGATGAGTGCCTTTGCTGGGAATAGCAACCCCATCTCTCGCTCGTGGGCGCCTCCTGCCACCTCTTCCCCGAGCATGGAGAGACAGGAATGCCCTTAAGAGGCCCACGGTCAAAGTCAAGTCATCGTGCCTAGTGCTTCCTCTCCCCAGGGCATCCTGCAGAAAGGTCTTTCTGCAGCTGCCAATCTTTAAGTTTTGTCAGCGCAGGCACTAGCTGGAGGTGGCTTGGGACAAGCTACCTTAACTCTTTGAGCCAAAATCTCCTTGATTATTAAATGGGTGTATACTGGCATCTACTTCCCAGTGCGGCTGTAAAGATTGTCAAGGAGGATGTTTATCCACTGCTTGGTACATGTTTGGGTCATAGAAGGAGGCAGGTGAATCTGAGCCCCTACCTTCGAGCAGCCCTACTCTGTTTTGGATATCAGGGTTCCTGTCATCATTTCTTCCTGGACCATCAGTTGTTTAAGAGAATGAGCCAGGTCTGATTCCCCTTTTCCATACATTCAATCAGTATCCATAGCTCTACTGAAGTCCTACTGTGTGCTAATCCTATGGTAGAGGCCTCTGTCCCGGCCGCTGCACACAGCGCGAAAGCATTAAGGGTTAATACATGAAAGAAGAGGGTGGAGGAGAAGCCTCAAAAAGACTGCATTTTGTTGAGTACCTACTTTGTGCTTCAGCCGTTCCATGCAAATTTCAGGGGACTTAGTACCCACCTGCAGGTCATATGATGAGAGTCGGATCCTGAGGTCTGGGTTGGCACCTGAGAGTCTGCATTTCTCACAAGCTTCCAGGCAGTTCTGCTGCTGGTGGTGAATGGTCATACTGGTTAATGAAGTAAAAGAAGCTGGAACCTTTCTGGCTGCGTGGCTTATTGTTCAAAGATGCTTAGAAATGAGGAAATGGGTTGTGTGGGATTAGATGCCTTGCTCAAGAGCTCATAGCCAGCTAGTCCCAAAGTCAGGTAAGCCTGGCTTATTCTTGCTTGGTGAACTCACTGCTACGAAGATCTCAATCTCACCCATCAGTCACTCAGGGAATAGACATATGCCCTACATTCATTTCTGTTGCTGTGATACTGATTTTTCTAGGCTCATGAAGTCCAGGACTTCCTGCCTAGGGAATAATGTAACCCAGGGTGGGCTGGATCTCTCTACATCAATTAATTAAGATAATCTCACATGTACAGGACTACAGGCCAACCTAATGCAGACAAAACCTCACTGAGACTCTCTTCCCCAGTTCATTTCAGGTTGTGTCAAGTTGACAATTAAAGCTGACCATTACAATAGCCCAGTGTCTACAGAGAAGAATAGCATAGCCTTCTATTGTAAAATACCATTTGGAAACCATGACCTCAAAGCCCAAAGTCAACCAGCAAAAGAAAGGATCAAAATCTTCAGTTTCCACATGTCACACACTAACTATAGACATTTAGGATCTGGAGTTCTGGAGCAGTTGATGCTATGATAGATGAGAGGACTGAAGCCTGCAGTGGAGCAGAGATTTTCCCAAGATTCCTCAGCTTGTTGATGGTAATGTTTGGGCTAGACTCAAGTCTCTTGATCTCTACTTGCTTTAAGTCCTCTGGTCCAACCAGCTTGCTAAGGTGGAGGCCTACATGGCTCCTGTGTAGAAAATCGACACAAGGAGCAGTGAACAGCATCCTTGTAGAGACACGCCATGTCCTTCTGCTTACTGAATCCCATGGGCTCCTGGAAGACCTAAGGGTCCTCAGAGGACAATCGGCTGACTTCAGAATGACAGGGACTGTCCTCTCTCCATGTGCTGCCCATCTTAAAATGGTAGTATGAAGCAGATAACACTCTGAAATTGAAAGGCCTTAAAAATTCCCAAATGAAACTTCTAACCCCACTCTGCCAGAGCATAATTGATGACTTGATTCAGTGCAGTAAGCATTTATGGTCTTAATTATAGCGTGATGTCAATTATGTTAGATGCTTCATTATAGGACTATAGTAGTTTACAAAGGTATGCAGCCAGAATTTTAATTTTTTTGGAAAGAGGTGCACATTGGTAGGGCTCAGAATTGGCAATCCCCAAATCTTAGCTGTATCTATGTCCCTTATTCAATGCTATGTTACTAGTAATATGTCAACAAAGGGAAGAGGAGCTCTCAGTACTGGGGTAAGACTGACCTGGTTGGGACAAAAGAGTCAGGTGGAATCCATGAAGGCCCTCCTGGAGGAAGAAACACCTGTGTGGATCCTTAAATGACCATTGTTCCTGTTATTGGAGCATAAAGAAAGGAACGAAAGAAAGTCTACAGTAGACAGTACAAAGAAGAATGCAGCAGGATCCAGAGGGCAGGCAACTTTGAATGCCATTGTAGGGTGTGGAGTGTGGGGCATGTAAGCAAGAGGAAACCACAGGAAGAGATCACGTGTGCAGTACCCACGGGGGTCAGAGTGTCAACATGAGATAACCGGGTGAGGGGACCAGCTGTCCCCGTATGACTGGAACTGAGGGGCTTTCTGGTTCCATGTCCACTTTGATGGGCTGGCCACTCTGAATAAGGTAGCTTTAGCTACCTGGAAAGGTTATGTCCTTCCACCCCTGCAGTGTGGAACTCACAGAGCTAGGGGAACATAGTCCAATATTTCTAAACCCAGGAGAAACAGAGAACTGAGGATCATATATGGTCTTTTCCGGTTTGTACATGCTGGCCTTATGGTCAAGTGTTTTTAGAAAGTGGGGTCAGTCAGTCAAAGCATTTCTGGGGGCTGTGGCTCATCCTGCTGCCCAGCCCCATGCCTCTCAGATTCACTTTCAAATGACTGCCACTCTCTAGAGGGAAGCCTGTGGTCATCTGTTTAGTTTGTGACTCGATGCTCTCCATCAGATTCAGATGCTGAGCACAGGGATTGATGGATCAAATAGGAGGCACAATGGTCGCCGGGACACCTATTCACCTGGTCAATGCTCTGAAAGGTGAAACTAGTGTGCAACAGCGGCATGCCCTGCCCTAAGATGAAAATACAAATCTCAAGTATGAGACTTAATTATGGGTTAAGTTCGATTCTGTATTGGTATCATGACACCCCTGTGACTGATACTGGACTTAGAGGGAGAGGAAAGAATCGTTTTGTTTGTGGGAGCTTGGTGGGTCAGGCGACTGCAATTTGGAGGATGGGGAGGTTGTGTAGTCAGTGTAACCATATGCTTACACAACTGGCCTTTAGTCTCAGCTCTGCCACTTTCAGAGGCTGTGTGATGTTGGGGAGAAGCACCTAGCCTTTTGGGGCTCTGTCTCCTTCACCTATGTTACAGAAGCTGGTTTGCAGGATAGCATCCCCGAAAACCCCGCTCCATCACTGCTCTAAGCTTTAACTTCTATTAGACTTCTGCCAGGAGTTTTGCAGCCTCCTGGGGCAAGAGAGTCAGCAGGGGATTTATAGAACAAGTCAGTCCAAAGCTGGCATCTCTCTTTCCTTTTCTAGATGGAATTAGCAGATAGTTTGCTTCGGTAATGCTGATCTGATATCTGGGTACTACCAGGCCAGCTCTCTCAGTGGTACATTTCATTGTGTCACTTGCCTTTTCTTTAACTGAGTGTGGGGAGGAGCACGGGTATGGGAGCTGGGTGCAGAGAAGAAGTTGCCCATGCAGATCTCTGGCCAGGAAGCCTTATGCTCCAAGGCAGAGGTCGGGGCAGGAAGGGTGGTATTTGCATCCATGCCAAGCTGCATTGTCACCCTTATTAATGGAGACAGGAGTAGGTGTCTGCAGGCCGCCAAACTAATGCTGACTGCAGAGGACCAGGATGGCGGACACTGCTACCATTCTGAAGGACAAGGAAGGGAGACAAATGGGGAGAGGGGAGAAGAGGGGGAAACGGGGGTTGGGGAGGGCAAATTAGTATGCTGTCATTTGAAAACTTTCAAGGCAATGAATGAATGAATGGATAAGCAGCATTCCCAGAGCAGGGAAGCCAATGCCAGGAAAGGATCCTGCCCGTAAGGAGTCAGAGCCCAACAGGAAGGCTTGGGTTGGTTGGCAAAGCTGTGTCCAGACCAGGGTCAGCCAGCAAGGGAAGCTCAGGAATGGGCTTCTGTCCTCCTGTCCCCTCCTCCTTGAGGCTGGACATGTGCAGGCATGCTGCATTTATAAAGGCTTTGCAGGAACTCATTACTGCGAACCCTGGGAGTCAGCTTTTCAGTCACCCACGAGTTCAGCTTCATAGGGGTGTTTTCATCATTGGGATGAGCTTCATAAAAGCCACAGCCTCATGATCCTGCCACTGTTAGCAGATAAAATAGCACTCCCTTTATAGAAATGAGGAGCGAGGGCTTCGAGTAGCTTTCTTTACCTTGTCAGCAGAGCTGGCCCAGAGGCAACACAGTAGGAAGGTGCCAGCACGCCATCCCATTTCCTACAGATTGAGTTTTGGCGCCCAGAGCCTGCCATTTCGGGCCCTTCCACATCTCTCATGATCTCCCCCTGTGAACTTCTGCAGCACCAAAACCCCTTGCTCATTTCCACCTCTGCTTCTGTCCTCATTCTGTTCCACTGTCTAAAAGTGGGACAGCCATTTCTCAGTGTTTGTACTATCAACTCCCTTCGCCAGCCTCTGGCAGACATCACTAATCGATCACCACAGTCTTTCCTGCTGAGCTAAGACTTGGCCTTAAAATCATTCCCGACACAACTCTCTAGGCAGTCACCACCAATCAATTAAATTAATCAAATTATAAGATGAAAAGTATTTTCTGTTATATATCTAAGATGTCATTTCCCATTCTTAGTTTAATCTCGTTCGACCTTGCCATTCCTCAAATCTACATTCTCTTTGAACATTCCCTTGAATATCTCTAACCCACTTCTGTCTTCACTTAAAAACCCAGTGCAAGCGTTACCTACAGACTCATTTTATACTTGTCGCTCAGCATCCTAATGCATGTGTCTCTGTCCACATGACCAGAGTGTCTTAAGGATGATTTTAGTGACATCTTGGACTGGGTCACTCTTTGTTTTATGGGGTGTCCTATGCATTACAAGGTGTTTAATCAGCACTAGCCTTTACCTAGAAGACACCAGAAGCAGCCCTGTTTCTCATTTGTGACAGTGACGGACAGTGACGATGGATTGAAGGAGGTACTAGCGGTGGCTGGGCTAAGAAGTGGGGCTTGATGTTCGTGGGAGGTGGTCCTTAGTCTTCTGCGATCCTCAGGAACCACGGAGAGACTAACTGAGGAATCCTGTCATCCACATGGCAGTCTTGCCCTCAGAAGACTGTAGTCTAGCCTGGCCTGGCTGCCTATGAACATATCTATCTGCCTACCCTCTGTCCCATTAATTGTGACAACTTCGCCAAGGGAAAAGCAGGGCGATGCTATGTAAATCCTCATCTGCGGTGTAGCTCCTGGATCCCTGGGGAGGTTTCAGTCACCCTCAACCAGAAGCCAGTTTGGACAGGACAACTCTCTGTTCCCGGGGTACCAGGAAGGGACAGAGGCTGCACAGCGGGAGAGACATCTTAGGGGACTCTCCTCTT
This sequence comes from Ondatra zibethicus, assembly GCA_004026605.1. Taxonomy (NCBI): domain Eukaryota; kingdom Metazoa; phylum Chordata; class Mammalia; order Rodentia; family Cricetidae; genus Ondatra; species Ondatra zibethicus. Next base: position 543,603 of record PVIU01000035.1, on the reverse strand, counting down.
GGGGCTTCTGACTTCATCCTCACTCCAGTCCCAGAGCTGGGCATCATAACCACATTCCCAAAGAGAAAATGAGATCTTAAATAGATAAAGCACCCTGTCCAGAGCCCTAAATCAGATCAAAGTAAGTTGGGCCTCCATCCCAGGACACACTTGTCCCAGCAATGCTACCAGCGTGGAACAATAGATGTTTCCTAGTATGTGGCATTGGTATTACACCAGGAACCTCTTTCCCCATGTAAAGAGCCCAAGGTAGTGCAGATAATAGAGTCTCCTTGGGACTTACAATCATCATGAGAGTCTTAAAGCCGTATAGCATAGTTATTGAGCAGCTGGTTGTCTCTGTGGCTGTGTTTGCCCTCATGATTGGTCTGCCTGCCTTCATCTCCACCCATGCAAACTTACATAAGTGTTTGGAGTATTCATCTCTCACTTTCTCCCTCCTTCATTCCTATGGGAGCACAGAAGACACCTAGACTGTTTCCTAATATTCAGGAGTTTTTTGACAACAGCACTAAGATGAACTATATCATTGTTTCGCTTCGCTGAGTTTTGAAGTATTACTTAATTTTAATTACAATAAGTTATAATTTCAATAGCCCCTTTTTCCTTAAGAAAAGAAAACAAAAGCGTTTCTGGAGTCAAGCTGGTCTAGAAAAGTTCTGTCATCTCCCTGCTCCTTGACATCCTCGTCTTTAAGGTACAGACAAACAGTATTTTCAGCATCTAGTAAATGTTGACATCTTCGTGTGCCTTCCTGTTTCAGTGATAGAACACTGACCAAAACCAACTCAGGGATGAAAGGGGTTTTTTGCACTATTGTTGTCCATCATTGAGGGAAGCCAAAGCAGGAACCTGGAGGCGCCAAATGAAGCAGCAGCCATGAAGGAAAGCCTTGCTTCCAGGCACACGTTCTTATATAGCCCAGGTCTACCTGCCCAGGGGTGGCAACACCCTTAGTGGGCTGGGCCCTTCTACACTAATTATCAAAAAATTCCACATAGATATGCCCATAGGCCAGTTGATGGGGGTAGTTCTTCAAGTAAGGTTCCTTCTTCCCAGTTGTGTCAAGCCAACAGCCAAGATCAGTCAGCACAGTTGGTGAAAGAGGAGAAGCATAGGCCACAGTTCGTCCATAGTAAATACACAGTAGCTGTTGAGGCCTTCGACGTAGTTCTCAGCTGTACCTGACACATAAGCACCTGACCGATGACGGTTTATCTTCCTTCTAATTCTTCTCTTTCCTTGCTAGGACCCTATAAACATCTGTATAGATGGAGAAATAACAGAACTCGCCGTGGTACCTGGCACACTGTCCTTTAAATGGCAGTCATTATTGTCATTTAGTTCACAGTTTCCCCATCTCGGATTTCATAGCCTTTTGTGACACCTTTCCCCACAGAGGGTGTGCCCTTGACTCATTTAACCTGGACATACATGTTTGCAGGAGAAGGGTGGAATGTTTCTTAGGACGTGTACCCCAAACTCCAAACCCTAACAGTGCTTCTGGTTTAATGGGATGGGGAGTGGGGTCGAGCTGAACGATACCCTATTGTTCAGGACTTACAGATTTTCTTAGGACATCAACTACGAAGCTTGGAAGCCCATCACTGGTGTGAAAATGAGAAGAAGGCTTTGTTTCTGAAGCTGTTCTTTTCCCAATCAAATTTGTGATCCTCCCTGCCCATACTTTCATGGATGAAATTAGAAAAAAGTGTTTGTTTAGTAAAAAGATGAACCATTCCAATTAATAGCCCATTTCCTAGCAAGTTGGCCTCTTGGGTGGGTCCCCCAAACTCAGATGGTTTTAACTGGAGGCTGGGAGTTGATGGGAGCAGTTTTCTGTTTAGTCAGCAGTGAACAACAGGGACCTGAGCATTGCCGAATCTGAAGACAAATTAAATCGATGTGAAACTGGAGTCCACGTGTGCTCCTACAGGAGGGCCAGACTGCGCTATGAAGTCATCATTTAGTGAAAAACACTTGCTCAGGAGTGATGACACTGCCAGGAACCGGGAATGGCCAACACGAAAGCATCATTTAACATGTTCTACAAAACCGTGACCCTGGAAACAGTACTTGAGTGGCTCCTTGGAGATGGGCAGGCAGCAGATAGCAAGCTCCTTAAAACTCAGATTGAGAGCTTCTGTTGCCCTAAGAAGAAAAGCCAGACTCCTGCCTCTGACCCCCATGCACCCTTGGGAGATGGCCCCTGCCTGTCTTTCGAACACCACCTTGTATTTTACTCTTCCTTGTCCATAGCTTCTGGCCCTGCTGGTCTTATGCTGAGTCTCTCAGATGCCTTCAGCCTATCTATCCCCAGGGTCTTTGATTCTGTTCTTCACTTGGCCCATGATGCTAGTGTGGTCTCTTACACAGCTGTTCTCATCACTCCAATTCTCACTCAGATATTAGCTCCAATAACACACCACTGTCTACTCAGTCCAAAATAAATGTCCTTGCATTCTCTCCTTGTCCATTGCCTTCTAGTATTTCCCTAGTAGAGCAAACTACTGCCTACAATTGTTTTACGTGTTGTCTTATTACAAATGTGTCTTCCTGCTCTTAGCCCCACTCATCTGGAGTGAGAGCCTCTCAAGAAAAAGGCCTTTGATAATCTTCACATTGTAGCCTCAGCACCTAGAACCATGCCTCGCACACAGTGGGTACTCACACAGTGGGTACTCAAGAAGTACTTGTTGAACCAAGGAATGTGTAAAAGAGTTGCCTCACTTGATGGATTGTGAGACATGGGACAAAAATTCTTAGATTTCTGGCCTCTGCTTAATCAAAGGCGATAATACCTAACTAATTTTCCAGTTTATGGAACTGGGACCCCTAATGTTCCTTTAGAGATAGGGAATGCAGTAATAAATTCAATCCCTATTAATATTTATCAAACTTATGCAATATTCAGGTCCCATTCTAGATCCTAGCAATACAGCAGCAAAAGAAGGGACACAGTTTTCTGCAGAGCAGAGCTGACACGGAATGTGTGATGTGAAAATACAGGTCCGTGAAGATACAAGTTTGGGAATCTAAAATGCCCTGATTTTAATTCCTACAGCAGCACAAACTAAATATCTGTCCAGATAAGCTATTTGGCTTTCATACATCCGTGTGTAAAATGGGCACACAGATTCTCTCATGTGTGTGCTAAGAAGTCCCAGGGAGATGACCAATACAGTCTTGGGAAAACGGAATAAATGAATGAGTAGGATCTGCCTTCCACCCACTTTCTCTTGCCACAAGATACCCCACTGTTCTCTTTGGAAGATCTGAAGTGATCACACAGGTAGGCCCACGCTCCAACTAAGATCAGAGGGGTGTGTTTCACCTCTGAGAAAAGTGGGTGAGGAATACAGGCTCCTCTTCTAGCCTTGACTCAAAGCAGCCTTCCGGCCTCCCCACTGGAGAGTCAGTGATGACAGCTTCCTAAGATGATGCTACCCGCAGTTCTGGCCCTGGTTTACCTAGAGAGTTGAGCTGTCATTAACACCCACTGTGTTTGGCAGGGGTGCATGGTGCTAGCCGTCCTGGAATTATCACACTCAGGACAGCCATGTTAAGATGCACACAGGAACATGCCACCCAGGAGGCATCTCTCTCTCTTCCCTCATGATGTCTGCCTTTGACATGGAACAGATCACACAGACCTCTTAGATATGTGCCACTTCCCCGAGAAGGAAGGGAACTGGATTTGCCACCACACAGTGGGTCCTCTGTGTGGCATTTCAGTTCACACAAAGACAGGCACTTCCTAAAGTCAGACAACTGAGGGATCATGGTTTCCAAAAAAAGACAGTGGTAGAGAATGTTTTTTGAACAATTTGGACACCAAAGTCACTTTTCCTACCTTCCAGCAGCTGTCGCCAAGTGAAAGAAATCCCCCAGCTTGCTTTGCTCCAAGAGGCACACACTCTGTTTACTGAGCAGCATAATAACAATAATAACAATAATAATAATGATAGCAGTTGGCACTTACTGAAGGCACTCCACATGCCAGGCTCCTTATATAAATTAATCCTTTGTTTTCCATATGAAATAGAGATTGTTTTTAATCTTCTTTGACATACTAGACAAGCACAGCATACAAGTTCCTGCTCAAGGTCACAGACATGTAGTTGAGTTTGGAACCCTAGCTGCCTGGCTCCAAGGCCCCGCTTGTGGCACTGCATCCAGGAAGCACTAGATATAAGCGCCTTGGAACATAGCCTTAGCCACCCTACTGTAGCCCCCGCTGCCCAGCGCTGTACCCAAACTTGGCATTGCTAAAAAAGAATGCACTCGACACCTCAGCCGCCCTAAAGATTGTTCCAAATTACAACTCCCAGCAGCCTGACAAAGCTCTAAGATGAATGGATTTCAGAACCCTTGCTTTTCCTGACACCATAGCCTCCCACCTCCAGTCAGTCCTGGATCTAGCATACAGATAGCACTCGTTTAATCCAAGAATAAAATCTGTTACATAAGCACATAGCAGACATGGGGGTGAGCAGAGAAGCAGCCTCAGAATGGCATTTGGTCATTCTTAGTCTCCAAAGTATAGCCTTTCTGGAGAACTTTGCATCTCCCTGTGAGCCTCCCTCAGCATGCAAACTTTCCTTCATCTCCTCTCCTTAGTGCTTTCTATATTGTATTTTTTTTTTGGTCTTGCACATTATTTGAAGTTACTATAGCAACGTGTCACCGGTTGGTATCTCATAGTAATGTTGGCATTTAGGTAGCAAGTTCCTGAAGTTGCCTTTTTCACTCCCTCTGTGATCTCATCTCTCCTACCAATCTCAGGTGAGTGGGGGATGCTTCCCAGCAGCCAAGCCCCCCTCCGTTTTGTGCATCAAAATGGAGCAAATGATAGCTTTGCCTTTGCCCTCGGTTTACTCCAGAACAAGAGTTCTGACTCGTGTGTGTGTGTGTGTGTGTGTGTGTGTGTGTGCGCGCGTGCGTGTGTGTGTGTTTGCATTAAAGGTTGTTGAATTGAAATGGTTAAATTAAATGATGTATGCAGAGCAGTTAGTATTCCCAGTAATAATATGATAATGGAATGGAGGTGACTTTTAATGCAAAGGAGCCAGGGTAATGATTTGGGGAGAGTTCCTACCAGAACTGAAGTCATCTGATATATTGCTCACACAAGATTGGTTTTCTCTTGTTCTCTTGCCGGCACATAGTAAAGAGACCCTAACTATTTTCCCTCAGAGCTTTGGTTTTCTCCCAGATATACAAGACCTTTGAGTGTAGTGATGGGCTGAATTAATTAAAAGAATTGATTGTCTTGGATAGCTGAGAGGGTCCTATTTGAGAGGGATAGTGACAGATTTGCCCCGCCACTCACAGTGTTAAGTAGCCCCTCATCAGCCAAGCGCCTGCGATGATTGTACTTATTTTTACACGTCTGACCTAGTTTCAAACTGTGTCTCTTCGTACTGTGATTCATTAGCCACATTTTAAGCCACCCGATTGGAGTGAGGTGACTCTGCCTGGTTTGCGCCAGAGTCTCAGATTCAATTTCTCTCTGGAATTTAATATGCAAGTCCCACTGGCACTCTGTTTCAAGAAGCAATTTCCTATGGAAGCACCTGGCATGCTGCTTTGGTATGGATGAGTGGCTGCCTCATGCTTGGTAGTAAATATATGTTGATTATAGAATTTCTGCCAGGAATAAGAAGAAGAGGGTTCTAATTGGCCCAGATTACAGGGGATCCCCCAACTCTCTGAGTATACCCCAGGAAATGCTGAGGATTTTCTAGGCTGCTGGTGGGGATGGGAGTTTGAACTTTTAATGATATAAAGTTTGTGCAACGTCAACCTTAGGGCTCTGTTGGTTGCCAAGGCAAAAGCAGTCTGGTTGTCACCATTACCCGCAATCCCTCCAGGCATTTAAAATGTGGCAGGTAGGAAAGTAATGGTCTCAAACTTGTGAAAAACGGGAGCGGGCCAAGACGCAATTGCCATCTTGAAGAGAATCTTGTAAAGGGGCAGGGAAACCCGGCAGAGAAGCACAGCAGGATCCCATTACCCTTTCATTGCATGACAAAGCGTGTATGACCATTCCATTTGAAAAGACCCTTTAATGAACCTCCTGCCTCTGACTCGCTCCATTTCAGCTCTCTGTTAGTCCCATCTGTGTGATCACCCGAGGACCGATAAGAACGTGAGCTAGCTCGGTTGTGCGGTAGAAAAACAGGATGCTTCCAGTTCATAATAAAACAGAGTCGTGTTTTGATTAACAGGCAAACGCGAGTGCCTTGTCTAAACTTCCCTCACAGGGCACTGCCAATCCTAGGGAAAGGCACCCAACTGGGCTTTCCTGTGTGCTGACCAGGACAAAGAAATTAACAAGCTGATAAAAGTGATTTTGATGGATCTGGGAACTCTGACACACTGGCTGACTCCTAATAAAACAACGGTGCTTTATTTCATAAAATGGTCAAACTCTCTAACGGAGAAGGGAAAACCTCTCTCTCATTATTAAAAATTTCATTATTAAAAAAAGGAAAAAACCACATAGAAGTTTCCTTAAGCAAATCCTCAGAGAACGCAGCCTGTTCAAGGTAATCCCAAGCAACTTGAGCTCCTCCTTGCATTTTCTCCTCTTCCAATTCAAATCAAACCATTGGGAATAACAAGCCTTCCGGATCTAGGCATTTGGGGCAGCCTGCAGTTCCGACAATGGTGGGTTTTCACCACCCACACCCACCCACAGAAGCTCACAGTCTCAGCACTCATTTAGCCAAGATTTAAAGTAAACTGCTGTCCAAGAGACGACCGCATTTTCTCCCACAAGATCACCACTTAATAAAATAAAAGAAAATGAAAAAAAGACAAAAATATCAAACCTTCCCACATCTCTTACCTCAAAGCAGTGGAATTACCTGCAGAGGATGTTGCCCCCTTCCTGATACAACGAACCAGCCTTTGACCAGCAGCAAGATAACTCCAAATGAAGAAAAAAGAAGCCCTTTATATTGTAATTTTCACTGTTTATATGCAAGAAGTGCAGTGGGTCTGCTCACGTAGGAATAAATAAAAAGCCGAACAAACTGCACGGCAGCTACCATGTGAAAAGAAAAGCCCTCTAGTGGTCACAGGCTGAATTATTTAAGGAAGGGAGAGAAGAGATGGAGGGAGTAGATGAAGCGTATGTATACACACACACACACACTATGTACACACACACACGCACACGCACACACGCACGCACGCACACACCTGTCTCTTCAAACTCTACAATTTTCCTTTCTTACATTCACCCTGGGCTGAGCTATAAAATTAATTTCTTGGTTTCAGTGGGATCTGGTTAAGTTAGGCAGGATGTGGCTGTTTCCAGCCTGGATCGAAAGCAGTGAACAATTTCACAAATTTTACCACTCCCTGGAGGCGTGAGGATGAAATAACAGGCAGGTGGCACCTCCCCCCGCCCCAAGGCTGCAGGTTCCTATGTACAAAGTGACTAAAGACCCTGAGAGTCGTTTTCAGGCAGATGCCCATGCTTCCTGAACACAGTGTGAGTATGGTAGCCACCAGCTCCTGCGCAACTGACCGGCTTTATCACAGAGTTGCTTCTTTTAAAAGGCCACTCTGCTGTTCCAAAATTACCAATGTTTTTAAGCAAGGGCCCTACATTTTCTCCTTGTGCGGTTGCACATCTGGCCCTGTGGATGGGAAAGCTTGCTATCCCTAACTTCATAATTGAAAAGAACCAGGAAGCAAATGAGAACCTGTACCTATGGGAGAGCTAGTTTGGCAACTGAGAACATGTAAACCATTTAGTCAACCTAAGAGACCTTCCAAGGAATGCAGAGGAGGCTTCCTGGGGCCATTAGCAGTACCCTTCCAGCACTAGAACATGCCTACAGGCGGGCTGGTATACAGATACACATACATGCATGCATGCATGCATGCATGCTTACATATTTTTTAAACAATATGAGAACATTTAAAATAAAGGTCGTAGTCTGTCACACACACACACACACACACACATACACACACACACACACACCTTCTTCCAAATGTGAAACTTCCAAGCAGTGAGAGCCCCTAGACATCCCTTGCACCCCATCATTCAGCCCACCTTATGTCCTGGGCTGGGCCACAGCGAGACCTCCTCTGGCCAAGATGGTACCCTGTGGGTTCCTACAAGAAACAGTTGAAAATGCCATTTCCACCCTCCTTGATCAGTGGCCAGTGCTTTCTTTACCAGCTCTCAGAACGCATCTCCTCAAGTGCTGCTTATGGATGCCAGCATGCTCCAGCATAGACTCTCACCGCTCAGAAGGGAGGATGTAGAAGAGGCTGATGCCTTCCGGCACAGGCCTGAGTACAAGTCAGGCTCCTCCACTCCCACCTCCTTCTCAGCTCTCAGCCTTGATTTCCCTCTTGTCTGAATCCCTTCCTTCTGGACATGAATCACGCTTTCCCAACTAAATGATAAGCTCATAAAGGGCAAAGGCTGTCTCTTCACATCTCCTTTATCTTCCTTAGCCCCCACAAGTGCCAACCCTGGAAGGTGCTAGGTTCGTTCATGGCTCTCACGGCTGATTGATTCATGGTGATCCAGTAGCCGATCTCTCCACAGAGACTTGCAATGCACTTAATGGTGCTGTTGGAGTCGCTGATCTTTCCAGGAATTCCTCTGGGAGTAGATATGGGAACAGACGAGACAATGGGGATTTACACAGACAAAATTATTTACCAGAAAATGAAGCTGACTGCCCCCAAGGATCTTGGCTGACTTGGGCTGAGTCTCCTAGCATCCACGCAGATACAGTTCTCAATGTGCAAACAGACAGAGATGAAGCAGTGGAGATCTGTTCTTAGCTTTGTATGTGGAGCTCTTAGCACAGCTCCATTGATATAATAGGTCTAATGAATGCTTTTTTCATGAATTATCAGTGAGGACATTTCCTCTCTGGGAGTTCTACATGCCAGTAAGAGGAGACTTTTACTGGTAGGTAGCCCTTCATCAGTACCTGGGAGGACTATATGTTTTCAAGTTTGAAGTCCAGGAGACAGAAAAGGACAAATTTCATGGTCATTACATTTTTTCCTTCTGTTTTGTAGAGTCACTTTGTGGCATGTATGACAGCCATCTTAGACCAGATGGACGACCAACACTATTCCTTCTATATTGAGACCTTCCAGACCAGCTCAGACCTTGTGGTAAGTCTGCAGAACATGACAGGGTGGGCACAGGGCATCAGACAAGACAGAGAGAAGAGGGGCAGGGCCTCCCATACTCTTGTTTCCATGAGTTTGGGGCAAGAAGTTTCCCCTACAGATCTCAAGCATATGTGTTGAAGACTGTGACAGACATGTGTGATTCCTTTTCTTGCATGGCCCATTTCTAGAATGTATCTTCAGCTCATTAGCGTTGAGCGCTGCGACTCCCACATCTAGATTCCATTAGCAAACATTTGTTGATGAGTCATGAACGCTTTGGGGCTTAAGACCATGTGTGTTGGAGTCCTAAAATTTTGGGTTGGATGGAATCTTGGATTAGCCACTATAACCTCAGGCAAGCTAACTTCTCTTAAGCTTCAGTTAGGTGTTTGTTTGTTTGTTTTTATTTTTGTTTTGTGTTTTCATCTCTGCACCGGGGGGCAGGAGCATCTGTATCACAAGGCTTTGAGGGGATCATAGGAGTAGCAGGAAGCAGTCAGCAAAAGACAGCTGTCACTATGCATGACACAAGTACAGAGGAAGTTGGTTCCTGAGCCCAGGTTTACCTCTCATTCGCTACACCCACCACCACCACCAGGCCTTTAGCGGACGTTCACCAGCTTGGCTCTCTGCCAAGCATCCAGTATATAGTACATGCCTGGTCCTCATGGTAACCTTGGTAAGCTTGTGGGGTAGACATCACCCCCGTTCTGACGATGGAGAAGCTGTGACCTTATTCCACAGAGGTGACTTTTTCCTAGAAACAAAATTTGCTGGAAATAAACCAGTGCCATTTTCAGGATTTCGGAATTTAGCTGAAAGCCATGTTTCTGAAACAATATGCTATATAGCCTCCTTACTACCCTACCATAAAGACACACACATGCGCACACACACACCAAACAGAGCTGATCTACTTTTATCTATTTCATATATTGGGTTTTAGGTGAGATTTTCTTTGAACAGAGGTTGCAGTGAACATGACAAGCACTGCTCAAGGAATGAACTGCGGCTGGGAGGGTTCACTCCGGATGCGAAGCTTTACCTAAATCACCTATGGGATCCCGCTTCATTACCTACAGCTCAAGACACTCTTGGCACGGGTGGTTCTCGACTTTGCTGTCTGGATTTGTGCTGAATTTATTTTCTCTAAAGATAAAGATGAAGGTTAGCCTGCTGCAAAGTCTGCTGGTGAATGTTTAAATCCACTTTGAACCTCTTTAAAAAGAGAGAAAGACCTTTGCCAACTCCCTTTTTTACAAGCTTATATGCATGTGTGACATTTGGATTAGCTGTGCCTCTGCATTGCTAATTAGATGTTCATTTAAATAATAGTGTGTTTACTCAATGGCCTGAGACAATGTTATATAGTGTGGATTATTTACCTCTTGAATACATATTTGGGAAGATGATTACAAAATCATCAGCAAATACATTTACTTCTTTATTCTTTAAGACAGAACCAATAGTGCTTTATTTGGAGAGTCCATTTTTAGTTATTATTCATATTGCACTTATATATCTGGTGAGGCAGAATCTTGGTGGCTGACTTATAAACTTCCATTTGCAACCTCTTGTGATGACTTTGAATCCCTTAGCCAAAACCTGACCCCTCCCCAATTTGACCCTCTAAAGGACAATAAAAAGGCATTTAAACAGCCGCCGGGATGGGGACAGGTGCAGTCTGTCCCTGTGATGTGGGGTGACAGGTGTGCTTGGCACTTTTGCAGGACTTCTTGATGGAGACGTTCATTATGTTCAAGGACCTCATTGGGAAGAACGTGTACCCTGGCGATTGGATGGCCATGAGCATGGCTCAGAACAGGTAAGCCACCGTGCTTCTGGGATGGCACCTGTGTGCTCCATCCATTTTAAAGAGCACTGGCAGCCATAGGTGGGAGAGAAGGGATTACAGTGTTAACAGACCCTTTCCTTTCTGTGCTCAAACACAAGAAGGAGATCACCAATCCTGAAGATGCTCTAAGTAGCCCCTTCCTTCTGCAGCACTGGTGTTCCAATTAAAGGAGATACTCTGTCTATAATAGGAGTTTTAGGGAAATGCTATAAATTCATCTTATTTTAAAGTTCACTTAAGTTAATAAAGTATATTCCATGCTGTCTATTAGATAAGCGTCCAACAACTTTAAACAGGTTTCCACATCACAGGACTTGGGGGAGGTGCTTTTAATATGCAAATATGATTTTTTAAGATGAGCAAATAAGAGGGAATGTTTTATAGATGAATCCGCCTTTGGGGGAAATGTAGGGTATAGCTTATACATTTGTGTTTGTATCTGTAAGACCTAGTCATATTTCATAGACTATCAGTATAACCCAAGGATAGTCCAGACCCCCACATGAGCAATCACAGCCTGGGAGAAGCTATTACAAAGGATTCCAACCTTCACTGCTGTCTTTCTAATACCATCTTGTCAAGGTGAATGCAAGTCCCAACACTCAGCCATTCTAATAGCTCCTCCCTCAACTCCCTTGTCCCCCCCAGTGTCTTTTGAATGCTGTGGTACCCCTGATCTGTCTCGGAACCACATTCTCAAATCTTACCTGTGTCCTCTCTTCAGCAAGGCCTTCCCCGCTCCTCCCTTCCTTTCTCTCCTCTTTTCCTTTGGCTACATATATTTGCTTCAGGTTCTTAACCATTGAAAGCTCTTCATCTGCGGGGGGTTTCTAGTTTTATCTCCCTTTACCTGCCTCTTCTGTTCTCCATCATGCAGGCCAAGTATTGGCTGACAAAGACAGAAATGTCCCCAGAGAGCGGTAGAGAAGAAAAAGCTGAATTTTCTTTAGTGTAAGGACTGGAGGAAAGACTATGCACATTTACATATTAATGATTTCATCATTGGATAAAGTCTGAGAAGATCTGTCTCCTGCATGATTGCAAGAGCTGATTTCAATGCCTGCTTATCTCTGGGAAATTGTTCTTCTGCTACCGGGATGCCCAAGTGCCTACCGTGTGAGAGACACCTGGCTACAGAACTCTTGGACCAGTTTCAGGACTGCAGGAGCAGAGGAGCGATTTGTCACGGCAGAAGGAGACATCTATCTGTACATCTCTGCTTATTGTAGAGCGCCTCCCAGCAGCACAGTGCCAGGGAGTATTGCATTCCTAGCCTGGGCTCACCCCACCTGGTTTGCATCTCTCAGGCTAAAGGCTGGCTCTGCAGTGATGATTCTCACAGGCACATTGTCAGTCAGATGCGGTCTCCTTCCTGGCCCTGCATCCTACCAGCTTCCTGAGGATGAGTTCTGTGTAGATGCATAGAGCCTCATACCCGGAGGGTCCCATGCTTGCTTTAGTGCTCATGAGCTAACATCTCTTGACTCATAATAGTTTTAGACAATGGAACCCCCATTTTCATTTTGTGCTGGCTCTGTGGGTTGTGTAGCTGCTCATATGCCGATGGTGAGGCATCTTGGATTGAGGTTGGGGCTGCCGGCTGCGCTCCACATGGCCCTTCACTGTGTGCCAGAGGATAACAGAAAGCCTGTCAAATTATACGATGCATCCAGGAGGTAGGACAGGGATCATTTGCTTTTTGGATATGTCCAGCTTCTCCAGTTGCCTACTTCTTTACACTTGTATCATTTTCTATAAGTTTTGGCTCTGCCTGGATACTTTGTCTCCCTCCAGACTAGACTCTCCGTGGGAGGGAGCACTGTGAAAATTCTGAACCCAGGGACTCCCTCGCAGGCAGGAAAGTCTGTTTCCCCTTCACCGTTTGCCTACATGCCCAGTTAGCTGCTGTTCTCACTGCCTGACACTGATTCATCACGGGACTGTTCAGTCTCTACACAGTGAACATTTCAAGAGCAAACTCCATGTGCATCTTGATTCTGTGTAAGAGCATGGCCTGACATTCACGAACATGCGGAGCGACACTTTGTATCCACAGGGAAGTTCCTGACTGGGACCTTAAAGAAATCTGGACTCTTGAAAGTCGAAAATGTATTGGTTCTGATAACTTGAAGACCTCAGAGATCTGGTTTTCGTGCTTGGCTGTATCAGATCATGATAGAAGACCAACACTTCTCCCTCAATCTTGTCTCTGTCGGCTTCAGACGCTCCCTTTAGAGGGGTGAAAATGGACTCTACTGGTTGCAAATGTATCTATTTCCTTTTATTGTGGGTATGCATATTTTGCCTGCATGTATGCCAGGGAGCCACTTGAGTGCTTGATGCCTGTGGGGGTCAGAAGAGGGTATCAGATCCCCCCCCAACTGGAATTCTAGACAGCTGGGAGCTGCTGTGTGGGAGCTAAGACCGGAACCAGAGTCCTCTGGAAGAGCAGCTGATGCTCTGAAGTGCCGAGGCATCTCCACAAATCTTCCAGGAGAAACTTTTTTTCTTTTTCTTTTTCAGTCAGTTCAGTGTAATTCCCAAGGCTAACCTTCAAAGTCGGGGTTGGGTTATGTGGCAGGGAAATGAAGGGCATTGTTAAGTCAGGCTTTGATCTTACAATCGGCCTTCTGAGCTGGAGGTAGTGTGGCCAATCTTACCTAAACAACAGGCAGCCAGGGAAGTAACAGAGAAGGGAGCTCCCCAAAGAAAAATCCAGAGTTGCTGAGGGTAGGAGGACCAGGTTACTAGTAGAGAAGGGAAGAGATGGCTTGAACTAATAAGAGGCCAGGGGTGGAGCTCCTCAGGCAAGTTTCCCCTTTGGAGCTGTGTACCGGGCATGCTGGGAGAAGGACTTGGTGACCTGTGTGAGCAGGTGTTGGGACCACGGAGACATTGTGTGCCATAGTTTCATCCCAGCCGCCGTGATTAAATAACCGACAAACACAACTTTAAGGGAGAAAGAGTTTGTATGAGGCTTACAACTCCAGTTTCCAGTCTGTTACTTTAGGGAAGTCGAGGCAGGACCTTTCAGCAGTGTGCCCCAACTAGTTAGTAGCAAACAGGAAATGAGTGTGTGTGTGTGTGTGTGTGTGTGTGTGTGTGTCTGTGTGTGTGTCTGTGCTTGGCTGGCTTTCCCTCACTCTCGTACAGTCAGAACACCCAGCCCAGAGAATGGGGCCACTCACATTCAGGGTGAGTCTTCTCACCGCAACCCAATTAAGGAAATCCCTCTGAGATCCACCTACCGGCCAACCTGATCTGGATAGGCCCTCACTGAGACTCTCTACACACATAATTCTATCCTGTGTCAAGTCAACAACTGAAAAGATCCTTCTGTCTCCATACCTAGAAAATTAGAACGGAACCCAGGGAACCAAAGAAAGTGGAGTTGACTCCTGATTACAACCATTTATGGCTCTGAGCAGTGAACTGCGTGTCTTTACCTTTTAGTGTCTTCACGTAGCCCAGGTTGACCTTGAACTCACTGTGCAGTTAAAGAAGGTGATTTCGAGTTCCTGGTCCTCCTGTCTCAACCTCTCATGTCCAGGGATTCCAGGCCCACACAGTTTCCCTCCCTAACCTCCCGGAGGGTCAGCTTCCCAGTCTGTGGAGAGGGATAACCATGGTCCATTTTACAGGGTCTTCCATTTCTCTTTTGAGGAGGATGGAGCTGTCCCGAAGTAGCACACCTGATAACAAGTCAGACCTCAATAAGCAGGACGTTGGCATCACTAAGTGATGACAGCTTGGTCTTGGGCCACTGATGTCACCTCCCCCCTACCAGTGGCTGTTCTTTAAATGTCTGTTGCGTTAGAAAGGCTTAGTCTGTAGATTTCTTTCATATGCTGGCTACAAGGATGTCTCCATTTAGGGAGCTCTTGAGGGTTGCTCATGACATCTGCATGTTGCATGCTATTTTGTAGCTGATTTCATTAAGCACCTAGATCAGCTCACTGTTGTAAATGCTTTGCCAGCATTAGCTCCCCCGCTTCTCACAATGACCTTATGAGGTAGGACCACAATCATCTGCATTTCATCAATGACAAAGCTGACTTACGCATTGCTGCATTGCCGGTAACAAAAAGAGAAGACATTCGACCTGAACCAAGCTCTGGGCCCAGGCTTCTTCTCCCTGTGTACCAGAGACATTTATCTGAAGAGCTTTGAACAGACATCGGACAGCAGCCCTGAAGGGGAGACAGCCTGCCAAGGTCATGCAGAGAGTTTGCAGAATATATACAAACAGAACCTGCACCATGATTTAGCCTGTGGTGCACTCACCTAAAATACTGTTTTCTGTTCCCCAGAAAGAAACAACCCACTTACATAATGAGTGTCTCCCTAAGTTAGCCTGGACATTATAACTAATTAAGTTGCTTTCCTTATTTACCTCCTTCTAATCCTTCCTTCCTTCCTTCTTCCTCCTCCTCTCTCTCTCTCTCTCTCTCTCTCTCTCTCTCTCTCTCTCTCTCTCTCTCTCTCCCCTTCTTTCTCTCCTTACTTCATTGCAGTCTCTCTTCCTCTGTTATCAGTGTCACTGTAATTAATCTATTCCTACCTCTGATTTACTTGTTGGTGGAAGGAGGAAGTTGTCCAGCTTTGAGTGTCTCTCCCGGCTGCAGGCTGTTTGTGTATGCATAGGTGATGACGTGTCTACTGTAAGAAACACTTTCTGGTAGAACATTTTTCTTTTTGGTAAGATGCAGCATTCAGCGTGATCTGATTTACATGACATGTTTACATTTTAAATAATCAAGTTCTTCATGATGCTGTAAATTAACACAATTATGGTAGGAAACCTCTCTTTTCCCTCTTGCATCTGTGCCTCTATCCAGAATCATCTCACTTCCAAGGGGTTAGGATTTAAACACATTTCTACGGCTTCTTTTAAAACAGTCAATCAAGGTTTATTGAGTGTCTCAGGCTCTAGGGAAGGCACAGATCCATTCAGTCTCTAATCCCGAGGCTTCCTTCTGGTAAGAGAAGTCATAAGTTTGACCACAGAAATGTGTCCTGCAGTGACCCTCACAAGAGCAGAGCCCAGAGACCGCATGGAGTCATACAGGCTGATGACTTCCTGGGTTCAAATCCTGTCCCCTTCATTAGATAGCTATTGACTTTGGGGAAGTGACTTAGTTGCTCTGGACTCAGTTTTCCTTGCTGTAAAATGGGATTAGCAATAGTCCCCATCACAGAGGATTGTGGGGTTTATGTGACTAAATTGAAAGAACAACCGCTATAAAGTAATTATTAGGACAGTGTTGGAACATAGCAAGAACTTTATAGCAGTTGTTTTTATTTTTACATTTCTGTGGTTCAGATTCATCTAGAATTCTCTGCAGAAGAGGCAGATACAGGTTGGACCTTGATGATCTTTTTCAGTGATCTATGTCAGGATACAATGTCAAGCACATAATCGGTGCACAGCTGGGTCAGAACAGGTGGCTCTAGCAAGTAGAGCAGACCCTGCTTAGCACTTCCATCTTGGTTCTGTGGACATGACAGCAAATTGCTGGTACCCATTCCCCCTCCTTCTGCCTACCCAAGACTATAGTGAGTATTCCTTCTTAGAGGCCCCACCTCCTATGATACATCTCAACCAGAAAAGATGGGAGAGAGAAAGACAGAGGCAGATTGGTTCATGTTTTCTTTTAATGTATGTGTGAGTGTGTGTATGTACACGTGTGTGCATGCATGCATATGTGTGCCAGTGGACATATGCCATAGTGCATGTGTGGAGGACAGAGGACAAAGCACAATATGCAAGAATCAATTCTCTCCTTCTACCATATGGGTTCTAAGGACCAAAGTCAATTTGGCAGGCTTAATGACAAACACCTTTATCTGCTGAGCCTTCTGGCTGCTTCACGGTTTCTTTACTCCACACAACACAACTAATCTTGAAGTGCAACTGGCTATAAGATTCCAGATTTTGGTGAGCCTGCTATATCCCTAGGGAAGTGCTGAAAGCACTTTAGGTGAGCTGTACCCTGACAAGCTGGGACATGCTGCCTCTCTCGCTAACCCAGTGGTTCTCAACCTGTGGGTCACAACCCCTTTGGGAATTGCATATCAGATATTTACATCACGATTCATAACAGTAGCAAAATTACAGTTATGAAGTAGCAACAAAGTAATTTTATGGTTGGGGGGGATCACCATAACATGAGGAATTGTTTTGAAGGATCGCACCTTTAGGAAGGTTAAAAGCCACTGCTTTAACCTAGTGGTGCATGACTCTTGAGCTGTTGTGATAGGAACAATTTAAAGGTTCTGGAAAAATGCATGTCAGGCTCAAGGGAAGCATAAGAGCTCCATCCCCAGGCTCATCTATTATGTCCATCCTTTAGCTTTACCAATAGAATCAACTATACCCTATGAACCACAGGGCAAAGGAGAGTGGGGCTCACAGAAGTCCTCTGCTCCCTGGATGATACTCTCCAGAAAAGGATCTCCACTCTCTTTTCTGCTTTTATTCATGTCATACAACTTGTTACCGTGGGGTGGCGCTGTGCTGTCACATCAGAGTACTTCCAGCCTCTAGCAATGGTAGCATGGCTAGAGGTGGCGGCGGCAAGCTTAGACATGGGAGCATAACGACTGATGTTTGCCCTCCTTGTGCAGAGGAATTGGATTCTCAGCTCCTACATTGCATCTTATTGGGTCTTCACTCTTGGTTCCTCTTATAGATGATGCCAGTGAGATTCTGGGATGGTCAAGGTCCTAGTTCAGAAGGGTGGGAAGTTGACCAGGCAAAGCTTGCTGTTGCCGTTGCAGTAGCTCCATGCACTGAGCCTGGTGCAGAGCCGACACTCTGGATTCCATGTAGCCGGCTAACACACCATGGATAAGAGGTGTTCGGTTGAGATTTGAAAATGAACTTGTTTTAAACAACTTATGTTCATTGCTAAGAGCAACAGAGAGTTGAGTGTGTTTTTTATTTGCAACCACTCGAGAACATTTTTTAAAGAAGAAAAAAAGCCTTACCCTTCCTATCTTAAACACAACAAAGAGTTAAGTGGGATTTTTACATTCAGCATGTGGCTATCAGAGAAGCCAGAAGGAGGGGATACACCTGACTTTTGCCACGACCAGCACAGGGCTGTTCGCTAGCCTCTGGGCATCCCAGGCAGGTTTAAACTGACAACCTAAATAATGTCTATTCTGGAGTTGCCGATAGTTTTTGTTGCTAGCAAGAATGTATAAAGCCCTCATTTGGGTATCACATATCAGCTCCTGAGATGTTTATACACAGCATGACAGGTACTCAATGCACTTCCATCTAGAGAATCAGATAACTAATCTTTAAGGAGAAAATATAGATGTTGTTTCAAAGGCATCTTAGTAAACGGCAACAAAAGCAAAACCAAAGAAATCCTGTTCTTTGACAGCCTGGCAGGGTGGTGGATTTTGTGGGATTTTTCCATTTCTGTTGTTGTGTGGTCCTACTTGGCTCAACCTGGTTGCTGGATATTCCTTGTTTGTTGTTTGTCTTTTCAACTATTTGTGTCTGGTTTTAGAAGGAGATTTGGGCAGCCGGAAGGATTCAAAGCCTTCACAACCATTGTGTACCTGCAGGTTCTGGGTTGGGTACTGTGACTGGTACTCACTTACCCATCATTCCCTGCAGCAGCAACTCCAAGGAATGGTTCCCTCATCCCTGTGTAGCAAGGAGGAACCGGAAACTTCAGAAGGATAGTAGCATGACCCAAATCCACACAGCTGGAAAGTGGTGAAGTCAGAAATAACATTTAGGGGTATGCGCATGTTTCAAATTCTGTGATCCCAACACCAGAATATGCTTCCTTTGTTTCCCCTAGCAAGCAGCGTGTCAAATAGTGAATCAATTGCCACCACAGCCCAGTAGACAAGCAGGGCCCCACAAGGCAAATGCTCGAGTACTCAGCATGTTCAACCCAGCCAAAATATAACACCAGCTTATATACACAGCCCCCATATGTCCTAAGAGCCTCCTCTTTTATTTTCTGGGATTTCTCTGGCTTTAGGGTGCTCAGTACATCTGCAGGAGGTGTGTGCGTGTGGGGAGGGGCATGTGTGTGTGTGCGTGCCTGTGTGTGTGTGTGTGTAAATACACTGTTACCTTGGAATGAGTGACTCAGGTATTAATAGCCCAATTTATTTGTCTCCTAGGAGGGGACACTTCCGATGTGCAAATGTGCTGTATAAGCTCTCTTAGTGGCTCCCAAGCAGAATGGAACTCAAATTATTGCCCATGCTTATCTGTACATCCTCTCTTCTACTCCTCTGGTGCCTCGGGCAGGCTGGATGTATTTCCTGGGACCAGCCATTCAGGGGACCAGGAGATATTGATTGCCTGCTGCTCATCAGAAATGGTGGGACCAAGGTGGTAGAGTGTTTGCCCAGTGGGCATAAAGGGAAAAGAAGGCAGAATCACAAGCCTGGGCACTTCTCAGTTGGGGGGCAGCTGTAAAACTCCAGAAGAGTAATGACTATGGCTTTGTCCCCATTTGTAGCAGTGGGGTGAATGAAGTAGGTGGCTCTGGATCTGCTTTGAAAGCAACGCTGAGGATGTGCCCAGACAGGCAGAGACAAAGCCAAAACCAATGTTATCAGGGCTACTTTTCCCTTTTCCAGTTTTGCAAGGGGTGCTGTTCTTCACTTCCACAGGAAAACTACCAATTACCGAGAGAAGTGGGAATGGGGACAGGAAGTCTATGAGACTCGGCTTTGGTATCAAAAGCAGAGACCTTAGAAACAAGCTGGAGTCAGGAGAGGCCTAGGATAAAGATACAAATTGGGAAAGCAAGCCCATGAGTAAGAGATGTTCCTAATCCCTAGGAAAGTGTGCTCTGATGGAGGAAACAGATCCTGAGCCATTCTGGTGCATCCTCCAGGATCACATAGAGTGTGCAAATGAAGCTGCAAGGGGCGTGTTTAGGGCCCCGCCTTGTGAACAAATGGCCCATGGCCGAGAACAGAAGTTTGGTTACATGGAGACAGCTAAGATGTCACGTGTGGTACAAAGACTGCCCTTGGAGAGTGAGAAAGTGGGCAGTGACCTGTGCACAGGAGAATGAGCAAAGGTTTTAAGAAGTAGTGCAGTTGGTGAAGATCTTTTCCCATTCTGTAGGCTGTCGTTTTGTCTTGTTGACTGTGTCCTTTGCTTTACAGAAGCTTCTCAGTTTCAGGAGGTCCCATTTATTAATTGTTGCTCTCAGTGCCTGTGCTACTGGGATGTATTTAGGAAGTAGTCTCCTGTGCCAAAGATCTTCACCAAGCCCACATGGCACAGAGGACTGATGTCCAAAATATATAAAGAACTCAAGAAACTTGACATCAAAAAAACCAAATAATCCAATAAAAAAATGGGGGTACAGACATAAACAGAGAATTCTCAGAAGACGAATCTCAAATGGCTGAAAGACACTTAAGGAAATGCTCAATATCCTTAGTCATCAGAGAAATGTAAATCAAAACAACTCTGAGATTCTATCTTACACCTGTCAGGATGGCCAAGACCAAAAACACTGATGACAATTTATGCTGGAGAGGATGTGGGGTAAAGGGAACACTTCTGCATTGCTGGTGGGAATGCAAGCGGGCACAGCCACTTTGGAAAACAGCAAGGCAATTTCTCAGAAAATTAGGAAACAATCTACCTCCACTCCCAGCAATACTGCTGTTGGATATATACCCAAAGTATGCTCAGTCATACCAAGAATACGTGCTCAACTATGTTCATAGCAACATTATTTGTCATAGCCAGAACCTGGAAACAACCTAGATGCCCCTCAATCGAAGACTGGATAAAGAAAATATGGTACATTTACACAATAGAGTACTACACAGTGGTAAAAAAAAATATGACATCTTGACATTTGTGAGCAAATCAATGGATCTAGAAAACATCATATTGAGTGAGGTAACCCAGACCCAGAAAGGCAAATATAGTAAGTGGCTTTTAGATATAAAGCAGAGAAATACCAGCTTACAGGCTACAACCCCAGAGAACCTAGACAACAAAGACGTTCCTCCCTAGAGAGACATATATGGATCTACATAGAAAGGAGAAAAACACAAGATCTCCTGAGTAAATTGGGAATGTGGGGGTCACAGAAGAGGGTAAAGGGAAAGGGGGCAGAAGGGAGGGGAACGGAGAAAAATGTATAGCTCAATAAAAACAATAAAAATAATTTGGAAAAAAATGAAAACAAACAAACAAAAAAACCAAACCAAAACAGCAACAACAAAAAGAGGAAGTAGTGCATTCTGGGTGTTTTCAACTTGCAGCCCTGGGCTTTGTATGTCCCAGGATAGCAATGAACGTGTTCCAGCACATTTATAAATGACAAAAGTTATATCACGGTGCCTAGAGGTTGGACAGGACACCCTCAAGTAGACACCAGAAAAGCATACTTTTAACTTAGCAGAATTGGGACAGGCTATAAAATGAAAACAATGTCGCTAAGTACTCAGGAAGTGACCTGAATCACAGGGGAATAGTGAGAAATAAGCATAGGAAGAAAGGCCAGAGCCAAAGAATGAAGATCACTGGGTGTAAAGAGAGGGTTCGGCTTGTCCATGGGCAGTGAAGAACCATGAAGGTCAGCAATGGTTATAGGTGGGGTTGTCCCGTAAGACCAGGTGTCCCTGAGAATGACGGGGTAAGAGAAGGGAGGCCGTAGGAACAGTGGGTGGGAAAGGAGGAATGGAGCCAGGTGATCAGAGAGACCAGGAGGGTGCATTTTGTCAGCAGGCACCAAAATGTGAAATGTGAATGATATTTGACTAGCGCCGGGTCTCTGAAGAAGGACTAGGAATGAGCTGTTTAAAGGAGGTGCAGGGTCCATAGAAGAGTGATCACAGGAACATTGTCTATTATGGAAAAAAAAATCTGAGAAACCACAAAATGGCCCATCAATAAGAAACTGATTAAATAAACTGTGCTGCAGCCAAAGAGGGGAATGCTCTTTGGTGATTAAAAACGATGACGTGCGGCTGCACTCACTGGTGTGAAAGGAGCGCAGGATTTATTATTGAGCGAAGCAGGCAAGCTATGAAACCGCATTCATTGTGTAATGCCATTTATCAAAACGACATCCTTAAAATATCCCTCATAGAGACACTTCTAAGGAGACCTTTGAAACGATGTTCACCCACATGTTGGTGGCAGCCTTCTCTAGGTGACAGGATCCCCTGGATGGTTGGCTGTTGTGTGGGCAAGGGAATGATCTTTCTTTATTTCATTTCCAGATGGCATGGATTTTTCAGCCGTAAGCTTTTAAGAGGTTGAATGTTAGACAAGACAAATTCCTAAAAAGTCAAATAGACAGTTGTTGAATTCTAGCAAGGCAACCGCAGCCCCTGTGTTGACCTGCAGCCATCCTCATCTGAAGACCAACCCTGCCCAGGGAGAAGATGAGGAAATTTTAGCTGTGAAGAGGAGAAAGAGGGGAGGTGCGAGTGGTCCAGTAACCTTGTTTCCTCTTCCAGGGTCTTCCTGAGAGCAATCAACAAGTTTGCAGAAACTATGAACCAGAAGTTTCTCGAACACACAAACTTTGAGTTCCAGGTGAGTGTGAGGTGTTGGAGATACTCAGGGCTGTCCTGGCACCATTGGGCTGATAACTCCATCAACCACCTGCAAGCACACAGGAGCCTTGTGTCTCTGGAGATCCGCAGAAGGGAACTGGGGAGGGAGAGGCAAAGCTCTCAAGCTTTGATGGGGACACATATGCAAATGTGACCTCCCACAATAGAGGCTCTCATTTACTCACCGCCCAGCAGGTGCCACCTTTTAAAAATGTAACATTTTCTTACTGTTTTGTTCATTGGCGCCTAGAAACAGCCAGTCACAGACCCAGAAGTATGATTTACAGTAAAGCTTTCAAGAATATCTCTGTGACTTCCCAATTCCTCCAAAAGTCATTTATGTGTGTCTGTGCTGAGCCAGGACTCAGGATCTCTGAGACATTTGGGGGGATGATAAGAATGTCCCTGGGGTAAGTAGAGTGATGTCCCTACTTAGACATCACACAAAGAACATGCTCTTCAAACCCTGATGGGAAAGTCTGTACTGTTGTGCATGTATGACTTCAGGAGTGGGAGAGAAGAAACCCCACCCGCACCCCAAATAACCCTCTCCAGGGAAGTCTTCAACCTCTGGTAGTAGAGACTAAGTGAATGGAAGTCACCTAGCACAGTAACTCGGGGCTATGCTGCTTCCTGCCTGCTCATCTGAGATGCTGTGTTTCCATCACACTGGCCTCTCTAGCTCGGTGGCTCAGGCAAGGATGTCATTCCACCTGAGTGATACATCTGTCAAATGCCAGCTGCCCTCCCAGCCCAGAAGCATGCTGGGGAAGCTTACCAGTCAGCTGCCATCGGAATAGTTGCTCCTTAAGGAGCCTGCCATGCCTGGCTCCTCTGAGGTTTGTCCAGTGACCCTGAGGCCATGAAGTCACACCTGGGCCTCTCGAGCTTCTTTGTGGCACTGACTGCCATTTGAAGTCATCACTCTTGCTCCTGTGTCCCCATGCGTGTCTTCTTTCCCCCTTCAGGTAAGATGTGACTACACAAGAATAAAAGCCTTGTGTTCTCAGCCACTCTGTGCCCTGTGCCTGGTGCACATTGTGTCCCCTTGGGGAGATGACACCTGGGTTGAGACCTATGCCATGAATCCTGCCGGGAAGATGGGTTGAGCCTTTGCTGGGCTGAAGGGATAAAGGTCCTCTTTGAACAAGGTTCTTGCTCTCTCCCATGACCTTGCATTCAGATCAGGGACCTGAAGTGACCAACATTCATAAGAAGAACAGCTGCATCTCCCCATATTTAGTATGGCAGGTCATAAGAAATCGTGCTAGGGCCATCCAGCTGCCCTGCAAGCTTTATAATCCCTGCCAGCTAGCTTCCTCTCTAAAGTTGCAGGAGTGAGACCCAAAAGCCACGCACAGAGAGCCTGAAGTGAATGCAGTGATGCATTTGAGACTAGAACCTGTCATGGCTGATGTAGGCTTCCATGTGGAACTATGGCCACACTCTAGGTTGAAAGTGTCGCTACCATCTTGGGTGAGGATTTCTCCTTCACAGGGCAATGAAACACGTCACTCTGGCTGTTTAAAATCAAGAGAAAGGTTTCATTTCCCTGACAATATAGCACAGATGCCCACAGGCTCCACTTACAAGCCTGTTCAGAGAAGTGGATATTGCCATTGTGTTCGGAGGGACAACATACCCAGGGGCCAGAGAGGCAGTATGTGACCATAAAAAAGCCAGCTGGTTTGTCATTTTCCCCTGGTGTCAGCAATTCCAGCCTCTGGACCTGCTGGTCTGACTGCCACTCTCCTTCATGGTCTTAAAGAGGTACTTTCCCAAGACAGGATGAGCTCCAGTCTTCTATGCCATTCTTTTAGGTTTCATACAACTTTCCTGAAAAAAATTTACATATGAAAGAGCCCTAAGAAATGGATATCCCATGTGTGCAAAGGTTAGACTTATGAATCGTGTGGTTTTAGGTAAAGTACTACACAGCTCTGTGCCTTGGATTCTTCAATGTTAAATGAAGATGCCATTAACGGCTATCTGTTTGAACAGCTCTAAGAGCTAGGTGAATTGATTCATGTAACACACTTGGAATGGTCCTGGCAATGTAAGCGCCATTTAACGAATGTTACCTTGTTAGCATCATTTTGATGCTGCTGCTGCTGATAATGGTGGTAGCGGTGGTGATAATAGTGATGATGATGATGATGATCGTGATGGCGATGGTGGTGGCAGCAGTAGTGGTGGCAGTGGTGGCGGTGGTGATCAGCAGGGACCTTACAAACATCAGGGCTAGGAACTCAGGTCAGTTCTTGACAGGCAAGCCAACAGGGGAAGCTGCTTTTTGATCACACAACATGGCCCGAGGCTGTCACACCCACAGGATTCTGTAAATGGTGAAAACGAGCTGGGAACACAGAATCAAATGATTCTTTTTAATGAGGCTTCCACAGATATTTAGAGAAAAGTATCCCCAAAACTGGGTCATTCTTCAGTCTTCTCTTTTTCTTTATCCCACCCCCATCTTTTCCTCCCCCTTGTGAGAATGGATTTGTTTTCTGCACCCTGCCTGGAACACCCTGACTCCTTCTTGTGGGTTCATGTATTATGCATGTGATACCAGCAGGAACTGTCTCTGTGCAGAGCAGGGGCCACGGAAAGGAGATTAGCCCCAGCCTCTCCTCTGAGTGGTGGTTTTGTAATTCAAAGGGCAAAAAGCCAATAGTTCCATGGGTGCCACTCCAAAAGCACCAAGGCCTGGGCATTAAAGAAATGATGGTTTCTGCTGGAAGCTAAGATCAATGGTGCCCTCTGGGTGCTAGGACTTGCTGCTCATTGCTGTTGTCAAGGTCACAGAGATCAAAAGAAGATATGGATTAACCTTGCAGGGCCTGTGCTGAGGGTCCAGGCTACTTCATCATGGAGTTCTGCAACTCTACTACTAAGCATAGACTCAAAAGGAAATCAGTGCCAAGGGACATTATTTATTCCTTTGTTTATTGCCATACTATGAACATGGCATCAGTGTACATGTCCATCAACAGAGCAAGGCATAAAGGAAATGTCCTATACACCATGGAATACTGATCAGCCATAGAAAAGAAAATAAATCCCTGTCTTTTGCCTTAGCTTAAATAGATGCTAAGAACATTATGTTAAGTGAAACAAGCCAAATGCAGGAAGATACATACTCGGTGAATTCGTTTGTATGTAGAGTCTATGAGAGTCAATTTTGTGGAAGTAGCTATGTTTATCTTAAAGTAACTAGACTAGAGACATTTACCAAAAAGAATCGATGAATGTTTGGGTAGTGGATATACAGTGGAAGTGGATACTTGTATCTAAACTTCCCATTGGAACCTGTGAATTTGTACCACGATCATGTGGTAATTTAATTTAAAGCTTTTAAAAGCAACTGAGTTCAGGAGTGAGATCTACTTAGCTTTCAATGCTGCATTCACCAGTAGGATGGAGCAATTTTCTTCCCCATAGCCCTCAGTTTTTTTGATGTCTAAATGAGGAGAAAAACACAAATTTTGTCATTTCTCAGAGCTATTTGACTTTTATTATTTTTAAATTATGTATATGTATGTGTTTATGTGTATATGTATGTGTGGTACCCACAGAGGCCAGAAGAGGGTACCAGATCCCCTGGAGTCAGTTGTATATCGCTGTATGGATACTGCAAAGTGAACCCAGATCCTCCACTAGAGCAGCCAGGACCCTTAACCACTGAGCCATCTCTCCAACTCTTCAGAGGGGTTGATAAGAACCATTCACTGTGAACTCATTCCACAAATACTGCTGTGATACACGCTAGGTCAGGCATACAGCTAAACATCCTATATATCAAAGTGATCAAGAAAATGAAGTCTTTGTCTCTATAACCTTTACATTCAGTAGTGAAGATTGAAAGTAAAGTCTTTGGTTTAGAATATGTCATGAACACTGTGAACAGGGTGTAATGAGGATGGATGCCAGCAGATTTGCTTTAGTGTGCATTACTGGGAAGGCTGTTGTAGGAACTGATATCTAAACCTATATTGCTAGAGTACATGGGAGTTTGCCGGGCAGGATTTCCTCATTTAGTCCTTATAACTACACCCTTTGGGGCCCATTATCCTCATTTTCCAGGTGAAGGAATCTGAAGGAACCGAGTCTCACACAGGTAGGGTAGCATACTCCTGACAGTGGAGATGGTAATTAGATCATAGCCCTGGAAAGCATTCGGGCAGTAGCCACAAAAACAAACAGTAAGCAGAGCTACTTGACTCTGTCCTGTGGCTCTGTGATTCCAGTCCTAGGAATGCACACCACACAGAGAGATTCTCAGCAGAAAGAGGCTCCAGTGAGGGGATTAGTGCAGTGCCGCTGCTGGAGGAAGCGAAGTGGGACCAAGGTCATGTCTATGCATAGGGGAAGGGTTGAAGGTGAAGAAGTAACCTTTACAGCAAGAATACTATGCGGCACGGAAAGAGAGTGAAGCAGATCCCTGTCGGTACTGGAGAATCACAATATAGACAGGTAAAGAGAAAAGCAGAGAACAGCATGCCTGTTTTTGAAGGATGCCCGCGTGTGTTTTTATTGAGACACAAAAGTTCTCTGAGAGGATACCAAGGCATTAGTTCCATCTTCCATTAGGCTATGGTTCAAGACAGGATAGAAAAATGATGTTTTGTTATTGAAACATTTGCTCTTTGAACTTTGAAAAAAAACATATGTATGTTACTTTTATGACTTTTTTGATTAATTAAAAATAACTAAATTCTCCTTATGTCCACTAGTGATAGAGCTGTGTGTGGTCATGTGACATATCTGGTTCTTAGAGTTTCCTGCTTTGACATTAAGCTGTGTAACTCATGCAAAATGGGACCCCAGGACTGATATTTTCTGAAATTAGACCTCTAGGCCTGTGGAAGGTATGGCTTTGAGCAGTCATGACCATGGCAGTGATGGCTATTTGCAGCCTGTGATGGGCCTGCTTGAATCGGAAGGTGACCGATTCACTGCAGGGCAGTCTCTCTTGCTGCTGGGTCTGTCCTTTTGCTACACAGCATACAAAGACTTAGCAAGTCAGGCATCTTAAAACACTTCCCCTTGAGCATCCAAGTTGCTAGGCTCTGCTTTGGTGCAAAAGGATCCACTTGGATAATGAAAAGGAAACAACAATGAGGCCGACAGATACTTGCAAGCCCTCACTGTGGTTCATGCCCGGTAGACACATCATCTCACGCTGCCTTACTGCAGCCTAACTTTGCAGATGAGTTTGCCGAGGCTCGATAACATCCAATCTGGACCTTCATCAACCCGGTCTGTAGCCCATATCAGTATTGTCACCCCCATGCTCATCCTTCTGAGTACCTTCCGTGTTTATGGATTGAGTGTTTGCTCTGCTCCGGCTCACCGCCAGCTGGGGGAGCGGAGTCCACCAGTCTCCTTCCAAGTCATCAGCAGATTATATGCCTGGAAAACTTATAGCAGCCGAGGACATACAAGTTGGTAGAAATAGAATCACCCTCACTGAGTGATTTTTGGTACCCGCGTCTCTAGGCTTCACTCCCTCCCCCACTGAAGGCGTGATGCTGCCGATGGTCCCGGAATCAGGCTTCAAGATCATTGAACAGAGAGGAAGGCAAATGCAGAGCACTTTAAGTCAGAATGGATTGCAGGCGGGCTCCTAAGAGTTGTCAGGTTGATCAGGAAGGGTGCTGTCGCAGGAAGCTCCGATTTTCTGAGTAGTCTTATTAACTTTCACACACCTATAATTTCAGGGCAGGAACCAGCTCACCAGTTGGGGTGAGTTATTTGTCTTTCAAAAAACCAAATCAACAAAAGCACCACTGCAACAAGAACCCAGCTCTAAAATTCTCCTCCGCCAAGCCCATTGTCAGAGAGGGGAGAGGCATGGCCAGTGCCTAGAGAAAGCCATTCATTGTCCTTGCTTGGGCCAGGATGTTAATTTCAGAGTCTGTGCCAGTTAGAAAATTGCAGAGCACACAATTAAACTGGCCTTGCCTCTGTTGTCTGCCATCTTCATAAATTATTCACGTCACACCATGTTTAATATGCTTCCCCTCTTTCAGGCCCTCTCCATAGCTGATCTCCTCTTTCTTTCACAGCTGTGGAACAACTATTTTCATCTGGCAGTGGCTTTTATCACCCAGGACTCTCTGCAGCTGGAGCAGTTCACGCACGCTAAGTACAACAAAATCCTGAATAAGTATGTTGCATTCTTGGCTCTCCTGAGGGGGGCAGGGCGTCATGGAATGCACTGGAACAGGGTTTGAAGCCGGCATTTTTGCTTCTTCCAGGTACGGGGACATGAGACGGCTCATTGGCTTCTCCATCCGTGATATGTGGTATAAGCTTGGTGAGTAGGCGCCTGTGCCAGAAAGATGCATCTGCATGCTTCCAGTGCCTTCCAGAAGACCAACCCCCACCCTGTCCTTCCCAGTGAATCTGCTTCTCTGTGATGTTCTTGAAGACCTATGGAGTCAAACAGGAATTTGTAGGAGGGAGGAGAAGGCAGGGCTGCTGTGGGAATCAATGGTCCGCATACGTCATGGGAATGCTTGTTGCTGATTGGAGGTCACTGTTCTACATCTTGCTTCTTGTGTGATGTGGCCCCTAAATATGTTTGAACCTCACAGGGTGGGAGAATGGATTCTCTCAGGAATGACTCCAGAAGCTGCCCATGGTCACAGTGAGCTGAAGAGATGGCTTGTGGTTCATGGGGAAGGGAGAGATGAGAGGGAGGGACCTTGCTGACATTCTGAGTGAGCCATGGACTAAAGAGATCCTACAGAAACCTCATAGTGCATCCTTTAGGACTACCCTCCTTTCTCTTACTGATCTGAAAACTCGAAGTGGGAAGTTGCTTGCTTGAGTTCAGACAACCAGAAGTCTCAGAGTACAGTTTTCATTCCATAAGCACAGGAGCCATTAATCTTGCTTATGGATCAAATTCTGCATGGTAGATAGATGGATGAGTCAGTGAAGAGTGAGGAAGTCCATCTCTAACATTTTGTTTTCTCTTTGACTCCTGTGTACAATTCAATTGTTCTGCCCTGGGCTTAGTTATTGGCCCACAGCAGTAGAGGCATTGATAAGGGGATTTGCCTCTTGGCTTTAACCTCTATGGCCATCCTGGACTTTATTTCCCACTTCCCCAGAACTCTTCATGTGTTCTGGCCCCCATTAGATGTTCTGGACAACTTTTAGAGTAAGATCTATCCTCTGCTAGTAGGGGGAGTATAGTACAGTAGATAGAATACCAGTCTGGTTTCTGTGGATGTTGGCAATATCAGACCCCAGCTGAGACCATACACTTAATGATAGGGAAGTCACGAGTTGGCTCATGGAGTCTAAAGCAGAGTGAAGGACCTAGTCCCAGAACAGACTGCTGCAGGTCTGCTAGGGGCCTTGCCCAGTCGTGTACAAGCTAGCATCAGGCAAGAGAATTTAACATCCCTTGGCCTAAGTAAAGGAATTACCACAGTCTCACAAAGTGCCTGTAAAGGTCTTAAGAGAAAGACTGCGGTGAATATGGCTGTGGAGGTCTGCACACATATGTCAAAATTTTTATTCCTATTCTTATTCTGGCCCAATAAGATGGAACCTAATTGGGCTGTGCTGGCCCCCTGTCACCAAATCTCAGTCCAGTATACAGCACTAAGACTTAAAGAATGGGGTCCAGGCAGTAATCTGAAAGAGTGAAGTAGGGAGAGCCCTGTAACCCATAGAATTCTACAGGGCAGGTACTGCCAACATTCGGAGTAGGATAACCTTTGACTGTAGGGGCCATCTTCGGGTACTGGGTCTGGGCTCTGTCCTCTAAGTTGCTGGTGGCACTGTCCCCAGTTGTGGCTATCGAAACCTCTTCAGATATTATGATGTTTCCCTAGGGGATATTTTCTTATCATGTCCTATGTCTGGCAACTTTGGATAAGGAAAGGGCTATCAGAAATACGTTGTCTTACTTCTCATTTGTGTTAGCTGCTTTCTGTAACTAGGATCAAAACAGCCAAGACCATTCCTCAATTTCCCTTATGGTTTCAGAGGCTTCAGCCCACCTGCCTCGGCTCTGTGAATTCAGAGCTTGTGGGGAACCTCACGGCAGCTCAGGAGTGTGCAACAGAGGCTCCTCAGATCATGGTGGAAAGGAAATGAGTTGGGGGTGGCAAAGTACAGTCCCACCCCTACCCTACAATGACACACAGCCACGGACCTACTTCTTGCCACCAGGCCCTGCCTCTTAAAGTTTAATTCTCCTCCAGAAAATACTTGACACCAGCTAGAAGCCAAGCCTTTAATCCTGGAGCCCGTGGGCAACACTGTGTGTTCCAAACCTAACGCCATTGCTTTGCAATAGGAAAAGGAAAGAAAGAAAACAGAAGGCAACGTAAGTGTGGACACGTGTGAGGGGAAGCAAAGGCCCGGAGCAAAGTATTGCAGGAAGCAACCACCAGCGGCTGCAGCTCTCCAGCCGCTTGCTCTCTGGCTAGAATGCAGGCTAATCACTACCACATCTTCCGATTTTTTCAAAAGAAGCCAAAAACCTGGTTCTTTCAAGGCATTTCCCAGTGTGTGAATATCAGTGATGACTAATTGAGTGTTTTCAAAATATTGCACGCTCCCAGTGAGAGAATGGCTTCCCACTTTGCATGCTATATTTCTACCAACAGAGACTAGCTCAAGCTGCGGGGGGGCCTCTGCTCCCAGGCTCTGTCAGAGTCACAGAACAGGGAGCTCTGCTTTGTTTGTTGCAAGAAGCTCCACACAGCCCCCTTCTCCCCTGAACATCCTTCACGGCACCGTTTTCCACACAGAAGATTTTATTTAGATATAGATTATGTTTTGGCGGGGAGTCTTGTACTTCCAATTATGCTGATGAATGAAAAGCTGTTACCAAATATTCCACCTGCTTAGAATCACAGAACACCAGAGCTGGAAGGGCCCTTTAGAGATCATATTGTCCAGCATTTTTCAAACATTTATTTTTAGCTAAGGGCCAATGAAAAGAAGACTCCACGCTCGATAAGTAAATGGGATAGGAAGCAGAAGTATTGTAATTAAAGTGAGCAGGGGACGCAAGTCCTGTTATAAATGGCTTTCTGACTCCCAGTGCAAACCCCTGAGGACAGCTGGGCAAGGGATTTATATGATCTGACCCTTGGTTTTACCAGTGAGGAAACTGAGGCTCAGAGAGGAGAAAGGGCTCATAATCACTTAGTGGATTAGAGGTAGGACCCAAACAAGCGTGCCTGCTCAGACACATCACAGATTTCTTTCCTACTCAAAATGCCTGAAGAATGAATTAGCGCAATTAAAAGACCTATCTGGAAGTTGCAGGAAAAGAGCCATTGATTGCGAATGCCTTCGGTGATGGTATTTGCTGAGGTGGCAAGGAGTTTCTGAAGAGCAACTGTGAGAACAGGGAGGCCCAGGCCACTCTATGTGTCGAAGGGGACTAGAGGTGGCCTCCGGAATTGGCATCTAAATGCTGTATTCCCACACCACCCTGCTAAAGATCTGATCGTGGGGAGCAGCACTGTGTTGGTCTTCCCTAAATGGCCCCTTGTTCAGACAAATGATGCCTACTGCAGGAAACAAAAATCAAAGGAAACTGTGCCGAAAGAGCCACCCTTCACCTCTTGGCCAGACTTCTGAGGAAGAAGAAAGCACATCATTCTGAAGGGGTCTTCTTGGTGTATGTGGGTAGGTGTGCGAGCACCCCCCACACACACACACCCCAGGCTTCCATTTACTAGTGACATGGCTACCCTCTTCTTCCTTGTCTCTTTCAGAAATAAGAACAGAAATCCAAGGCAGGGAGGATGACTGGCTGCCTCGTTGACATCCTCCCCTGTTGCTCCATGGGATTCTGGGGTTGGCGCACTAATGAGATTAGTTTGATAATCCTCACCAGGGCCAAGCTCTGAGTTCATTAGGGACCAGTGTGGTGAGACCACTACACAGCTAATGACGGGTTTGAAAGGGCAGCTCATTGAATAGCTGAGCTCTCATAGCAGCCTTTGCTGAGGGCTCAAGCAGTAGCTCTTCTCTTCCTAGCTGACTGGATCAGGATAATGGTTTTGTTTCTGTTTTTAGGATTGAAATTTGGTCAGCTAACAATGTCTCGGAGTAGATGGTGGTCGTGTGATCCAGATCTGTCCCACAAAGGAAAAAAAACCCAGCAGAAGCATGTTTGTGTGTATTTAGTGA
This sequence comes from Ondatra zibethicus, assembly GCA_004026605.1. NCBI lineage: Eukaryota > Metazoa > Chordata > Mammalia > Rodentia > Cricetidae > Ondatra > Ondatra zibethicus. The sequence goes on along the minus strand of PVIU01000035.1, from coordinate 510,836 downwards.
AGTATTTCTTCAAAGAGAGAAATTGGGGTGGAGGAAATGGAAAGAGGGGAGAGAGAGAGAGGACTCAAAGAGCACAGCACATCATTATTTTGCTCTTCTTTCTTTCTGGAGGATGACATGATGGCTGGAGAGGCTGCAATCGTCTTGGTGCCTTGAGGACAGAGTCACATGCTGAGGATGGAGGTGACACTCCGTTCTTTCTGTCTTCTCAGATTCTCAACTCTGAACTGACTGTCTTCTGAGATTCTTGTTAAGGAAGAAAATGAGAGCTTTGGGGTTAGCCTTGGTAGCCAGATTTTCATGACACCTCTAACTAATAAATCAGCTCATTTGGCTCTCTGATCTCATAGGTCATATAGCTCCGGCAGGTCAGCTGAAGCGGAAGGACACACCCAAGGTCAGCAACAAATGGTTCCTTAAGCTGTAGTTAGAAGAATTTGTCTTTCTACCCCAAGCCTAATGTTCTCATGAATAATTTTTCCAAAGAGTTTACATTTTCAAATGACATGAAATAGCCAACTGTTTTCCAGAGAATATTGATAATGAGTAAATCATAGTGCATGTTAGTATTTGAAATTGTGCTTTAATGCCAGCAGCAATCAAGAGACTCGGCATCAGTATCTTCTTCTTATTAGGAAAGTCTGTAGCAGCCATGTGATTACAGAGAACTAATTGCAAGGCTCATCTCAGAGTTGAAGGTTATTTAACAGTCATTCTTCTGGGAAGAGTACACGCTTGCATGTTTGTTGACCTGGGGAAGGAGGCATGTGTTGAGAGTTTTTGGTGAGGATGACTACATATTGTTAGGTGCCCAGCCATTTAAGGGTTTGTGACTTTTGTGTTTTAGGGTCCTGGACCAATGCCAATGGTATAGATTTCTAACACTAGATTTCTGCTGGGCATGGGGTAATGTCCATTTTGCTGAAATGACTTTGCACTTAACCTTCCCACTTTCCCTTGGTTTAGTGTCAGGCTGATGTATTAACTGTCATTATGGGGAAAAAAGACAGTGACTTCTTGACCACATGTGTGGGCAAGCCTGGGAGAACAACTGGGCTGTTTCTTTTTATACACCTCCTTCATAACCAAGTGGACTGATAGCGGGAGGGTTGAGGGGAAATAAGGCATGATTCATACCCTATAAGGAAGAACCTACTGTTTAGGTGGGGACATTTAGAACATTGCTGTTTGAGGTGAAACAATAGAGTTACAAAGACCATGGGACAAATGTCTCCTAAAGCAGAACAGAGAGTGAGTGGCCCACCTCAGGGCTGAAGTAAAGATGCAACAAGGCAAAAGTTCCAGGAAGGCGGCCTAAGCAAACACACCGCTTGGAGTTGAATGGCAGGCTGCCCAGAAAAAAATAAGGAGTGGGGTTAGAGAAAACATCCATCTACACATCTATACTCTTAATAGCAAACACTGAGCACTGTGGTGGACAGAGTAACAGAAGTTGTGGGCCATGGTACTTTAAATGGCAAAGGATGCAAGTATTTTCATCAAAGTAAGGACTCTTGTGGTGAGGGTATCTTGGGTTATCCAGACGGGCTTATACAATTACAAGGTCCTTGTATATGAAGAGAGAGGCAGAAAAATGAGAACCAGAGAGGTCTGAGGAAGGCCCAACAAGGATGAAGGTGAGAGGTCATAAACCAAGGAATAGAAGGAGACTCTAAACCTGATGGGGGGCGGGAAATATATTCTCCCTTGGACTTCTGACCTTGGTCATGTGTGTTCTTCCTTGGTGTTTTAGTACAGTAAAACCCATTTTAGACTTCTATTCTCCAGGAGTACGAGAAAATGTGTTTGAAGTCATCAGTTGGTTGTGACTTACCACATCAATAACAGGAATCCAGTACAAGCACCTCCTAAAGGGCATGTGACTGAGGTTAAAACTAAAAACAGACGAACAACACAGGCCTGGCCTCATTGACTTGGCTGTACCACTGAGAAGTCGAATATTGGTTGCAATTCTTTGATTCATGTCTGTAAAGATGACATAGCTGGAGAGTAGAATCTTGAGGCACACAGAGAGCCTATGAGGACCACACAGAGTGAGTGTCATGGACTACTCCAAGAAGGAGGAGCCCAAAGCTCTTCTTTCTATAGACCTGTCCTGTCGGGATAGAACGTGAGCTGCAAGTCTTATTTTAAATACAGTAGTGCCTACACTAACAGACTATTCAAAAGGCCTGGAGATGGTGCTGCCTATAATACCAGCACTTGGGAGCTGGAGACAGGACAGTCAGGAGTTTGATTTAATCTTCAGTTAGATAGGCCAGCACAGGCTATAGGAGATCCTGTCTTAAAAGACAAAGGAAGGGTAAGAGAAAGAAAGAATTAAAAGGAACAATGAATTAATTTTAACTACATAAATGTACTTTATGGTGGGGGTTATATTCCAATAAACTCAGCATAAGCTGTAGATATTGTAAGCAGGAAATACATCACCAACCCTCACCCAACTGCGTAACCCAGCAGCACCCTGGAGTGTTGGCGACCTTCGCTCCCAGTGGTAAAGCTGCCTGGAGTGCAGCTTTCTGTATCTGCCTGACATCAAGAGTGAGGACTCGATTGCATATCACTAGCCTGGACAAAAAGGATCCAAATTCAGAATCCAAAATGCAGGGTTGGAGATGTAGCTCAGAGGTAGAACACTGGCCTACCATCCACAAGGCCCTAGGTTCAAGTCCAACAATGAAAACAAAATTCAAGACAATTTCTATGAAATATATTTTTCTTTAGTAGTAGTGTTGAATATTCTAAACTTAATCTCTTAAACCAGGAATGGTCTTTATTTTATTTAACTTCATATTTCAAAGTTGTATGACTTTTAAGAGATGATCAGCATAAAACATCCTCAAGGTTTTAAAACGTTTTATTCTCGGGTAGATTTTTGTACGCTCAGACCACATTTACCCCTGGATAGTCATACCTCAAGTATTCAAAAGACAAATGGCTCACAGCATCTAGAATGAGCCTTAGGATCCTAAAGAGCCTAGGAGTTTATTCTCATGAGCACTTGTGGGATTGGACTCGGAGAGGGGAGCGAGGCTGAGGCCATTTGTGAAAGTCCAAGGGAGAAGAGGCAGGATGTACTGGAGAAGCAGAGGACAGGCTTCGGAGGGAAGGCAGGTGCAAGGCATGGATAGGGCACGAAGGGGCCTCCAGCCAATGGCCTGCAGAGTGCAAGGCCTTGTACCCGTCTGTGAAGGTGGGCCAGGGAGCATTCAATGGGCCCGAGAGCAGTGTGGAGGATCGTGAGTGTCATAGCAGTAAAAGAAAATCCATCTGGATCCTATTCCTGGTTAATTCTTTACAATAGAAGTGAATTAAAGTATAAAACAAAAGGCCGAGAAGTCTGTAAGTTTCCATGAAAAGGCCCAGTGCTTTTCACATGGAATGTTACTTATTTTTTTAGTTCTCCTCTTTCTAGAACCCGGTATAGTGCTGAGCTACTGAGTTCCCTCAGGTCTCAGATATTGATAAGCCCCATGTTTTTGTGTTTCTATTCACCCGTTTAACCTTCTACCATGTGTTTCTAGAGGTCCAGGGAGGCTGAGTGATAGGCACGTACCACAATGCCATGAAGTAAAAGGAATGAGAGATGACCATGAGAGTCAGTGTCAGAGACTCCACATGCCTGCGGGAAGCAGGACCAGGCACCTCCCAGGGCTGCCGGGATGGTTTTCCAGGCTGAAGCTGAAAGGATAGCCAGCTATCCTCACTCTTCTCCCTTAGAACACAGTGATGTTTTCTTTATTTGAAAGTCCCCAGGAAGTCTCCCGGACTCTGAAATCCAAGATGTCATAGCTTGCCCTTGTTGTTGTCCATGTGAGGGTCTGTGCAACCTGTGGTGAGCCACATAGTCTACCCCTTCTGTCCTGTAGTAGCCTCATGGGATCAGCAACCTGTCCAGCTCCCTTCTAAAATTCCCAATGATTCCCTATCTTCCTTTCCTTGCCCATCCTCCTAGTGACCTCAGATCCTCTGTGTTCAGTTGTCAGTCTTCCCTGAAAGAATGACGGGCAAGTGGCATTGAGTTGATGAGCAACTCAGATGGGAACACACAGGGCCCCTTTGCATTCACACAGATAGACTTTCCCTGAACTCCCATTGAACTCCCGGAACTGGATCCTCCCAGCACCCAGCCCTGCCACACCTGGAGTTAACCTGCTGGCTCCCTGGCATTTTAAATGCCATTTCTAATTGCTATCTCTTCCCAGTAGTATCATCCAGCATCTATTAATATAAAAAACCTCTCAAACCAATCCCTCTCTTTCTTCCCCCCATACAGCAGCAGGTGTGTTTCTTGAACGAGAATTCTTTTCTTCCAAATGAGTTTCTATTCAATTAGTTACAAATGTGTTCTCTCTGTGAGCTTAGCTTGTGTGCCTATGTACATAAAGATATACAAATCCATGCACTCCTTTGGCTATTTAGACAAGAATTCTAATGTGCTGATTTTTTTTGTATAAAGGAATAATATTTCTTTGGGGAACAATGTTAACTGCCTTTGCAATCATGGTGTATTTAAAGATCAGCATCTCTCTTCTCTTCTTTCCCCATTCTCTCAAATACCTCAACAGACTACAGAGAAAACAGGTCAAAAGTATCAAAAATATTCCTAGTCCACAGCGTCTCCATCCTTCATTTGAAAGCGTTTTAAAGATATCCCTATCTCCCCGGCACCCTCTAATATTTTACAGGGCCTTCGTTGCATAAGCAACCATCCCTACCCGTGGTTGCTTATCTGACAGCTCCAATTTACCTTCTGCCTAATATTGCACTTGACTTTGAATTTTAAAACCCTCCTGTTGTTTGAAAAAGATCTTGAAGGACAAAGTCAGAAACCTAACAACTACTACAAACCAGGAGGAAGAAGTAAGAGTATTTTCCTTTTGTCTGTTTGGGCCAAATAAGGAATTGAGGTTCGAGTTTAATCCAAATGCCTTCGGTGATAGAGCTGATTGCCCAGAAGAGCATTTCTGTGCCGTTCAACTCTGCCTGACTTCCTCATTTACTTCCCATAACTGCAGGTTTCTTTGGATGATGCCTTTTTCCCCTGGATTTGGGGGAAATCCTCCACCATGACAGTTAAGGCTGAATGAGAATTGATTTTCAACGACCTTTCCTCTCAGCTCCTTTTCCCACTTTAATCGAAAGAAGCCATGCCAGGCTGCGCACGGTGCCTCCTGAGTTTCCATAGCCTCAGGAGCCCTTTGCCCTGTGTCCTTCCTCACAGTGGAGGAAACCAGGCAGGCTCCTGCACTATAGAGTGCGAGGGGAAAGAGGGACCACTGTTGATGGCATAGGCATGGTGTCAGCTTCAAGGGTGCCATTGCTGGGATTTATCTACCATCACTCCATGGGGACTCTGCAGTTCCTAGGTACTAATTGTTCTTCACCTCTGGGATGTCATCATGTTCTGGGGCACTTACTGAGCTCTGGTCAACAGGCTGCTTTCTGTGGTTCATTCTGAGAAAGCAGCATGGTAGCAACAGTTAATGCTCTGTGACATATGTCATGTGCCATACTGAATAATGGCTTTTTTGTAAGGGGGGAGAATATGACTGTTAGTGTGCGTACATGGTATAGCATACATGTGGAGGCCCAAGGACTACTTTAGGTGTTGGGCCCCGCCCTCCACCATGTTTGAGATGGGATCTCTTTGTCATGCTTCTATTGCTTATACTAGACTGGCTTGTCTGCCAATTCTGGGATTCTTCTGTTTTGTCGTCCCATCTCCTCATAGTATTGCTGAGATCATATACACTTGTGCTACATGTCAAATTTATTATTATTACTTCTTTTACATACCACTCCCAGTCCCCTATCCCACTCCCCCCACCTTCCCCTCTCCCCCAATTGCTTTATAGAGAGGGTAAGGCCTGCCCTAGGAAGTCAACGAAGTTTGTCCCATCACCATGTTGAGGCAGGACCAAGCCCCGCCCCCCCCACCGTGCCTAGCCTGACCAAGGTATCTCTCCACAGAACATGAGCCCCACAAAGTCAGTTCATGCACTAGGGTTAGATCCTGGTCCCACTGCCAGTGGCCCCACAGACTACTCAAGTCCCACCATTGTCACCTGCATTCAGGGGGCCTAGTTCAGTCCTCTGCAGGCTCCCCAATTGTCAGTCTGGAGTCAGTGAGCTCCCTCATAGAAACTCATGGGGATACACGTCTGGCTTTTACATGGGTTCTGGGGATTCAAACTCAGGTCCTCAAGCTTCAGCAGTAAGCCCCTTTACCCACTGAGCCATCTCTCTAGTCCATGACTCATTCATTCTTAAAACTGACTTTATGACATGAATACTATTGTCACCTCCCCAAGAGGTGAGACATGCTTGCCCAGCATCGCACATCTACATTTACACACATGTCATTTACAACTTGGGGCAGTCAGACTCCAGAACTGGCGCTCTTAGGCATTTCGTCTGTTGTGGGGTGCTGAATCTGCCTGGTTCTGTGCCAAGTGCACACAGACATGATCTCACATGTCTTCTCAAGAGCCGAGTTTGCTCAGCCTTTTGCGAGACACATGTCCATGTCAAGTAGCTAGTGGCTGAAAGAGCCAGGCAAAGTGTTTTCCTCAGTGGATAGATGCTGCCTAGGTTTCGAATCTGTTCTCCATTCAGGCCAAGATGATGAAAACGGACACAGGTTTCTGCCCTTGTGAAGTCCAGTACAGGAAGCAGGTGCCAATCAAATGAGTCTATAAGTAAGGACATTTCACAGTTGGGTGAAAGGTTGGGGGCGGGCTGAGTAGGTATCTGTCTAGCTGGGGTGGGGGGGGTGAAAAGTAGGGGGGTGCCTGTATTCCTGTGTTAGAGCTAAGAGAGGAGCCAACCAGGGGAAACAGGGAATGAAGACAAAGGGCAGGAAGCAGGCAGGGAAAACATCCTCAAGGAAGGCCTTGGAGCTACAGAAGCCAGGCAAGCACGTGGCACTGGAGCCACACTAGTGTGGCTGCACTGCCGACCGAAAGGGCATGCCCTGTAATGAAGCAGAAGGCGTCAGAGGTCCATCTGCCCAAAAGTACTGTTTTAAATCCCCCTAACCAAGCTATTCTACAGCTTCTTAGGAGAGACGTGCTTTTCTTGCTTCATAGAGCCCGCTGTTAGAAACATTTTATCCAGACCTCGGAAGCACGGCTTACGATGCAGACAGATTTAATTCCAAACACGCTTGCGCACCCCTCCCCCCCCCCGCCCTCTCTTCAGTTAGGGCTGTGTATTGCAGAGGCGTGACGCAGGTAGAAGCCCTCGCAAACACCGATGCACTTAAACATGCCTTGCCCTCAGCCTTCCCAAACACTGAAGCACTTACCCGTGCCCTCGCTATCAGCCTTCAAATGCTATTGGCCCTCATAAACGGGGCTTGTTTGGGATGATGCAAACCAGCCTATACGTAATGTTCAAAGCTGCCTGGCTCCTGGTAAACAGCGTCAGAAAAGTTAACTCATGTTTTGGCTTTCCTCCTCCTTTCTTCCTTTCCCCGGCTTCCAGGAGCAGGACCTGTCTGTCCATCATGGAACCGTTTCATGTGCCCCTGTCCCTCTTCTTTTGCAGGCCAGAACAAAATCTGCTTCATCCCAGGCATGGTGGGACCTATATTAGAGATGACGCTCATCCCTGAGGCTGAGCTCAGGAAAGCCACCATCCCAATCTTCTTCGACATGATGCTGTGTGAATATCAAAGGACTGGCGCTTTCAAAAAGGTAAGAAAGAAAAAGAAATCAAAGCTGGAAATTCACGCCAGCATCCCTAACTCTCGGCCCATTTTCCCTTAATGGTACCCTCATTCCATCTGCCTGTGCTTCATTCGGAGGCTTCAGTAGGACAGGGACATTATTCGTGTGCCCAGAATGAGCTGGCAGATCCCATTTGGTCAATTCTCTCACAGTTTCTGCCTGAGGCCAAGATGAAAACGCACTCTTTTGCTCTGTTCTTGTTCCATCCCATTCTCAAGATGCGGGAATCTTACTTCCGGACCCAGAGGCTGCCTAAATGTGCGTCTTAGGTACCGTTCCCGCCGTGTCATGCTTGCTTCTGAGTTTGTCTGGCACTTCATTTTCCTGAGTGACTTTGAAAATCTGTATTATCTAGAGAAAAAAAAATCCTATTTGCCAAATGTCACACTCAGGTTGCACTTCAAAGTGGACAGCAAATGGAGTTAGAGGCCTGTCACTCAAGAGGCCTCTGTGTGTGTATCAGGCCCTCAAGGTTTCCTTCAGTATGTCAGCCAGCACCCATGTAAGATGCAAGAATTCTTATTCAAGTATTTTTCAAATGAATGGGGTAGGGGGCATTATCAAGGCCAAATCGTTCTATAAGTTTGGGCAGGAGTAGAACTTGTTCATTCTCGTAGCAGGTGCCTGAAGCCTTTAGTCACTTCCTTGTTTAGGCAGGTTGCTGTCAAAGCCACTGCAGGGCAGCCTGAGTACTTCCTTTACATTTTGATGACTTCCCATGAGCCCCACCCTCTCATCCAGTTGGAGCTCTACATTCTGCACCTTCACCCAGCATTTCTGCCTCTTGCTTCAAGCTCTATCTTGCCTCCAAAGAATCCTGCTTGAAAGACTTCTGTAAAAAACAGATTCCAAACTTCCTTTCCTGGGGTTCCTTAGATGAACCATATTTCTTTTCTTTTCTTTTTTCATCTGAAAAGTTTTTTTACATTATTTTTATTTTTTTTATTGAGCTACATATTTTTCTCTGTTCTCCTCCCTTCCTCCCCCTCCCCTTCTACCATCTTTCATGGTCCCCATGCTCCCAATTTACTCAGGAAATCTTGTCTTTTTCTACTTTCCAGGTAGATGAGATCCACATATGTCTGTCTTAGGGTCCTCTTTGTTGTCTAGGTTGGGGATTGTGTTTTGTAGGCTGGTTTTTCTTTGCTTTATGTCTAAAAGCCACTTATGATACTTGTACATATGATATTTGTCTTTCTAGGTTTGGGTTACCTCAATCAATATGATGTTTTCTAGGTCCATCCATTTGCCCACAAATTTCAAGATGTCATGATTTTTTCTGCTGTATAGTACTCCATTGTGTAAATGTACCACATTTTCCTTATCTATCCATTCTTCAGTTGACAGGCACTTAGGTTGTTTCCACAGCCTAAATGCCTGTGAAATAATGCTGCTATGAACATAGTTGAGCACATGTCTTTGTGGTACAATTGAGCATCCTCTGGGTATATACCCCAAAGTGGTATCGCTGGGTCTTGAGGTAGATTGTTTCCTAGTTTTTCTGAGAAATCTCCATACTGATATCCAAAGGGGCTGTGTTAGTTTGCACTCCCACCAGCAATGCAGAAGTGTTCCCTTTACCCCACATCCTCTCCAGCATAAATTGTCATCAGTGTTTTTGATCTTGGCCATCCTGACAGGTGTAAGATGGAATCTCAGAGTTGTTTTGATTTACATTTCTCTGATGACTAAGGATATTGAACATTTCCTTAAGTGCCTTTCAGCCATTTTAGATTCCTCTGTTGAGAGTTCTCTGTTTAGGTCTGTACCCCTTTTTTATTATTGAATTATTTGTTCTTTTGATGACCAATTTCTTGAGTTCTTTGTATATTTTGGAGATCAGCCCTCTGTTCAATGTGGGGTTGGTGAAGGTCTTTTCCCATTCTGTAGGCTGTCGTTTTGTCTTGTTGACTGTGTCCTTTGCTTTACAGAAGCTTCTCAGTTTCAAGAGGGCCCATTTATTGTTTCTCTCCATGTCTGTGCTACTGGGGTTATATTTAGGAAATGGTCACCTGTGCCAATGCGAGATGAACCGTATTCCTATCACCCTTCCCTGGCTCACTGTTTCTCAGGTTCCTGTCCATCACAGGCCATGCCTGCCAGCTGGTGTTCCAGCTCCACGCCCTCATCCCCACCCTCACTCTGGCTGGCTGTTGAGCTTGCCAGCCATTCCCTCCATCCTATTCTCCACTTACCCTACTCTCCAGCCATCTCCATAGCTACCCTGTATGACTTTGCCCTGCAAGATATTCTTTATGTATTTCTTCTGCCTGCTCCTTCACTACTTTGTTCTAAACTTTGACTGGTCCTCAAGGATGTGTTCCAAGTGTCATGTCCTTCAAGAGATCTTTGCTTCCTTGCTTGACATTTTGTGTATTGAGGCATTGACTATTGTTTCCTGCCTGTGGTTATTTCTTTGTAAGTATTGGGCTCTCCCTCAACCTCACCTAATCAGAATGGTAATTATGGCCAGGAGAGACACTAACTAGTGTTCACGGTGTGGCAAAAATGGTTCACACCCTTGTTTCATTCATGTAGTCTCTCTTCTTACCTTTGAGATTGGTAACACCAATGCCCATCTTTCAGAAATCAGAGAAGTGAAGCTTTAACTGGTAGTTGGTGTCTCAAATGGATGGATCCAAGTTCTTAGTGTTTTAACCAAAGAATTGAAATATGGGCACACAGAGACAGCCAAGGAGCAGAGAAACAATTCCACATCAAATGAATAAGATCAGATCAGATACACTGTCAGGAGTGACTGCAGGTCACAGGAGTGAAAGAATACCAGGGCATGGCAAGGATCATGTTTGGGACTTCCCCTCATAGCGGCTAGAGTAAGGAGGGCCTGTTTACTAAGGTGCATAATTTGGATGCTTTTCTATTTTGATGGAAAGATTAGAGTTATATTTTTCTACTCTGCCTGTCCCTTCCCATGAAACATCTGATTTTAATCATACTCATTTCTAATTATGCATAGATGTAAAATGGTGAATAGGAATCGTTCCCTCAAAGTTCACTTGTAGAACAGTTTGTCTCCTGTGCAGGCAGCTCAAACCAGTATAGTCTGGATGAAGCCCCTCCCTTCCTACCAAGGTATGGCTGAGAATATATTTGAAAAGAAACTATCTATGAAAGTGTGGTAGGTACATTGTTAGGAGAGGCGTGTGTGTGTGTGTGTGTGTGTGTAGATCTTAGATGTATGCATATAGCCCACACTAAGTGGAGTCCCAGGCTGCTAAGCTATTCCCTATGCTTACCTGCCCCAGAAAGCACACATCTATACTGTAGCAAGGCAGAGCTTACAATACACAGGTCAGCATGATTCCCAAATCCATGCTCTGCCCATTGAATATCCACCCACCAGTATTTTCTAGTAAACACCAGCTGAAGGAATGAAAGCCAGTCTCTAGAGCAGTTCTTCCTCTAGAGCACCCCATGGAACACCGGTCCAGCGATACCCTCCAAGGACAAATGTTGCCAGTGAAAGACTGTGGGACACCACTGTGCATTGTAATCCTCTTGGAGATTCCTGGTGCGCACCAACCAGGAGCTGACTCATTGCTTGACTAACAGGGCCTGTTTGGTTTCTCAAGTTTACTCATGCGAGACATATCTATTGTGCCCATCATTCTTCCAAATCCAACTCTGGAAAGAGTGATTCCATAAGGGCCAGGGGACTAGTTTGCTGCTGTGGTGCCTTCCTAAGCAGATACTCTGAATGCCCCTTGGGAATACCTGTAGCTCCCAGTTGCCAGAAGGACAAGTTTCCCCTTTGTAGTTAGCCTGAGAACAAATCAGGCGGAGGAGTGCAGATGGAGAAAAGAACTCCACTTTATCCTTTATTCACTGGAGCAGCCTGGAGATGAGAGCCCAGAGTGAGTATCTGAAGACAATTTAGGATCAACTGCCACTTAAGGAAAATGGGTCTATGACGCATGGGGACACCCGAAGGCACATGACATCACGTGAAAAGCCATCCTGCTTCCCTTCAGGGCAGTACCTCCCACCAGCTGACACCTTGGAAGGGGTCCTGAACATGGGTGTATAGAAGGACCATCCCTGTCCCTAATGGCATGCAGTGTGCTAAACAAGATCTGGTGGCTGTCTGATTGAGACCTCATTGTAAGCATAGTTCCCAATTGCTTCTTCTTGCTGTTCCCTTATCAAAAGAGACAGGACAATCAGACTGACTAATGGGGCAGGTGCCCTTGTGAAAACGATCAGGAATGTTTGAAGGGGACTCAGCTGGGAGAGGAATTGGCCCAGGTGCATGGCTTTGGGCTCAGAGCAAGTGACTGTGGAAAGCTGTCCTTTGCCAAGCAGACAGGCAAGGCCCTGGTGAGCTCCCAAGCAGCCATTATAGCCCCCCCCCCCGAAAAAAAAGCAGAACCCAGATTGAGGTCTAGAATGTAGGAGATCTCCTGTGTAAACCAGCCTAAGAGCATCATTGCCAAACAGTCTGAGAGGAGAGAACACCCTGCCCCTCTTAGAGATCCAGCTTTCCTAGAGGAGCTAGGAGAACAGAGATGAAAAGGAGACCGACCCGGGCCTTTGCTCCCAGTTCATAGCAGGCTTTCTGGTCTAGAGCGAGAGCGACTTGCCCAGTCCTTCTGTGGGTTGTTCCTTTGCTTAATTGCCTGAAGAGATCCTAGATAGCTCAGGCCCTAGGCTTCAGGAAAGGCTATGCTGCTTCCGGGGGCCATGGGTCATCTACAGAGACCAAGATTGGCCCAAGGGTATTATAATAGGCTTGACTCTGGAGTGAGTACCATGATAGACTCTGAGTGGCTCAGTTGGCTGGGGGTTAGGAGAGAGCAAAGCCCAGGGGAAGTCTCTCTCTCTCTCTCTCTCTCTCTCTCTCTCTCTCTCTCTCTATCTCTCTCTATCTCTATCTCTATCTCTCTCCTCTGTAATTCCTTGGCCACCTCAAGACCAGATTGTCCCGTCTTCTCCTTTAGCCCAAGTCCCAATTCCCATAGGCAACTGATAAGCACAATTGATGTTCTCTTCATAAGGGCGTCCTTCCTTCCCAGACCATTTCAGGACTCTGTCATTGTCTAGGATGGGATGTCCCCTCCCTGGTATACTCTGTGAATCTTTTGGGGGGAAGGAAATGTGAATAAGAGGGGCCCTGGATTGGTCCCACCATGGCTGCTATGGCAGGAGGTGCCATTCCCCTGTGGGAGGAAATCTCGTTGTGTCCTGTCAGTGAGGTGCAGTCATAACATTCACCCGGTGTGGTGATTTGTTAGTAAACCTTCTCCACACTACACCAGGAGTGCCTATAGGCCAAAGCTGATCCCTCTGCCCCGAACTTCCAGCACCTATACTAAATGCAGATGTCAAGTCCTCCATCCAAGCATAGTTTTTGAAAACGGCCTCAGCATAGGGAAAGGCATTCCAGCGAACAGTGAATTTTTAAAAATTACCTTTATTTTTGCAATATAGTCAAAGGCAAGAGAGCAAGGAAGCATCAAATAGATAGTTCTAAAAGTTAGGGAATGCCAATCATTGCTGAAGTGATGCCCTGTGGTAAAAAGACTGGCTACCTTTCAGATCACTTTTCTGTGGAAAAAAAGAAAACAAAGACTCCCTGGGTAACTGTGGAAGGAAGGTTGGGCCTGGGCTAGAAAGTGTGGAGCGGCCATCTAAGGAGATTACAGAATGAGACTATGTCCCGGTAGGCTGAGTGCTGAGCCCTTAATAAGCAGGAGACACTCTAGATCCCAGAATCCTGCCAAGAAGAAGAACATAGCCTTTGTAACAGTACCTAGTACCGTGCTTGTACACAGTAGGAGCTCAACCATTGCTGAATGAATTAGCAGATCAAGAGGCCAGTGAAGTTCTACTGAGACTGAGCCTTGGCATGGAGTAGGCATGGTGATTTCAATGGTTTGGATTATGAGTGTAGAAAAGATCCACTCACACATGTATTCTGAACACTCCTGTGTTTTGCAGCTGGTGAGACCTACTGCCTGGAAGCTGAGCTAGTCTGGGTCTCTCCAGTTCTGTCTCCTGACCTGTATGATGGGTATTATACCATTGCAGGTTGCCAACTGAGCTCTTGGGGAGGGGAGTGTATGGGGTCAGATCAAGAAAAGGCTACCCTGGTTCCCACAGGCCTCCCTTGTCACATGACACCATCACCTCCAATTTCCTGTTAATCTTGCCTCTACCCACCAACCAGCATTTTGTTAACAAAGGAGTCCAAGTGCTGATGGACAGCTTCATCTTTGTTATCCCTCTGCCACCAGTCATGTAACACCATGACCCCATTAAAGTCAGAACCAAAACTGTGAGGAAGCACTCTTGGTCCCTAAACTTCCTGTTAGAGGGGCAGGGTTCCTATCAGAAAACAGTCTATCAAACATGATTATAAACAGCTGAGATACTGTACAGGTGCTAGGAGGGGCAGCAGAAGTGGAAAGAAAGTCTGGAAAGCTAAAAGAGAGAGGCCTTTCTAGATGTTTGGGGTTCACACCTTTGGTTTGAATCAGTTCTCAAGGTTCACACGAGACCTCTGTAAAATCTGACCTCTGCTAAAGTAACTTATTCCCCAACCAAAACACACTTGACAGGGATGGGCTGAGGAAATGGCAGAGGGGTATAGATGGGAAGTTGGGGGTGAAGATGGAATCAATTTGGAGGAGACAGGCTACATCCTACTTGCTGCATAATGGCAGCATTGGTAGCAAGACCTGTTCCAGCAACATGGCAGAGTATGTCTGGGAAGGGCTGTAGCCCTGGGTCTAACCTAGATAAAGTTCAGCCAACCTTTGCAACCTAAGACAAAGGGCCTTTGTTTCTGAGTCCTCATTTATAAAGTCCATCCTCCCTCTGCTGCTGTAAGGATTACATGAGATTACAATGTCAGTGGCAAGGGCATGTCTATGGTAGTCACTGTGAACACTTCCTGAGCATCCATTGTACCCTAAGCACCAGACTTGGCCTTGCATATATGAAACTTCTTAACACTGCTACCAAGAAGCAGGCACTGTTTCAAACCTGCATTTGATGGATAAAAAAAGGTGACATCAGGATGATCATTTATCCATAGTCGCATGGCCAGGGAAAAATGTCAAAGCACAGCTCAAGCACTTCTTCCGATGCCAAAGCCCGTGGCCATAGGCAACCCCGAACATGGCACAGGATGTGTCTGTCAGATACCTTAACTCTTCCTACCCACCCTGGAAGGCTCAGGAGCTGTGTGCCATCTCTGGCTCTGCCCCCTCCCTAGTACCCTGCAATTTCCCTCCCGACAGGCTCTTTTGTGACCCTGAGACAAGTGCTTATTTACCCCCATCCACTGCTCTGCTCCAAAGAGCCGTTCATCCACCAAGAGGAATGGTGCCAGCATTTCCCAGAGAACCACTCAGACAACAATGACAAAAATGCTGTGTTTCTTGCCCAGAGCCACTTTCCAGTAGCAGTCAGCTGCAATAACAGCAACGTTACTGGCAATCACAGGGCGAGCTCTCTCAGTGCATGTGAGCTCATACACGGCTGTCGCGCTTTATGCATAAACCTCCTCTACCCCTTACGGCACGGAGATGCCACAGATGCTGTGGCGATGCTCTTTGTGTTGACAAGGGGTTGACAAACTACAGCCACCCTGACGCCTGTTTTGAAAATACAGCTTTATGGAAGTTGCCATGCCCGTGAGTTTCTGTGCTGTCTGTGGCTGCTTTTGCACAGTGGAGCTGAGCAGTTGTGACAGAGAGATTCTTAGGTTGACTCTGCTATAAGTATGTAAGTATAGTACCTTAGCGTAGAATCGCAAGGTCATCAGAATACCAGGATAAAGATGGCTAGCCTTTGGAGGGGACCGCAGACGCACCAAGGCACAGCTCCACGCCCTTTTCTACTGGCATCCTGCCCTTGGGGCCTAACATTTATCTGTTGGTCCATTGCAGAAAATGCCTGCTAACTCATGGTATAGCTTGGTTAACGGAGGCCTAGAAAGACCCCTCTAGTTCTTCAATATGGCAGGTGACCAGAGGAAGGACCCAACACCTGTATTCACTCTTGCTGCACCGCTACTGCCACAGCACCTGGTGGAAACAACTTAACGTTGGGAAGATTTGTTCTGGCTCGTGGTTTTAGACAGTTTCTGTCCATCACGGGAGGGCACACACAGCCCAAGCAAGTGTTTTACTCAGGCTGTTCACATCACAGTAGGCAAGGAAGAAGAACATGACAGGAACCAAGGCCTATGCAAACCCTCAAAAGCTAAGCTCACACCTAGTGACCTACTTCCACGGGCTCTGCCTACCTTCCGTAAGGTCCCGCAGCCTCCAAAAACAGCGCTACCTGCTGGGAACCAAGCATTCAATGCCTAAACCTGCAGGGGATTGCAGGTTCTGTGGCCCCTGACAGAGCCTGCCTTTAGACTTATCATCTTTGGGTTTATTTCTTTATGTTCTTAATACAGAAAACATCTCTAAGTATCACATCCATCCCCAGCTCCTGACATTGGGAAATAATTAATACAGACAAAATGCTTACCAAGATGTATCCGAAAGGGGGCAGGATTCATTTGCAGCCCATCCCCCACCAGACAGCCCCCACCATGTCTCCCTCCTTCCTCCTTTCCCTCTTTTCCTCCCTTTATGAAGAGAGGAATGATAAGGCTCCAAGTAAGGCTAAACCAAGGGACTGACTGGCTGGATGTCTTCTTTTCCCACCCTTCCATCTTCCAGCAAGATTCTGCACCCCCACCTCCGCAGCTTTGCTCACACCAGTGCCCCATGGGGACTGCCCTTCCGTTCGTAATTGTCACAACGCTACCCACCATCCCAGGCCCCTCTTATCTCTTCCAGAAAAGCCTTCTTCAGACACTGGCGGCTTACAGAAAACTCCTTTGTGCTTGTGCTAGAACAGGATGCATTTCTAGGCCTTTCTGTTGACTCCTGGCTCCCTGAGCAGGGGCACAGTGGCATTGTATGAATTGTCATTCAGGGGAATATCTTATCCCCTCGAGATTTTGACTCAACGGATCCCATCCTTTACGCATAGGAAATAGCTACTCTAAGGGCTCCCACTATTCATCTGAGGCCTGACACAGCCCTGCTTCTCTGGAATGATAAGTGATACTTCCTGGAGGCTGTGCCAGTCCAGGCATGGCTGATCGTCATGCATTATTGCATCCAAAGGCAACTTTTGACCTCCAGGTCTCGGGGTATCATGAGGAGTGTGTGAAGAGGCTGTATTAGAAGCCAAGTAGCCCAGATGCTTCTGTTGATCTTAAAGGCCTTTGCCAAGGTCCCCCTTCCTCTCTACAGGTACCAAGTTCATCCATAGCAGTAAGTGGGAGGAGAGGTGGGCTGCATGCTTGAATGCATTCTTCAGAATATGTATCAAGACACTGCAAAGTGTTTTGAGTTACAGTCTTGTAGAAGAGATGCAGTAGGATGCGTCAAGACAGTATATTGAATAAGCCATGATCCCCACTGAGCAAAATGCTTCTAGACATGGGCACTAGGGTGAAAACATTCTCTGATTTCAATGTGACAAGATTTGTAAAAAACCTGGAAGGATACTTGATTTCTGGCAACTCACCTGATCTCTGCCTTTTGCTACTGTTAGCAGTCTTGACTCCCTGAGAACTTGAGATCTGCTATTTGTTTAATATCTTATTTGCTTTATATATTATTTACATTTTTCCACTGCAGGCAATGAAACTCCATATATATACATATCAACCCCTTGCTCTGTGTGTGTGTGTGTAAACATGCTCAGACATATCAACTCATATGAAAAGGAAGGCTTGAAGGCTTCCAGGGACTCCGAGTGGCATCTCAACCCCTCCTCTCTGCTTCCTTCCATGTAGTGATTCCAAACAGACATTCATTATTGTCACCATTAGCAGCCCCAGGCTTACAACATTCCCTTTCCATGTTGTGCACCAAGATTATCATTGCGAAGAGCTCCAACAGAGTCTCAGGTTAGATTCACTGGGTCAACCTGAGTCTTTATGACTCCTGGAACATTGAGTGTTAGAATTAGCTGATTAGGAGTTAGGCCTGTGTCCTGGTGTCCATATTTGGCATGAAAGAGGTATCCCTAGCCTGCTTGAGCCCCATGGACTGACATTAGGTCTGGTGTGATCCCCAGACTATGGAGAAGGAATGCAGGGTAAAAATGATAGCTACCCGTGACCATGTGCCATTGATGCAGGGCCTTGCAACCTGCCTCTGTACATGCTTGGGATTCCCTTCCTTTTCTCTTTCTTTCATCTTCCCACCAGACTTCTATTTACCCTTGGAAAGCAAGCTCAAATGCAACGGTATATGAGAAGCACGCACCCTCTCTCCTTCCCACATCCCTATCTTCAAGCCCTCAACCCAGGTCCCTCCCTGCCACCCTCTGAACACTCACAGAATGAGTAGAATCCTGTTCAGTTTTGAATCCACGGGTCCAGGCACTGGAAATGGGAGATAATAGTTACTCCCTAAAGTTGTGGTCCCCCAATGAGTCAACCAGTTCTGCACATGGCCCTCTGATTCTGTTATTGTTGATTTTCATCCGCTTTTTCAGTTTGAAAATGAAATCATCCTCAAGCTAGACCATGAAGTAGAAGGAGGCCGGGGTGATGAGCAGTACATGCAGCTGCTGGAGTCCATGTAAGTTCGGGCTGGAGGACCAGGAAGCCTGTGAAGGGTTGGTCAAGGGTGGAGGGCTCTGACTGCAGTCTTGAGAAGCTTGACCTCCGGGGGAGACTCTCCCAGCATCTCATGGTACTGCAGTAAC
Source organism: Ondatra zibethicus (assembly GCA_004026605.1). Lineage (NCBI taxonomy): Eukaryota > Metazoa > Chordata > Mammalia > Rodentia > Cricetidae > Ondatra > Ondatra zibethicus. The sequence continues at coordinate 492,333 of PVIU01000035.1, read as the reverse complement.
TATTTTTTGGTGGAAACCTCACATTTCCCAGGAAGAAGCCCTGCTTTTCTATTGGTGGGATGGGCTCGATAAAAAGAAACATGTTTGTGCTGGAAAGAGAAAAGAACCCGCCAGTGTGAAAACCGCCTCTTTAGATCTGAAGTGTGGAGGAATTTACAGCCATTTTTCCTTTTCTGTTTTTTTGACAGGTTTGGTAGCGAGCAGCTTACATTGTGTGTATCTCTGGTCAGGTTTACTGTCTTGTATCCACATTTCACTGGGTGACCTCCTAAGCTCAGGGAAATAAGCACATTGTCATTGTCAGAGTGTTAGGAAGAGCTGAGCCTTCCAAGACTTAGTGTCCATGCTGGAGCAGGCACCGGACCCTGCAAGACTTAGTGTCCATGCTGAAGCAGCAGGCACTGCACAGAAGACAGCATTCAGTATGGCTGGACTTGAAGTCAAGACGTTTTTGTTTTGTTTTCAGAAACGTTAAGTTGTAATTCACATACCATGCTGTCTACCCAGAGTGCACTGCTCACTGACTTGGTGTGTTTACTGAGCTGAGCAACCACTACAACAATGAACATAAGAAGATTTTCATTACCCTGAATTCCTCAGGCACACCTGCCCAATACACCTATGCATGAATGTAACAATCCACTCTGCATTTCTTAGCCCCATGCAGCCACGACCGCTTTCTGACTCTGGATTGGCTGTTACGGATATTTCATGGACCATGGCCCTTTGTGATCCACTGTTCATCCATTTTTGTCTTTCGATAGCCAGCTGATGATTATTTAGGCTGTATCTGCTTTGTTCTTAGATTAACTGTGCTATGAGCATGTTAGTACCTGGGTGTAGAATCGCAAGGTCATCAGAATACCAGGATAAAGATGGCTAGCCTTTGGAGGGGGCCGCAGACGCACCAAGGCACAGAGCCACGTCCTTTTCTACTGGCAAGCAGGAGGGCTCTCACACCTCCACGTCCTGTGTACCTGTTAATATCTGTCCTATCAATTATAGTCACTCTGGCAAGAGCATGCTGAAGGCCCTTGTGATCTGATCTCTATTTCCATAGTGACTGAGGATATTGAACACTTTTTCTGGGACTTACAATCTACGTGTATCTTTCAGGGGAGGGGAAACATGGCGTTGAATTCTGGTTCCTGCACTTTGCAGCTGTATGACTCTGGGCAAATGGCACCACCCCTATGACCTCGGTATCCCCATTTCTAAAGGGGGAACAATAAACTCCCGTGGTTATTTTGAAGAGTGAATAATTAGGGAGCATCTGGTACACAGCAGGTACCTGTTTAATGAATGTGCTTAGGTCCCTCGGCCTGGCTCCCAGTTCCTGTCATTGGCTGCCTGGTAATTGCCCTGCCTGAGAGGCCTTCTCTTGAGACATAGGAGGATGGCCAGGCATCCCAATTTCCTGTCCTCTGTGTTCACTGAGGCTCTGGTGTGGCTCTGCTTTTGGCCTTTTCCCTCAATCTTCTTTGAATATTTGCCTTTCATACCAAAGGCAAACAAAAGGCTTTGCTCTGGCCCACTATCATGGTCCCCACCCTGCCCCAATCTTCATGGTCAGAGCCAAGCAGGAGCATTGGAGCCCCCTGGAAACGTGGTCTCAGCTGGCCCAGGCTCTGTCTGATGCTGTACACCAGTTTCCTACACCCTATATTGCAAACCTGACCCACTAGGTGAGAGTTGCGAGAACCGCTGAAAACTATCTGACTCTCCAGGGCAGAAATCAGTACTTATTTTAAAGTTTTGAGAGGGAAAATCTAAATATTGACCAGAAGCTGCACACACACACACACACACACACACACACACACACACACACACACGCATGCGCATGCATGTTTGCTCTGGCTATTTCCATTTCTTTAAGCGGAAGAAGCCCCATGGCAGGCTTCAGACTCCCAGCGGGGTTAGCAAAAGCCTTTCTGAGTGATTCTTTATCAAAAGAGTCCTTGGCAGTCAGGAAAATTAAAGGCAGCTCATTACTTTTCTCCTGAGATGGAGGTGTGAATGATTTTCATACAAAACGTATCAGGCCAAACCCCATAGTCAGGGCCTCCTCAGACTGCCAGAGGACCCTGGGCCCTGCTCCTTCTTCTGTCCTCCCTGAGACTCAGTTTCTCCACCTGTAAATTAGAGGTAAATATAGCCCGCCCTTTACATGTTTTGCCAGGACTGAAAGGAAGGTTCTGTAGGGTGCTTCTCATGATTGCTTTTCTTTCTTGGCTTCTTTTGGTTTTATTATTAGCATGGTTACCGATGTCCAGTGGATAAAGCTGCTGTTGTTACTAGCGCCCGAGTGGAAAGTAATGTAGTCATTGGAAGCCCTGAGGCTGCTCATTTCTCTCCAGTGTGGTCACCTCAGTTCCTGTGGTACTTCCTTCTACTCTATCGTTCAGGGCCTGAGCTAGTTTAGAACCTCTCCAGACAGATCCAGCCTTCTGGTACAGCTTAGAAGTTAGATTTTACTTTTGTGACTAGAACGGGGCTTCCTGTCCAATGCCAGCTATAGCTTTGAATCAAGGGACAAAGCTCAGACGTGGAGAGAGGCTGAGTCCTGGTCCTCACACACCTTTCTGCAGCACACAGGGACTACAGACTTAGAGTCCACAGTCCTCCCTGCCCTCTGAGCTCTCCTCCTGCACTGGACGGAATAATGTGTCTTCTCCCTCTAGAGGCCTCCTATGCTAACTAACTGTTTTAGTCCCCAAGGCCTTGACCTGCAAAGGGTGGCATCAGCACACTCCGTCCATTGAGGGAGGAATCATCTACATGGACCCATAATTCCCATAGTTTTCTTATTGTAATTTAAAATCTGCTGTGGGATTCAAAAGAGAGAATTGTATAACCTTGACAGGACAGCCATCAGAACCCAGCCCCGAAGGCTTCACATTTCACATATGGTTTGGGGGTTCAGACAGGATAAACAGTGAAACATCCTTAGCATGGCGTCAGGGGGCAGGCAGTTCTCAGTGCGCAGTGGTACTATTGTGCACTAGAGTTCATTTTTGTCTCTCTCTATTCCTCCCCTGCCACACTAGGACCTCCGGGTGGCTGGGTCTTGATGATCTCCAAACCCAGTATTGTATTGTAGAATACTACAGGTTGGTTGAGTGGTCAGATGGAAAAGTGATATCTAACCACTGAGCTCACCAAGCCCCTACAGTGTGAGCAGCCTTCCTGCCTCATCCCAAAAAAACAAAGACACCAAGGCACACAAGACAAATCTTTTAAGCCCTTGGGTCTACAGGGTGGCTCAGGACCCTACAGAATTGGAAATTAGGTTGCAGGGTCTCAGACCCCAGCCTAGAGTACTGAATCAGACTCAGGTAGAACAGGGCTCAGATGTTGCCCTTCCAGGCTGAAGTGTGCAAAGACGATTCTAGAAGTGGTCCCCAATGCTGGCTAAACACTAGAATGCCCTGGAGAACCTAAGAACAAAACATTGCTGCCCAGGCCTTCAGAGGTTCCAAAGATTTGGCTTCAGCTGGGCATGGCTTTGTGAAAGTTCCCCTAGATATTCTAGCATGGTGCAGGGCTGAGAACTCTTGCTCTGCCAAGCTTGGGCCTAGGCATGCCCTTTGCCTGGAATCCCACACCAAATGCTGGACGGAGCCTGACTGAATTGTCACCAGGGTGGAGAGCAGGGCTGGAAGTGGCTGTCTCAGAGAAGTAGGTACAGCTGCAGCTGAACCATACAGTTGTAAATCCCGGGCTGTTTGCATTGCTGGTTGAGAGCCGGGAACAAGTGTTTTGCCCAGGAGAAGATGGATGGGCCTGATCCCAGCTGTAGTCGGAGATGTCACCTCTTTGCAGTGTGGCATGGTTTCTGGAATGAAATGACCCTCCAAAGTCCTTGTTTGGTTTTTTGGTTTATTTGTATGTTTGTTTGTTTTTTATTTTTCCTTTCTCCTGAGATTTCTTGGGAACTTGCACTGGCTAGAGGAAAATGACTAGAAACAAATCTGGCAGTTTGGGTGGCCCGAGACACCCGAGACGCGGGAAAGTCTCTTCCTAAATCCAACAGTGATCGGCTTTATTCCAAAGGTCATCACCTAAACTTCTAGCTGTCCTTTGAACCTTTCTCTGCCTCAATTTCCTATTCTGTAACTGGGGAGGAAGAATTTCTGGTTGTGAAAATTCCGGTGAGACTTTCTCAAGGGATCACAGCACATGCGATTAAGAGTCGCTGTCCCTGCCCCAAGTTCAGCTCCTTGTCTCTCACCCTGACTTGCAGGGGCCAGGCACAGTTCTCTGCAGACTTGGTGTCACTCCCTACACCACACCATGCCTAGGACAGTATTTAGCAGCTGATAAGTGCTTTGGGAATAGCACAGGTAAACATTTTATATTGATTTTGTAAAGTTTTTTTTTCCAGCCAGCACTCCTATGCTTAAGTAGAAAACAAAGCATTTCCCTGTCTTTACCTAGGTCCCTGACCAGAAGGGACCACAACCCAGTGGCTGGTGTGCATCCTTCCTGACATCTTGTAGGTTCACACACATAGTGTTGGATGATAGAGACAGGGATGCTAGAGGCAGGCTACTGATATTTACCAACTGTGTGACATTGAGCAGGTTAGGTACCTTGCCATCCCTTAGTATCCCTGTGCATAAGTATCCCGTCTCATTAGACCATGACGAGACATTAGAGGAGTTCATCTTTTTATGATGCTGAGAGCAGCACTAGGGATATGGTCACTTCTGAAACAATTAAATACATAGAAATAAACTTGTTTGGATAGTTACACATCTCATTTAGCCATGTATTTTATAGGGTTTTTTTATGTCAATACCGATTTATTCCCTAATACTTTTTAATGGCTTCATAGAACTATGTTGTATGAAAATACCTCAATTTACTTAACCATTTTCTGGTTGATGGACACTTCTGATGGCTCCGGCTGTTTCACTCTCTGATACAGTTTTAAAACCCTATAAATATATTCTGGCATAGTTCTGGAAATAGTTCTATAATGCAGACAGACTCCTAAAAGGCAGACCCTGGGAAGTAGAGTTGTTGAATCAGAGGATATATATATAGTATTTCTAGAAATTCTTGTTGAAAAATCACTACCCAAGATAGTCACCCTGCCACACTCCTAGCGTGGGTGTAAATGTAACCATCCCACACCCACACACTACTGGCCACATAAGAATTTTTTTTTATTTTTGTTTTTTCCCATTCTGATAGTAAAAGAATATTTGTTGTGCTGTATGGATAGATTAGTTTTGGGGTGAAGCAAATATGCCAACCTTGAGCTTGAGTTCACTGGCCACTTGTGTGGCGTTGCATTGCATTCGATGACAACCACACAGTTTGCGAGCGTGCGCTCAGCACCCCTCTGTCCTCACAGCCTGATGGAGTGCACGGCAGAGCATCCGACCATTGCCAAGTCGGTGGAGAACTTCGTGAGCTTGGTCAAAGGGCTGCTGGAGAAGCTGCTGGATTACCGGGGAGTGATGACAGATGAGAGCAAAGACAACCGCATGAGCTGCACAGTGAACCTGCTGGTGAGTGACTGCCAGGTCCCCGCGGACCAAGGTGGGCCACCTCCTACTGCAGGCTAATCTTGGGTCTCACTTCTGCTTTTGGAAGAGAAGCAGGGCTAACTGCTGTGGAACCCAGACAAAGGCAGTTAAAATCCCAGCTCAGCATCTGTGCTCTTGAGGTTTTCTGTGCCTTAGTTTCATTATATTTGAAGCGGAAGGTAAGCAGATCTCCTTTAAGGACCTCATATCCCACAGAAGGAAGATAGCATTACAGCGAGGGCATTTTACGCGTGCCACCTGCCACTCCCGAAGCTCTGAAAATACAAACCCAGCCCCTCCAGCTCCATTGGGTGGCCCCTCCCTATCTGATGCGGGCTCTTTTGTAACAGCGTAGATATTGTCATTGATTTTTCAGCATGCCAAAGGGACTTTAAAAATCCTGACTACAGCAGAAAGGAATTCAATGCTAATAACTCCACCAGGCCCGATTTACATAAAGAGCAGCGGAGAAGGGGTTTTCCAGTTTCTCTCTAAGGAAGGTCAGGAGATGGTTGAAGAAATTGGTCGTCATCAGCCAAGCCAGGACGTGTGCCTGGGGCAGGGATATCCAAAGCAGAACTGCTGCTGTCAGGAGCAGTCATGCAGATGGATGCTGGCTGCACGGCCTGGGACAACCTGGGACAAGTCACCTGCTCTTCCCTAGGCCTCAGGAGCACATGGATGCTCATATCCCACAAGAGGCTGTTAGGTTGGCTCAAAATCTGTAAGGACTTGTTTTAAATTGTCACAAGACTAGGACCTCCAGTGGCTGAGTCCAGGGCAACCCCCAGTCTAAACAACCGCTGACTGGGAAGACGGCTCAGCAGTTAAGAGCACTTGTTGCTCTTCCAGAAGACCCAAGTTCAGTTCCCAACAGCCATGTCAGGCTGTATACAACAGCCTGTAACGTCAGCTCTATGGGGTCTGACACCCTCTTATGGCTCCTATGGTCCCTGACACACTTGTGAGATACACTCACACAGACACATAAGTTAAAACAAACAGCTCCTAAGAACCAGGCTTGGTGGAGTATACCTGTAATCCCAGGAGGCTAATGTAGGAAGATGATGCACTGGAGACCAGCTTGGAGCTACATAGTGAGACCACCTCAAAAAACAAAAACAACAAAAGGCAAATTTTAAACAAACAAACAAACAAACAGCATCTAAACTGGCACTGGGGTATCGTCTCCTGGACACTGTCAAGTTTAAGTGCTCTAGCTATGAAATCACATAACTCCAGAAGGTTCTGTGCCGTCCAAATTAGGGTAGGCTCTTGAGTGTCTGCGTTTAAGCCAGGCTGCCCTTTAAAGCAGACTGTCCCGGTCTTGGCAGCCTGTCACTCATAGCTCGCTGCATCCCCTAATATGACATGACTGAGACACTTGCTCTGTCCCTTTACAGTCAGGGAAGTGACTTGCAGAGCAAAGCCTCCCAATGAGGCTGTTGGAAGCATTCAGCAAAGTGAACTTCTTGCTCCCCCCGTGGGGTTCCCAGATGGTAAACAGCCATCTTTTTCTCATCCCCATTATCATATTCTCTTTCTCCAAAGCCCTACAAAGTAAAGCACTCAATACTGTTTTTTGTTTTTTTCTCTCTCTCCAACTAGAATTTCTACAAAGATAACAACCGGGAGGAGATGTACATAAGGTAAGTTTTTATATCATAAACCTCGGCCTGTGTAGCTCTCTGCTCAGTATTCATTGCTGCTCCTGCCACCTCCAATACAGTATTTAAACTCGGCTTCTTAGCACCTGGCTCTTGGTGTTCTGATTTCCTCTCCATTTCCCAAGACTTGGTGGCACCGTCTGTTCTATGGCCATCCCCACAAAACTGCCTGGAGCGCTCAGACTGCCTGGTGTCCTCCTCTATGCATGATCCTTACCAGGTCATTTGAGCTGGATACTCATCTACATCTGTCATGGAACAGCATGGGAAATCCTCCTTAGTTCAGGCAATCCTCCTTGGTGAGCCCTTGGCTAGCTCGCTTTGAAGGGAAGAAACATGGGTGGGGAGATGGCTCCGCAGGTAAAGGTGCTTGCTTCCAAGCCCTTGAAGACCCGAGTTCATCCCTGGGACCTACATAGGGGAAACAGAGAACTGGTTCTCTCAGGTTGTACTGTGACCTTCACACATGTGCTGTGACACATGTACACCCTTCTACACACATACCATACACATGTCCACACACATGTGCTGTGACACATGTACACCCTTCTATATACATTTTGTATACATGTACACACACAAAGTAGATGTGGTAGGAAAAAAAATAAATGAATGTAAGGGAGAAAAATACCACATGGCATGATGTTCCCTTCCTTCTAGGCATTTACTAGATATTTAAGTTTATCATGAGAAGCTTTTCTGAGGACATCAGCCTGGAGCAAAAATACTCCTTTGTCAATTTTCTCAGAATCTCATATTTTTCATGTAAAGAACCTATATTACTGTTATTTTTTACCCATTATAAAAATAACAGACTTTTTTTTATCAAAACAAAAACCTCATAAAATACAGACTAGCAAAATAAAATATAAAGTAAGTTTCTAAAATACATTTTTATACTTTTGTGCTTATATATACAACTAATTCTGTGCATCTGCTATTTCTGCATAGAGTTATATTGCTAATAATTTATTTGGTTTTTTTACTTGACAAGATATATTTCAGCATCATTTGTAATGAAACCATAAAATTTCCTTTCTAGAATATGCTGTCATTTACATAGCCAATCCTGTATTGTTGAACAGTTCCACAGTTTCCAACATTTTTCTGTAATAAATAGCAACAAAGGGTTCTTGGCCACAGGCCTCTCTGTTCCTTCCTGTGTGTCCACAGCCCCAGCACATTTTGTCAAAAGCTGAGCCCGTACGTCTAAACTCACTCTGCTCTCACCGCCACAGCTAGGTTCTTATTTTTTTTTAGGGTCTTACTTACTTTAGTCCGGTTGGGCTGAGAAAAAAAAAGTCACTCCACAGTCTTCCCTGAGCTTTGTAACGCATGAAGCTTTGGGGTCTGCAGGACCAGAGCAACCTTTTGGGATGGCTCACTCCAGTCATTGTTATGGTTCTTCTCTGTTTTTTTTTTTTTGTTGTTGTTGTTTTGTTTTGTTTTGTTTTGTTTTGTTTTTTTAAATCGTTCTGCCTTCTGCTCCGAGGGTGAGATGGGAGACTAGGTACGTGCCCTGTACAGGCTTTCCTCTCTCCAAATTCTTCCCTCTCTTTTCCACTTCAGAAGAACAGATGGTAAGTCCCAGGCCCCCACAGGCTTAAGGATTGGGGCCTGTGTTAATCTAGGAAAGACGCCATATTGCCTACTCCAGGCGTTGCAGAGAGGCAACGGATGTTCTGGAAGCCTGTTCTGTTTGGCAGGTATAGTATTTAAACACTTTTAATTGGTTGCCAACATTTATAAATCTAGAGACCTTATAAAAATCAGCAGCTCTTTTTCCTGAAAAGCTTAGAAGTCACCACAACATTGTACTTTCATTCCATTCTGACAGTTGTCACCTCATGGGGTGGTGGTAGCCATTTGAGGTGTAGCTGTGGCTGTGTGAGTTTGTTCCCTAGGGTACCCCCCGTCAAGCATGCAGAGGCATCTGACTCAGTAGTCCTGGTGGGCTCATTAAAATATCTTCTTGGGGCTGAATAGCAGATGGCTAAGCCCTCGAGTTAGCAAGGAGAGGAAAGAGGGAGTCTTATTTGGTTTAGGAGTTGCAGTAGCAGGAGGAAGTCTCCTTGGGATACTTTCCTGGGGGGGTGTTGTGCCCAGACATCAAGGCAGTCTACTGGGTAGTCAGTCAGGAAGCAATAAGACAGGATTGAGCCATGTATGCAGAATGGGTGTTTCCAAAGTCCAAACTCTCCGTGGAGGCCATGTGCAATTTCCCTGATGACTGTTATCAGCAGAGCATCACGGGTTGGGAAGAGAGTGGAAAGACCGTTGCTGTGGATGTAAATATAGCATTTCTCTCTCTTTCTCTCCCCCTCTGTTCTAACACAGGCCTCAGTTTCTTCATCTTAATATCAATGCTAGCAGGATGAGCTGAGTCTTTCTGCCGCCGCCGCCTCCCCACTTACCATCTACCCCAGCTCAATTGTCTGCATAGAAGACTTTCTGAACGAACCATGTGTTAGTCAGTGCTCCATCACTGTGGCAGAACCTCTGAGAAAATGAACTTATAACGAAGTTTTATTTTGACTCTCTGGTTTAGAATCTTTAGTCCATTGTTACTTAATATCGTTGGGCCTGAAACTGCATTTCACTGCCTGCAAATAAGGAATCAGGCTGGAGAGATGGCTCAGAGGTTAAGAGCACTGGCTGCTCTTTCAGTGGTCCTGAGGTTCATTTCCCAGCAACCACATGATGGGCTCACAACTATCTATAATGGGATCTCGTACCCTCTTCTGGTGTGCAGGTACACATGCAAACAGAACACTGCATACATAATAAATAAATCTTTAAAAATTGATGAAAACCCATTACAGAAAGAAAGAAAGAAAGAAAGAAAGAAAGAAAGAAAGAAAGAAAGAAAGAAAGAAAGAAAGAAAGAAAAGGAAAGGAAGAAAGGGCAGGCGGTGGTGGTGCACACCTTTAATCCCAGCACTTGGAAGGCAGAGGCAGGTGGATCTCTGTGAGTTCAAGGCTAGCCTGGTCTACAAGAGTTAGTTCCAGGACAGGCTCCAAAGCTACAGAGAAACCCTGTCTCTAAAAACCAAATAATGAATAATAATAATGCAAATGAGGAATCAATTATCAACAATTTATCAGGGCTTCTTTCCTTTGCTCTTGACTTTGTTCTTAGTTCCTTTCCATGGGATTTTCCTCTGGGTTCAGAACTGGAATGTCACTCGTAGAGTGACAGGAGGTGGGAAAGTCAATGTGTCCAAATAGAAGAGTCTCTGTGGACAGCTCAAGGCTTCTCTATCCTTTCTCTTTCTCCTGTCCTTCTCTCTTGTATGCTTTATCAGAGCACTCCAATGAGAGGACAGGAGCGTCCCTTTATGACTGTCATGCTCGGGGACTCTTAAAATGATCAAGCCAACACCCAGCTGGCGCCCCAGCACTTCCTGGTCTTAGGAAGCCACTTGTATTTCCTTCCTTTACCTCTTCATCATATCACACTGGTCTTAGGAAGCCACTTGTATTTCCTTCCTTTACCTCTTCATCATATCACACTTGCCAGACCTTTCTATATCACATGGAATTCTGTCTGCGATATGCCCTAACTTCAGTTTTTCATCACAGTATGGAAATCCCTAAAGGACCCATGACATAAGGCTGTCACGAGGATACGATTATCCAAGGCATTCAAAACACTTAACACAAAGCTGGACGTCGCAGTACACACCTGTAATCCCAGCATATAGCAGGGTGACATAGGACGATCATGAGTTTGAAGCCAGCCTGGCCTACATAGAAAGTTCTAGGCTAGTCTGAGCTACATGCCAAGGCCTTGTTTCAGGATCAAAAGGGGAGAAGTCACTTAGCATAGTACCTGGTGCATACTAAAGGTTCAAATGCCAGATGCTATCATGACCAACGGTGCAGAAGGCTGGCGAGCTGGACTGGAGAACTCCCTGTGCAAGAGCCCGTTTGTTTTGTCTCACTCCTTTCTGTCCCTATTAGACATCTAATCACCACATCTTCCAACTCCCTAAACAGATACCTGTATAAACTCCGTGATCTTCACCTGGACTGTGACAATTATACAGAGGCTGCCTACACGCTCCTCCTTCACACCTGGCTTCTCAAGGTACTGTCCCAGGAAGACAGCCGTGCTGAGATCCCCATTGAGTCTGCATAGCAAATTGCAAGTTGGAGAGTTTTTAAACAGAATGAAAGAGAGAAGAAGGGAAAAAATGTCAAATGAATTTTCTTTTTGTTGGTGCCCCCCCAAACTCCTAACCTGGCAGCATAATTCTCTGTGCTGTTTCTCCTGCACATGAGAGGTTCTGAGTGACCTTTACTTTCCATAATTGCAATAGTCCCCAGGACGTATGTTTTCAGTATTACATAGTATCCAATCTGTTGCCAAGGATAAGCCATTAGCATGCCCACTGAGGTGCTTTCTGTATCTAGAGAATGTTGCTGCAAAAGCAAGAATTCTTTCCTTTGGCTTTTGAAGCACCGGGTCCATGTCTCATTATGGTTTAGAGAAAATCCCTACAAACTCCACACTGTGAAACCACTAGAAAGTCAAAGATGTTCAATTTAGCCAAAATCAGAATCACTGTACAAATGGAAATTACAGACAGCAGCTGTCTGACTGCAGACAGATGGGACCCTGGGGAGGCCAGCAGAAAGTGTCTACAAAACTTCATCTTGCTCCTCACCAGAGATGTCCTCATGGCTCATGGTCACTGGTTCACCCTCTCTGTATCATATCATAAGTGCTGCTGGAGGGCAACCTTCAAGATGCTGAGGACACATATCCATGATGCAGTTCCCCCAACGGAACCCTGGGGTTTCAAAGATGAGCTGAGAGAAAGAAGAGAAGGGACCAAACTTGGAGAGGGTGGTTTCCGCCTTTCATCCTGGGAAGGCATCTATCCTTGACTGCCACTTAGTTCTATTTTGCCTCCCTGTGTCCTCCCTGCAGTGGTCAGATGAACAGTGTGCATCACAGGTCATGCAGACAGGCCAGCAGCATCCCCAGACACACCGGCAGCTGAAGGAGACACTCTACGAGATCATTATAGGCTACTTTGATAAAGGAAAGGTAATTGGAGCCTGCCCTCCTCACTACGTGGGGTCATTGGGAGGGGCAGATCTCTCCTGTACTCTGTACTCAGTCCACCCTCAGGTCAAGCCAACTCTCATCTGCAAGTGAAGTCTGTTCACTTCTTTTCATCTTTTTTCCACCTCTGATCAGCTACAAACATCACTCACGGAGCTGCAGCAGATCCTAAGCAGTTTCCCCGCTTCCTCTATTGCCCTGACAGAGCATCCACTGTGTAGAAAGCAAAGGGGCCATAAAACATACATAGGGACATGCCATTTATCTGTTCTTCTAGTTTGCTTTTCTGCTTCTGTGATGAACATCTTGCATTTTCAAATCATGCCTACCATCTATTGAAATCAGGGCAGGTACTCAAGACAGGAGCCTGGTGGCAGGAACTATGGAGGAACACAGCTTGTTGACTTGCACCCTGGCTCATACTCAGCTAGCTTTCTTATACAGCTCAGTTACCACCTACCTAGGGACAGTGCTGCCCATAGTGGGCTGGGTCTTCCTATATTATTTAGGAGCCAAAACAGGGCCTCCTCAGGTCAGTCTGATGGAGGATATTATTTAACTGAGTTTCCCTCTTTCCAGATGACTTTGCGCCATGTTGGAAATACAAGCTAAGCAAGGCACCTGTAGATAATCATTTCAATGACTCCCCCATATGCTTAGAATTAATTACATAACTCTACCCATGTGGTTCCCTAAACACTTCTTTCATCTCATCCTTGAGGAGGATTCTCTGTGTTGACCTCTTTCTAATACCTGAACCATTGCACTTACTTTGCACAGCTTGGAGCATCCCTACACAACTGTCCACTGGGAGGCTGGATCTTTTTGCTCTTCAGGGTTTTAATTAGATGTCACAAGAGCATCCCTGACCACCTTCAGCCCTCCTGCCCTGAGCTGCCCTTCTCATTTCTTCAGAGAAAAGTTCTTGCTTCACCAGGGATTGACTGGCTTACTATCTAGGACCTCACTTTGAAATACCTACATTGCAAAGACTTCTGTTCATCCACTGCTGGATATCTGGTGGCTAAAATAGAACCTTACATGCAGGAGTCAATGATATGTGTTGGGTAAATGGGTAGATTCGTGGGTGACATTATACTGTCATGGATATTTTCATCAAGGATTCTAGTAGGATTGCCCAGGAAATGGTGCAGGCCAGCTGCTACCCAGCCATAATTTCCAGCAGACCTTCAGACATCTCCAGCCTAAAGGCCAACATCTGCCCTGTAGGCAATACAGCACAGCATAGCACAGCACAGCACACCAACTTTACGCCTGGGCGTTTCATCCCTCATGTCTATCCACAGTTTCTCCTGGCCCCTCTGACATTCTAGTTCTCCTTACACCACAGTGAGACACTAACAGCACCTGCTTTTTAACTAAAAAAGATGAAAACTAGGTAGAGAAACGTCATAAATGTCAGCATGGTAGCTAGCGTGCAGCAATGCCATCCTGTTAAGCCACAATTGCCATCATTGCTGCCTAACTATGCCACTTCCTCTCTGAAGCCCTCCATAAGCCCTCTGGCTCACCTGTAGCCCTGCTTCCATGTGACTGGCAAGATCTCTCACCATCTATTGGGATACCACTGGATGCTTGGTGTAGGTCTGTACTGCCTCTTCAGTTCACTGCCTCTGTCTTGGTCTGCTCTTCCCACCTTCTCCAGAATGAAGCAATGAGGTAATGTCTACAGAGGGCTTATAAATTCCTAAGGCTCAGCAGTTGGAAAAGACTGTCCTAGAATTTATGATTCTAAGCCTCTTGGGGGCAGAGACCCTGCCACCTCTTGAACTTCTTGCCCCACTAGCCATCAAATAAGAGCTTTCTATTTGTTTATTGCTGATTACATCAGTCCCACTGGGAGAGCCCCAAGAGGGGTAAGGTTTGTCTCCAGCAAGGAATCGACTCAGCCACCCTGTACTGAGCAAAGGGAAAAAAGCACAAGCGCCCTGTGCTCAAAGCATTTGTAAAACAGACTGCCAATCATTATCAGATTTCGCATGTTATCTTTTGGTATTGTACAGTAGCGAGGTCGGGGACAGGAGAACATAATGGTGCCTCAGCTCACCCTGAAAGCCACTGCCGTGGAAGCTTCTAGAATAAAACCTAAACTTGCTAGAAACCCTCAGCTTTCCTTCCCTACAGACACACACAGTGGCCATCGCTCCATGAGTCTATCTTGACGCCACCAGATATAGTGCCTCCCCAAACCCAACGGTTTCACCCAACTCCTTGTGCCTCACCTCTGATGTTCATAGGAACAGAAACGGGGTCTTCCCCCATTTTTGTACCTGTTCGGTGACCACACATATGGATGTCCATGCACTGTTCCCAGAACCCAGTCACTGTTCCATAACCAGTGTGTGAAGCCCAGCAAGATCAGTGACAGTCAGAGGCCCTCGAGGACTGGAGGAAATGCTGGACATGTCACTTCTGCCTGCCCCCCTCTCTGGCTCTTAGAAATCTCTTAGCACAAGGGGACCCCATTGCTTCTTCCTATTCCAATACTGGTGGGAAGTTGGCAACGGTATCCCCTCCCCCCTCCTTGCGACCAACAGTGTCCTGGCCCAGCCAAGATCATTACCCAACCTTCTTGTTGAGGGTAGAGCCTGCAGACGGGGGTTCTCCTGGCACATAAAGCATTTTTATGCTGCTCACTAAGCTGTCTGGGGTTTACTGCCGTGGTTCCTCTGCTCCACACTTGGTTTTATTTATTTTTATGCTTGGGTGCAGAGAACACTTTGTTAAGAAGCTCACGATGAATTTTGGCAGCCTCCGCTCTCTCCTCCCCTGCCTCCCCCAGCTTCTCCATTTAGGTGCACTTTCTGTTTTCATCCCAGTGTGGAATGGGAATGGGAATCCTCGGAGACTGCCAAACTTCCGGCCAGCCCTGTCTCTCCCCACGCCTGGCTACAATAGAGCATACGGATGCCTCTGCGGTCCAAGATGGGGGATGATCTTGGCTTCTGGCTTAAAGTAGAGCAGCAGGAAAGTGTGTGGACTTCTTTGTTGTCCATAAAGACAGAGAAGACCCACTTTAAAATTTTAATGCTGTTTTCATACTCTAGTACATTCCTACCTCCACCTCCATGCTGTTCCCTACTTCTGTCTGCAACCACAACACCCCGTTAAGATGCAGCATTGACCGGCAGAGGAGAAGATCAGAGACTGAACATTGGAACCCAACTCCATCCCCAGAAATGCTCTGACCTCAGTCCACTTGTTTACTTCACTAGGAACCAATTCTCTCTAGTAGAGGTTTTGATGCCTCCCCTGCCTAACCCACACCCTGCGGAAGTGGGGGACTCAGGGAGTGATTATAAGTCTCCTAGCACTTACAAAGCAGCAAATGGAGTTGCACCCAATGAGGTCAGCCTCCAAGCCCACTCCTGGTTGGGCAGATGAACCTCCATTTCTCATCTGGAATACGAGGATGCTGCTAGTGACCTCTCTCCAGGTGCTTAGAAGGCATCAGAGAGCATTTAAACAGCCTGCTCCATTATTCTTTGAAAAAGCAGGAGGAGAAGCCAGGGAAAGGTTATACTACCACCAAGTCCCAGGCTTACTCTGCATCAGCGCTAGGGCTGGGTAAGAGGGTGTCTGCGGTGCAACTCTAGTGGGCCACGGCTAGGCTCAAGTCTCTGGAAAAGCTGAGACACCGCTAACCTTTGTCTCCATGATGTCGCTGCAGATGTGGGAAGAGGCTATCAGCCTGTGCAAAGAACTGGCAGAACAGTATGAAATGGAAATCTTTGACTACGAGCTGCTCAGCCAGAACCTGGTAAGGCTTCCCCTGAAAGCCACCTGCCCAGAGGCCTGTGCATGGGGCTTGCTCATCTCAGAGACAGGCAGAGAAAAGAGAGTCCTGTGGCTTAGGGAAACAGAAGGACGGAGAAGGACCTGAGTGAGGCCAGGGTGAACATCACCCTTCCATTGTTAGATGGAGCCGCAGCTGCCACAGCTGTTGCACGCCCAATAAATGTTCTGTTACATTTGCAGTAAAAGTTCCACAAATCACCAAACCAATTAAATAAAAGCACAACTTTGTGCTTTTCGGTGAACAGATAAATCACATTAACATGCTCCCCATCTGGCTGGTCCCATTAGCATGTTGACGTTCAGGACGTGGTGGGGGGAAATAAGAAGTAAAGGGACCAATCTCCCCTGCCTGCACTGCAGAGGTCAGGAATTAGCAGGGAGTTGGCCTGGCCAGGGGAAATACAGAGCTTTGCTGGTTATTCTTCCATCCCTCACACCCCTTCCAACCCCCACAACTCCTGGTTGCCTAGGGTGGGGGATGGAGGGATAGATAGGGTGGGGAATGGAAGGATAGAGTGGTAATCACCTTATAATCTTCTGAGCTCTTAGCTGCATGCAATGTATGACTCAAATACAAACATGTGCCTGCATCAGTGGATATTTAGTGGCAATATCCCATGAGCATATAGATGTTTGCAGACACGGAGGTGTACAGTCTTCCAAATGTGTGAGTTTATACACAGACATGTACTAATGTACATTAACATCCCTGCATGAAGCACATACCACCCAGGCACCTGTCTAGATCCACATGTATGCTCTATGTCACATCGAATGATTCTTATGACACATCTCTTCACATGTTGTGCTATGCCAAGATGTCTTTGGGTCCAAAAGCAGCCGCAAAATGCTGTCAAGTATGGTGTTGTAGGAAGCTGCTAGTTGGTTCCCAGCTGCTCAGCCCCGAAATAATCACACAGAAACTGTATTATTTAAATCACTGCTTGGCCCATTAGCTCTAGTTTCTTATTTGCTAACTATTACATCTTAATTTAACCCATTTCCATTAATCTGTCCATCACCATGAGGTCATGGCCTACCAGCAAATTTTCAGCATGTCTGTCTCTGGCAGCAGCTCCATGGCTTCTCCCTGACTCCTCCTTCTTTCTCCCAGCACTCAGTTTAGTTTTTCCCACCTATCTCTATTTTCTGCTCAGGCCTAAGACAGTTTCTTTATTAACCAATGGTATTCACAGCATACAGAGGGGAATCCCACATCAGTACGGAGTGAGCTGCAAACTGCTTTCAAGGATATTAGCATCTGAAAAGCACACACCTCTTGGACTGGACAAAGTATGAGGTGTGCATACACAGGAGAATGTCTCTATCTGTAGACATTTGGACATGCGTGCTCTCTCACAAATGCCTGTCACTGCCACACGCTGGCAGAGGAAGGAATACAGTGAGGGCAGCAGGACCACAGCTGGAACTGGCTGGGGTCAAATCCATATGGACCAGCACCTTGTTCCTTATTTAAAGCACTGGAGATGCTCACAAGAACACCATGAATATGACATAGGTAAATGCACTCCTGCAGGTGGGACATCTAACTCAGTAGGCATGGCCTCTAAGTATGGCTCTATACACAACAATACAGGCATAACCACAGATGTGCCATTATCAACAGCTGGTATATTGCTTCTGGGGTGAGGATAATGCCATAACTGTGGACTCTTTCAGTCAAATGTACCTTTGATACACATCTGTGTTGTCTTAAAATAAGTCATGTTTTCTTCTTTCAGATCCAGCAGGCCAAATTCTACGAAAACATCATGAAAATCCTTAGACCCAAACCAGATTACTTTGCTGTCGGATACTATGGCCAGGGATTCCCCACCTTCCTGAGGGTGGGTCTGCCAGTGACTCAGGCTGGGGTCTGGGAACCTTGGGATCATAGCTGTCCCCCTGTGCTCTGACGATCTGCTTGTTCTTGGAAGCTTACAGCTCAGGAGCTGAGCTCTGCTCTATCCAAGGTCTACCACTGTCCCCAGTAGAGCCCCAAGTTTGTCTTTAGCGGTAGTGACAGGTTTCTTACACCATAAATGGAGCTTCTAGGAGGAGTAGTGAGGGCCGCATTTCGGGAATGAGGTGTTCAAGGGAAGCCCAGGCAGGATCTACTACCAAGTAAAGATGGGGCAGTAGCTCCCATTCTGCCGGGTCATGGGACCCCTTGCTTTCTTAACATTTTTTGAAAACACAGGGTACTTCTTTATTTGTAAATGATTTCTACAAATGAGTACCATATGAAAAAATGAAAACTAAGAAAAATTAAAAATGTCTGGTAACTTACTTAAAACTAACAATAAACCCCTGTCAGGGTCACATGTTAGCATAAATTATAAATGATAGCTACATTTTTCCAACTTAAAAAGTCAGTGAGGAACATGAGTCCCTAGACTCCAGAGACAGAGGCAGGAGGACAGAGCAACCTGGTCTATATAGAATATTGCAGGCTATGCTGGGCTCTGTGGAGAGACCCTGTCTCAAGCAAATAAACAAAAATAGCAGAGCAGACTTGGCTTATATCTCAGCACACACCTCTAAAGTCTGGCCTGAATACAAAGGGCTCTATTTCCATGGTTGTGTTGATTCTGTTATCATCGCATGTCCTATGGCTCAGAAAAACTGCTGCTTATATGCACGATCCAACATGAACGAGAAAGATAAATGACACCCTTAGTATCATCATGGAAGCAATTTTGATCCTGTGGCCCCTGAAAGGATTATAGGAACCTGCAGGGTCCCTATAGCATTATTTCTAATCAGTGTCTCAATGGCAGCTTTTTTGCATGTAGCGGGTAGGATTTTGTCATCCATGGGATTGTTTCTTTGTGAATCTGTGCTGTAACTCTGGGTCAGGAAGATGCCAGAAAAAGAGCAGATCTGGCCTCTGACCTGACCTCACTTGGTTTACAGTGTAGCCTAGGAACTAAGGCTCTCACCATCACCAGTCAATGTGGACGCCATAGTGGAGTTACAGAAGAAACTGCCATGAACAACAGTGGGATGGGCAGGGAGAGTCTCCTGGGGGAGGCAGTGTAGCTGCCCAGCCCTGTTTGTACATCAGATCCTCCTGAGAACTTATTAGGAATGTGTGCTTCTGCAGTGGTTCTCAGAGACTTTAGCAAGTCTAGAGTGAGAGCTGGGAACCGGAACTTTTAAAGCTGCACAGGTCACTCTGGTACCCAGATAGCTTAGCGCACATATAAGTAAGTGACAGGCTTAGGTTTGGACAGAAGAACTTAGTTGCCATTAGACGCAACAAAGATGGCACAGCCATGGTCTGGAACAGGTTTTCCTACCTCGTTATCTAGATATATGGACCTTTTAAATGTTTGCTGTGGAGGTTCCCCTGTGTATTGTGGGCTGCTTAGGAGCATCCCTTGCCTCTTCCCTTCACTGCCAGGAACAACGTCACCCTTAGTTATCACAACCAAAAGATAGTTGCGACAACCAAAAGATGGTTTCAGGAATTGCCAATGTTCCCTAGGTAACCCAACTTACCCACTGACAGCTTCTGTCCTAGAGGAGACTGATGTGGTTCATAGGTAAAGAGACCTGCATAGGTGCAAGGTTAGGAGCCAGGAAATGAAGGGCCTGGATATTGGTCCTTTTTAGCCCATAGTCCCAGCCTTCATGGGCCATTGAAAGGAATTGGGCAATTTTACAAGCATGTAAATAAAGAGGGTGTGACATGGTAAATGGTCCCAGAAGCTGTTTGTAGATTGCTCTAAACAAGATCTTTAGCATCCATGATCTCTCTGCCCTTCAGAACTAGGCCTGCTAAAGCAGTGGTCCACCCTGCTAAGTCAGCCCCTGCTTTCACTGATGAGAAGCTGAAAGGAGAAAGATATACCCAAAGCTGTCCCTTTCCACCAGGCCCAGGCTCGTTTTGAAAGCCTCTCAGCTCGGCTTCAGTAATATGTCTTGCATGCCCAGGCCCTGACATCTCTGACAGATGTGTCCCTTCTCTGCAGAACAAAGTGTTCATCTACCGAGGGAAGGAGTATGAACGAAGAGAGGACTTCCAGATGCAGCTTTTGAGCCAGTTCCCCAATGCAGAGAAGATGAACACAACCTCTGCCCCAGGAGATGACGTGAAGAACACCCCAGGCCAGTGTATCCTTGGAGGATGTCCCAGCCAGAGGGCTGGCCATAGCTTTAAATGAAAGCTATCTCAGAGCTCAGAGCTGACACTAGAATCACTGGCTGCTGTTGGGTCTACAAAGGGGATCCAGAGGTCCATTTCAATACAGCTGCTCCTCTATAGCCCTGGGGTCTGCATGCATGGATTCAACTAACTGCAACCTGGACAGTTTGGAGGCAGAAGAGAGGGGTCATTATTCTGTATTCAGTAGGGCAACCACCTATTCAGAATTTACCTTCTTAGGCATCGTAGGCCATTTTGAGATTGCTTAATGTGTATTGGAAGACATGTCAGTGTAATACACATTTTATGTAAGTGGCATCTCAGGTATCACAGAAGGGTGCATCCAAAACACAACACCCATGGGTGAACTCAACCCTTCCCTCATCCCTTTGTTCTCATCACAAAAGTCCTCTCTTATGCTTTTGCTCTGTATTGGCTTTGTGCAGGGTTTTACACCCAAAACAGTCTGCCTTCAGGAATAGTGCTACAGTGCTGTAAGAGATACAGACAACTAATTGCACTATTAGCTATTTATTATAAAACTATGACCCATGTCAAGAGGAAGGAATGCAGGGTGCTGTGGCTAAGAGACCAGGGTTTCTTTGATGACCTAAATTTGTATAAGCACCCAAATCTTAGTGTTAGCTGGGGAGCTAGCCCAGACAAGGCAGAGGGTGCTATGTATAGATGCCTTTCCCAAGGACTAAAAAGCCTTTCCTTTGCCAGTAGGGTATAAACAGCCCCCCCTGCTTCAAGCCAGGGTTCAAAGCTATCCCTGACTCCCAGATCATTCTCACTCCCAGATCTGCCCTCTAGTTTTTGATCTCTCTGCCCCTCCATTCTATTTCTTAAATAGGACTGTTTGTTCTTACTCTGGTCCTTCCCCAACTTCTGTTCCCTCTGTTTAGAATGCTGTTCCCCCAGCTCCCGTCTTGACTGCTTTTCATTCACCTAATTTGGTATGTCACCTCCAGGAAGAGCCTTCCCTTGGCATCTTACCTAACCGGGCCTTTTCCAGGCTCACATGACCCTGTGACCTCAAACCATCATTGTTTGGTTTTGTCGTTGTTTTCTTTTGTCCCTCGTTTGCTCTGTTTTGTTTGATTTTGAAAGCTGCGCGAACGCAAAGGGGATGCCAGGTCCCTGAGAAAAGACCTCTGTGTTGTTTTCCGTGCCACCCCTCCCCCACAGTCCTTGGCACAAAGCCCACTCTGGGAAAGTAGTCATTGCTTAACAGAAAAAAAAAAGGCAAGGAGATAGAAATAAAAAGGAGGGAAGGATGCAGGTGAGGGAGGAAGGAAGGAGCAGAGGGGACCAGCTTACCGGGAATAGAGAGAGCAGCGTGAAGAGATAGGAATTGAAGCTTGAGAGGGGGACACTGTGGCTTAGCTGAGCAGCCATGGAGCAAGCCTGGTGTCTACAGGGACTATGTGCTGTCACTAGCAGGAGGTAGGATTGTGGAGGCAGGGGTCACAAATGCCAGGATAAGGCCGGCCCTGAAGCCCGGAAGCCCATTACCTCAGTTGAGGCCCCAGCCGCACACCCTTTAGCACAGATAAAGTTACAGTTTTTAAGTGGGGTATCAGGCTGCATGGCTGCTCTGCCCAGTCTCCTGAAAACCTTAATCCAAATATTTTCCCTTGGGTGATAAATATTCATCTGTGACCTTTTCATTATGCCCGGCTGCCCTTCTTGCCTGGCCTCCACAGCCATTTGCAGGAGAGGGGCAACTGGTGGCTGCTGGCTGGCACCAAAAACCAATTTGGTTATACCTGAGTGAGTCCTGGATTATCTCTAAGGCCCCAGTAGTGGGCATCCAGGTATTGAACAGCTGTATGGCCTTTTGATGTAGTATAGAGGAGAGAGCATGTGTCCTCAATCGTGGCATCATATTTAGGGCCCCAGGGCCTGATTCAGTACCAGGAGCAAAGTGATAAATCAAAGAGAAAGTGCTGGTGTTTGCTAGATCTCTTCAGGAGACTGAATGCTTTACGAGTATTGTTTCCTTAAACTCCACAAAGTGCTCTAGAATGGTATTAAATTTCCATATTTCATCGAGAGGAACACATGAGGCAGAGCTGAAGCAGTTTGCCTAGAGTCGTGGAGGTGTTAGAGAAGGTGGTTTTAAATGCCAAGTTCTGTCTGCCTAAAATCTGTGCACTATTACACCGTCATTTCTTTGGTTTGTTTGATTTTTGTTGTTGTTGTTTTATTCTGTTTTAGTTTGTTTTGGTTTGGTTTGGTTTGTTTTTTCCAGACAAGGTTTCTCTGTACAGCCCCGGCTGTCCTGGAATTATTTCTATAGACCAGGCCGGCCTCAAACTCAAAGAGATCTGCCTGCCTCTGCCTCTTCAGTGCTGTGATTAAAGGTGTGCGCCACCACCACCTGGCCATCCTTTGTTTTTTAAAGACTGGGATCAGAATACTATTAACTGTGTGGTGATATTTTGTCTGTGCTTTAACAAATAAAATTTGAAGATCAGAATGCAGGGCTAGCCACACTAGTCAGCCATAGAAGCCAGGCAGTGGTGGCGCACACCTTTCTTTAATCCCAGTACTCAGGAAAGAGAGGCAAGTGGATCTCTGCCAGTTCAAGGTCACCCAGGGCTACACAAGATTGAATCAGTCTAAGAGAGAAACAGAGCCAAGCTGTGGTGGTTCACACCTTTAATCCCAGCACTAGCGAAGTAGAGGCAGGAAGGGATATGGCTGGGCAGAGAGAGGAATAGGGCGGGAGGAGACAGGAGCTCAGGATTCAGTCTCAGGTTTCATAGAGACAGGGTCTTGCCCCCTCCAGTCTGAGGGTTCAGTAGAGGTAAAAAGTCTCTCGAGTAGCTGGCTCCTTTACTTCTCTGACCTTTCAGCATTTAGCCTGATATCTGACTCCAGGTTTTTATTATTAAGACCAATTAGAACCCGTGCAATACACTGTTTTCCATAAACTTAGCATTTTGGCTTCTTCCCCCCTTTGCCACATCATAAGCCTTGGAGATGAGTCTATTGTTCTCTGTATTTTATTACTGGGGAAAACGAGGCTCAGTAAGCAAACAGCTCACTCGAAGCTGTGGTGAGAAAGCAGTGGAACTAGGATTTGAAACTCAGGCCTGCTTCTTGCCGTAACCTTGAACAGTTAATATTGCCTTCTTACCTTCTGGTGTTAAAGATCAACAGGCAGTTTGGAGAAGCAACAGGTCATGTCTTCTCTAGGGTGTTCAGATAGTGGAAGGCACTCAGAAGAAAAGGTCATGCAGAAGTCTACTGTTGCAACCAATCCGTGAACCAGGTGTGGAGAGTCTCGCTAAATAGTTTGATGGTACCAGTGTCATAGGCTTTCCAAGGACAGGTTTGGAGTTTCTTTTTGCATGAGCGCCAGCAGCCCAGATCAATATACACGGCCTAGAATTGTCTCTAAAAGAAGTGTTGGCAAACCTTTCTGTAAAGGTTAGTCTTGAGAGCTTTGTGCCGCCTGTCAAAACTCCTTAGCTGCTGTCCCAATGTGTAAGCATTCATCGATCACATGTAGCTAGTGAGCAAGGCCATGTTCCCACAAAGGTTTATGTGTAGGCCCTGACATATTGAATTGTGTATCATTTTCACATGTCACAGCTATTTGAGAACAGACCATTTTGTACCATTGTGCTTGCAATAGAAATGGGCAATGAGATGGCTTGGGCTCACCACAGTCTGCCAGTCCTGCCCTCAGCTCAGAGGCTCACTCCAGAGGGAGTGATCTCCCAACTCAGGCTGTCTGGCAGGAATTTTAGGGTTCTCCTGAAGTTTACAGGTATGTTTCTGGTGAGACCAGTGCAATGTGTTGTGTTGTTTTCTCTTTGGGGGATCCTCATTTCAGGGTGGAAACCTTCAAACCCAGTGTGCTAGCACAGAGAACTCACCAAAGAGAGGCGTGTAGTCAAAGGGCATGGGAGCCATGGAGGAAAATGACCCTTGATGGGCGGTTTGTCCTCGTAGATGGAGACATTTACTTTCCACCATCGGGTAGCTTCAAAAGCCAACACAATGCCAGGCTCAGGGAAGACTTTTGAAGTTGTGGTGGTCTTGGGGTAGAAGAGAGGGAGGAAATAATTTGAATGCCTAAAGAGAGAAATGGGGGAAGAAGAAATGAAATGTAGGGAAAGGTCAATGCTAGAACCAGTGACTGCTGGCTATTTTTCACTTAGTTTGTCTGTCATGTGACCAGCTTAATATGAGTAAAGATAGGGCTAGAATAGGAAAGGTAAAGAGCCAGCCAATACGCCTGGCCACCCTGCATCCTGTGCTGGTGGCGGGTATCACCAATCACAGAACTCCTTCCAGCTGTTCCTTATTTCCTGCTATAGGTTGTCCCTTTGGGGCTGTCAAGAGTTGAGGGACAAAATGATGTGCTTGCATGTTCTAGATCAGAATGTCCTTCGGCTTTATCGTGCATGTGTATTACATCAGGAGCTTTGAAAATGCAAAGCCTGGCTTGGAAGTACTCCGGGAACACTGGAGTTCCACCATGTATAACGAGGTCTCCGATGAAGACTTTTTTAGCAAGATAATTTAGAGGGTAGACTGGTCTTACATTCTCATGAGCACACAGCTCCCCCAGATTATCCAGGGAGTTAGAATCCTGGCATTAATGCCCACAATGTAGTTTGTGTCCTTGCTTTCTGTGACCCCAGTGATGGATCCAAAATAGACTATGTCTAAAGAATTCTAAGTTAAGAAGAGGTCTCATTACAGATGGTTGTGAGCCACCATGTGGTTGCTGGGAATTGAACTCAGGACCTCTGGAAGAGCAGCCTGTGCTCTTAACCTCTGAGTCATGCCAGACAGTAGTGGCGCACACCTTTAATCCCAGCACTGGAGGGGGGGGCAGAGGCAAGCAGATCTCTGTAAATTCAAGGCCAGCCTGGTCTACAAGAGCTAGTTCCAGGACAGGCTCCAAAGCTATAGCAAAACCCTGTCTAGAAAAACCAAAAAAGGAAAGAAAGAAAGAAAGAAAGAAAGAAAGAAAGAAAGAAAGAAAGAAAGAAAGAAAGAAAGAAAGAACCCTAAATATAAACCTCTGCTCTTAAAAGCTGTGTAGGCTTCAACAAGTTGCCTGGCTTCTCTGAGCCAGAGGGCACCATTGAGGTTAACAATGACAGCTAGTAGAATTGGAGAGATTAAAGGACACCATGGGGAGCATTGCTCTGTAATTGATAGCAAACCATCCATTCATTAGAGGGTATTATTGTCAATGACAGTATTGCAATGGTAATGGTGATTAAGCATGGCTAAGTGATTCTGGTAGCTAGAGCAGAGCCCTGGGATAGTGTTGCAAGGTGGTTGTCAGCTCTGATATAAAGATAAACCAGCTCTGATAAACCAGTGAGTACTCACTGGTTTTTAGGACCTTTCTAGAAGACAGCAACTTGACCATTGAATAAAAGCATGGTCCTAGAAAGACCAGCATAGATGCTCTTAGCTGGCTCCTGATACATTTGGAATTCTCCTGTGGCCAACAAACATGTTTCAAATCCTTAACTCTGATGCCATCAGATATTCAGTGTTTCACTGTGCAGCCTGTCCTGGATGAACATCCCAGGTTCAAGAACAAACCAGTGCCTGACCAGATCATAAAGTAAGATCCACATCCCACTGATCAAGGAATGGACAGAACTCAAAGAGGCTGAGCCGGTGGCAGGACAGGGCCCAGTACCCTTCTCAGCCAGGCTATCCCTGCTTTGCCTTCTGGGAAAAGAATTGCCCCCAGTTGCCTGGGCTACGTCTGTAATAAGGCTAAAGCCAGAGATGAACGGGATGGATGGGTGTGGAGGGCTGAGGCTAGCTTTGTGTGGTATCAAACTTAACTGATGTTGGAGCCTGCTGCTCCAACTGATCCTAGAATGGACCCAAGAAAGTAAGCAGTGTGGGTTGGCAGCTGGAAGGCTGGTAGAGGGATGGGACAAAGTGGCCTTGAAGATGCTGGATACATTCTCCCAAAGGAACATCTTTTCAGCCTTTGGCAAGCGAGTGGGTTAATGATGGATGCGTTCATCAGCGATAAAGTTAAAGTAAGCAGCACACAGGCAGGTGTCCATCTGCCTCATATCAGACTGCATGACCACTGAGTAGGCCATGAGGTGGGGGTCTGTGGGGTCCTCAGCTACACCACTCCCTACACTCTGTTCTTCCCTCTGGGTAGACTATCCAGCAGCAAGAGCTCCCTGGGAAGGCAGAGCTCCTCCAGGGGCCTCATGCTGACATCACAGCAAACAGGTGCCACACAGATAAGATGGCAGCCTCTCTCCCACCTTGGCCAGGCACCTGTGCACAGGGGCTCCTCTATAGCTAGCACAGTGCCCTGTTTTCAATGGCAATTGATCTTCCTCCACATATTAAAAAAAAGTGAAGAGGGATGTCTGAGGATCCTTAAGAAATCCTTGGAGGTCACTCTGGGGATGTTTAACTTGGTCCTTAGGGAATCTAGACCTTTCAATGAACTGCAGGACACAATGATACAGGTGCATTAATGCCAAAATTGCAAGTTCCCAGGGCATAAGGCCAGTCCATCTTCTAAATCACCTTGCAACCCTGTGCAAATCATTTTTTTTTAATGGAGTCCCAACGCAGACCTTGAAATCCCAACGCAGACCTTGAAATGCCACCACCAGGACTCTGCCAGATCCAGTGTTTAAGGTGTCAGCAGCTGGGCATGGCTTCCAGAAACTTGTACTCTTTCCTGTCTTTCAGCTTTTACAAGTCCAACTATGTGCAGAAGTTCCACTACTCCAGGCCTGTGCGCAGGGGCACTGTAGACCCAGAAAATGAGTTTGCTGTGAGTATCTCCCCTCCTCTGCCATCATCAGCAACCAGAACACACCTGTCAACCACAGGTACTAGGGAACCTGTTCCAGAGTCGAGGAACATGGGACTGACATCACGATAGGACGACACGTCTATTGGGGCTTCTCATTCTTTGAGATTTTCTCCTTTCAAGATGTAACGGGGATTCCTGTCAGATGACCTTGACAGTCAAGGGCATTTGTGCATTTCCAGGAGGCTGGGAGTGTGGCTGAAGCAAGTCCTTCAGCACACACACTGTAAAGCCTCAGCATTTACTGAGTGTATTCTGTCACTGTCCTGAATGCTGGTCACTTTTGTTCTTGTTTCCCAGCATGGACCTGTCATCTCCCTCAAGGTCAAAGCTGGAATGAGGAGGTGACTCCATGTTCCCCTCAGCTCTCAGCTTGTGATCTTTAATATTTTTAGGAATTAGCATCCTTTTGGGGATTTCATGAACACTATGGACTCTTCCCCTAGACCACACATTTGAATGGACACATTCAAAACTGACTAAGAATCCAGACTATTAATAAAACCAGGTAGAACTAACTTGGCCTGAGTCCTGAGAGATTAAACACCTGTTAAGGATTCCTCAGGGGGAGGCGTCACTGTGTATCTGGGAATTGCAACTTTTCTACTCTGCATGGGAGCCAGCAGGCCCAGGAGTAGCAGATTTCATAGCCCATTGCTTTTCTTCCACCAGTCCATGTGGATCGAAAGGACTTCCTTCCTGACCGCGTACAAGCTCCCGGGCATCCTGCGCTGGTTTGAGGTGGTTCACATGTCTCAGGTGAGTTTGAAGAAGTCAGTGCGGTACTGCTCCTCTGCCGATAGTCAGGGCAGTGAGCCTCAAGAGGCCTCTTTGACTTTAAACAGGAGACAGTTTGAAAGTTCTGAAGGAACCCAGAGTAGGTAGTGCGCAGGGCATCTGCTACCAGAGTTTTGTTTTGTTTTGTTTTGTTTTGTTTCATGTTTTAATTACTAGGTAACTTTTTGTCCCCAATAAATAAAAGGCTCTCTAGATACCAGTAATGAAATCAGGAGACGAGGAACATCTTTGTCATGGGGACTGTGAGGAAGGGAAAGAGGAGAGGCAGGATCTGGAAGACCATCCACCCAGTTATCCCTCCAAAATTCTCCATCCAGACCCAGGACTACAGTATGACATTCTGCAGCACCCCAAAGCGAGCCATTTTCTATTTGGATAGATAAAGGCTGAAAAAGGAAACACCAGAGAGCCAGAGGTGGCTGGAATCCAGAAGTCTGAGTTCCCTTGTATAGATAGTAGTTGTGTATTTTGTTGTATTTATTCTGTGTGTGTGTGTGTGTGTGTGTGTGTGTGCCAGAGGACTACTTCTTTCAGGAGCTTATCCTTTCTTTCCACTGTGTGTGTTCCTGGGATTGAACTCAGAGTCAGGCTTGGTAGAAGGCTTCTTTGCCCATGGAGCCATCGGAGGTGCTCCAGCACAGGTGCTTGGCTTCCAGGGCACCTTAGCATCGCCAGGTCCTCTGTTAGTCGAGGACCATGCAGTTCCCCAGAGCCTCAGGACAGGCTAGCACAATGTGAGAACCCTTATAAGACGGAATGTGTTTGTGATACCTTAAATTTTTTTTATTCATTCAAAATCGATTTCATGGATGCCTAACACATGTCAAACACTGTTCTGAGACCTGGAGATTCCATGGTGCTGCTTCCATTCTGGGGGTGAGAGAGAAAGGAAAAGCCAAAGTAGACACAGTGTGTCAGCTGGTGATCATCATCACCAGGGAGGGCTGAGGGGAGGAGGGCAGCCATTTCAGATAGCAGAGTCAGAGGGAGACTCCCTGTCAAATGGTTTTCAACAAGGACCCAGGGACAGAGAGGAATAGTCCATGAGATATTGAAGAGATCCTCCCTCCCTCTCTCCATCCCTCCCTCCCTTCTTTCTCTCCCTCCCTCCCCTTCTCCTTTTTCTCCTCCTCCTTCTCCTTCCTCCCCCCCTTTCCTTCTTTCTTTACTTCCCTGTTGGTGATAGTAGAGGGGGGGGTTGTTTCTATTTTTCTTTTCTTTTTGTCTTGGTTTTTGAAACAGGGTTTCTCTGTGTAGCCCTGTATGTCCTGGAACTTGCTTTGCAAACCAAACTTCCCTTAAACTCAGAGACTCTCGTGCCTCTGCCTCCCAAGTGCTGGGATTAAAGGCGTGCACCACCATGCCTGGATGAAGAGATGGGCTTTTTAATCGAGTATGCAGCTGACACAGAGGTTCTGGGGCCAGATCATGTCCAAATCAGGAAAATCAAGGGGTGAGTAATAGCGATCAGATCCCAGGGCATATAGGACCTTAGGGACACCTTGGCTTCCCTGTAAGTGACACAGAGGCCTGTACAGAGGAGGGATGCAGTCT
This sequence comes from Ondatra zibethicus, assembly GCA_004026605.1. Classification (NCBI taxonomy): domain Eukaryota; kingdom Metazoa; phylum Chordata; class Mammalia; order Rodentia; family Cricetidae; genus Ondatra; species Ondatra zibethicus. The sequence continues at coordinate 462,887 of PVIU01000035.1, read as the reverse complement.
GACTGAGGTTTCCAAACTACTGTTTTGTCAGCATTAAGATCACATGTCTCCGGCCTGCAACACCCTCTTTAATAAGTCTGTAGACCAATAGGGCTGTAGGCTCCATTTCACAGGCATGACCCAGGTCTTGGAAAAATGGAATGACAATGATGTCAGCAAGAAAAATATTTATTGAACATGTGCTAAGCTGTCCACTACCATGATTTCATTTAAACCTCTAAAAAACCCTCCAGAATAGATATTTTTCCCACTTACAGATGGAGGCCCTGAGGCGCAGAGTAAGCTCTTCAATTGTCAAGGTTAGTAGACAAGGTCAAGTTTGGCTTCAACCTCTTATAATATCCTCTGGGTTAGGATAGCACTCTGTCTCAGAATGTCCCATCCATCCTAGTGAGCAGGTTCAGAGGCACTTAATATGTGGCAAGTTTCAACGAATGTCTCCCAGCACTGCCAAAGGCTTTACTGCCTTATCCTACATAATATCACAAAACCCTGGGAGGTGCATACAGTTGTCACTCTGTATGCCCAGGTCCCACACCCACAGATCAACTGACTGCAAATTGAAAGTATTTGAGGGGAAACTGCATCTGAACAGAAGATATAAGGATATATATATTTTTTTCTTTTACCAAACAATGAGCTAAAATAACCATTTGCATGGCATTCACCTTGCATTCGGTTGTAAGTAGTCTAGAGAGGATTGAAGGTCTATGGGAGGATTACATGGATGATATAAAAGGATTGGGCCATGCTGTAGAAGAGACTTGTACATTGTGGATTTTGGTGTTCTCAGAGGGTTCCAGAGCCAAATCAGCATGGATACTGTAGGATGACTGGACCGTTACTAGCTCTGTTCTTGAGGGAAGGGAACTTTCCAGCTTTCCAAAGCCTCTGCCCAATAGCCCTGGCTGAGCCCATCCCTGGGTTGGCTCCACAAGACACCTCTTCTCCAGTCATGCCTGCTAGACTGTAGTAAACCAAGGGAGCCATCCTATGTCCCTTACTGTCCCTTTCCTTCTCAAAGTTCTTAATACTTCCTAATAGACTACACAATTTCCTTGTTTCTGTGTTTGTTGGCCAAACATTAAATATAATGTTGGACTGTAGATTCCACTGCAATGTAATTTCCAGCAAGGCAGATGCTTTGTCTGTTATTCTCTCCCTGAAGAACTCCAAGTGCCAAGAACAGCCTCAAGCCCATAATTCTTCTCAAGAATATTCAAGTAAATCAAATAAGTAATCACAATACCCATTGTGTCTAAATTTTCACTTCCGAATTCTGAAATTAGGGGAAAAGCAGACAATGCTATTTTACTTCCCTCTTTCATGATGTTAGCTTCTGTGATGGTTAATTTTGATTGTGAATTTGAGTCACCTAGGAGATTGGTAAGGTACTCCTCCGGGTGTGCTTCTGACACTGTTTTCAGAGAGAATTAACTAATGCTGGATGTGAGTGGAACCGCCCCACAGTTTGGGGACCAAGGCAGAATAAGAGGACAGGGAGAGGGACCCAGTCCAGCGTCAACATTCTGTCTCTCTGCTTCTTGTCTCCTGTTATGTGTAAGCTGTTCCAGCACGCCTTCCCCTCTGTGACGGACCGGGTCTTCAGAAAGTGAAAGCCAGAGCAAGCTATCCCATACCTTGTTTCATGTGTGTGAGTGCGTGTGTGCATGCATCCACAGGAGTGCAAACAAAACTAGAACATCTGCTGGTGAAAGGTTTTGGGAAAACATCTCTAAGGATTATCATAGTGGATTTGTTCTTACTGGCCTCTATCATCAAGCTCCAGGATGTCTCAGACGCAGAGCTGTATTGCTAAGTGACTTCATTTCTACGCATTTGTTTTCATTACATGAATGTGTTTCTTAGTACCCGCTCTTTCCCTCATGTGGTGCCATGGCCCCGGCACTATGCTTCTAGAGGAGTATTTTAGGATGGGCTTCCAGGGAAAGCCTCACCTATTTGTTGAGGACTTTATCTTGTTCTCAGCCCTAACCTAGAAGTATGACAGTTCAGCTAGGCCATAAACGACTGTGTATTATTAGAGGGTTATTATGCATCTCTTCATCCTCAGTTTACAAAATAAGAGCTGCAAAATACTTCGGAATGTCAGAGCTGCAATGAATGCCAAAAGCCACTGGATCCCAAAGCTATAAACTTAAGTATCTTCCAAGTCCTGTAAGAGAAAGGAAATAAAGTGTCACATTAGGCTACTAGTGACTGGAAGATACTGAAGCAGATGCAAGCAACCAGCCATCCCCCTACTGAGTTACTGTTGGGGGGATTCTAAGCCAGTGCTTGCTGAGCAACAGACCTCTGCAGGCCAGCACAGCCTGCTATTCTCTAGGTGCCTTCTTGATTCCTGCCCAGTGCATAGGAGGAAACTGAGGCCAGTGGTGAACTTGAACTGTCAAATTGATGGTTGTCGTTGATGCTTGCCCCAGGCAGCTCATGGAGCTTCTGGGGATTCAAGCTGGTGATGTAGGCGGGAGGTGCTAGAGCAGCAGGAAAGGCTGCTGGTTTGCTGGGAATGGAAGTTACTGCCCCTTCCCACTTTCATGCTTCTTCCCATGCATTTTGCCTTAGGAATTCATGCTTCCTTCACAGCAAATTGGAAACCAGTTATTTTGCCTGCTCTGCCCATAGAAACTGAGGCTCAGCTCAGCAAAGATGCCAAAGAGCTGAGGGCCTAATGAAGTCCCAACAGGAAGCTGATGGCAGGTTTGGTGACATTTGTCTGATGCACTTGTCATAGAAGCCAGCCTTTGCCACCAAGAACAGCCCAACCATGGCTTCTACTGCCGTTGGGCATGTGTCTTATGAGTCACCTTCCTGTTCCTGCAATAAAACGCCATGGCCAAAAGCAATTTATAGAAGAAAGAGTTTATTTTGCTTGTAGGATTCCAGAGACAAAAGAGTCCATTGTGGCGGGGAGGCGTGGCAATAATTGGCAGACAGGGGAGCAGGAGCAAGAAGCTGGGAGCTCACATCTTCAACCATAAACAGGAAGCAGAGAGAACAAACTGGAAGGGGACAAGGCTAGAAACTCTCAAAGCCCACCCCCAATAACATATACTTCCTCAAGAAAGTCCACACCACCTTCCCAAACAGCACCACCAACTGGGGACTAACTGGTCGCTGAGCCTATGGGGGTCATTCTTATCCACATCACCACAGAGTATCACCAAACCTGTCCTTGAGAGCATACGTGGAGGCGAGGCGACTGTGAATGGAACCATCTCTGTTGCCTGGTTATGACAGATGGTTGTAGTGGTTTTGCTTTTGATTTCCTTTATCAACAGCTGACACCATGCTTCCCTCCAAATGCAGCACCCCAAGTTCCATTCAGAGCTGTGCGTGTGCCCTACTCAAATGCTCATCTGTGGAGAGCCAAAGTTCTTGGGCTCGGTCCGACCTGTTTCTGATGCCTGTCATGAGAATTCAGATCTGGGAATCCAGAAATAATCTCAAAAGTGTGTAGGCAAGCCAATTGATTTGCCTTACCATTTCTAGTGACTTGCCTCAAAGCCTGTGTATCCCAGACACCCCAAGCTGTTGTTGGCATCCAGGTGAAGTGCTGCGCTCCTCAGCTGAGGGGTAGCTTTTCCTTAGAAGTCATTCTGGACCTCAGCCTTGTAAAGCTCCTGAGTTTATTTGTATGCAGCACACAAACAGGAACATGGATCTCAGTTTTAGGCAATCGGCTAAGCAATATTCCCCTCCAGTTCATATCCTATGTGCTTATATGTGTGCATGTGAGTCAATGTGCCTGTACGAGTGCAGATGTGGGCACTATAATTTGAACATAGATGGTATCCCTAAAATAGTGCTGGCAGTAGGTACTGTGAACCTTTAAAATAAGTATGATGTGACAGTCTGCACTGACACACGCTCCCCCCACTGCCATTTAGTGCCTTTACCTGAGGCCCAAACCAAGGCAACTTCCTGATCTTAATGAGCAAAATAAACCCTTTTTTCTTATAAGGAGATAGCCACATGTATTTAATTGCAGTAGTGTGGTGCTGACTAGTACTGTGGGTGTTTGCATTAGAAAGATAGTGGGAGCAACAGAGAATCTGGCCCCAAGGGCTTCTCACTACAGATGCTTCCATCTCTGTCTTAGTGACTTGTCTATCGCTGTGAAGAGACACCACGATCAAGGTAACTTACAAAGGAAATGTTTATTGGGGATCGCAGTTTCAGAGGGTTACAGTTTCAGAGTGGCCTTCAGGACCACCACCGTGGGAGCATGGCAGCAGGCAGGCATGATGCCGAAGCAGTAGCTAAGAGCTTACATCCTGACCTTCAAGTTGGAGACAGAGAAGAAGAGCTAACGGGGAATACTGTTGACTTCTGAAACTTCAAATCCCGCCCCAGTGGCACACCTCTTCCAAGGTCACACCTCCTCATTCTGCCCAAACAGTTCCACCAACTGAGGACTAAGTATTCAGACATATGAGCCTATGGGAGCCATTCTTATTCAAACCATCACGCTCTCCAAAAGCATGTGCTCAGAGTAAGTGTTGGAGAAGCTGCGTTAGAACAGGATTTAAAGAGATAACTTAAGAGTATGGCTACAGGGGCTAACCTGCTCTTCTCATACATGCAGTAGGCACACGTTCTAGGAGGCATTTCTGCAGTGTTGGGTGTCGTATTGTCTCAATCAATCTTCACTACATGGCCAACGAGGCAAGCACCACGTCACAGCCATGATAGACATGATAAATTTAGCTCCCTTCCTCCATGAAGTGTCTCAGATTTCTCACGTCTTCCCTCCAGCCCATCCTTTCCCACTGGGTGATCTCCCCTTCTCAGAATAACTGCTGTGTCCCATGCTAACACCTGTAGAGTTTGGTTGGGACAATCACACTTTCCCATCCAGTTTTCCAGCTGTTGCTTCTGCCCGGCAGTAACAGAGTGGAGTTGTTTCGGCTGAGCCCATCTGGCCGGCAAATCCTAAAATATTTACTCTCTGTGGTCCCGTTGCAGAAATGTTTGCTGACCTCTAGTTTAGTTTTTACACCGGATCATAAGCTTCTGCAAACTGCAGTGTTTGTCTGTTGTCATTAAATACCACTGTTTATCTTGCTTTCTGAGATGTGGTGGGGGGAAGAGCTTCATTTTATCCTCCCTTTAAACCACGGTCTCAGAACCTGCTGGATGCTCCTAGAGCAAGCTATGCTGATTTCTCTAGCCAGTACCATACACAATAGCTTCCAACTAGTATGTGATGATGGGTCAGTGTGTGTTTTACTGGGAGAGAAACCTTCTCTGAGTACCTTCAACCTGTGAAATCAGAGCAAAGCCTGGCACTTCCTCTGCAGAGAAACTCTTTCCTTTTAAACAGAAATCCAGCCAGCTTGTCCTTGGCCAGAAGACAGCCCTGAGCTGATTCATTATCCTCAGGTCCTGCTGCAGCCTGGGGTCTAGAGACAATGTTTGAGTTACCACCCAAGTGAAATCAATACCAATGATGGCATCAGCCTCTCATGCCACCCACCAAGGTTCTTTTGCCAATCTTGTTTCTAACAGACCACAATTAGTCCTCTGGAGAATGCCATTGAAACCATGTCCACAGCCAACGAGAAGATCCTGATGATGATAAACCAGTACCAGAGTGACGAGAGCCTTCCCATCAACCCACTCTCTATGCTCCTCAATGGAATCGTGGACCCTGCAGTCATGGGAGGCTTTGCCAAGTATGAGAAGGTGAGGGACCTTGGAGCTTATCCCCCTATGTCTGTCCTTGCTTGATCCCACATGGACACTCAGCTTGGTTGGACATCAGGTTCCAATCTGACCTCCTGTCTCCTTCTCATCCTGATCCCAAACCTAGACACAGAGGAAGCAATTTCTTGAGGGTTTCTAGTCCCCTGGCATCTCTGTTGAGGAAAGACTCAGAGGTAACCACAAATCACCAGTCATTCCTTTTGGTAAACCCACCTCTTCCATAAAGGATTTAAAACAACATAGATACGGGGAAAGAAAGAAACCCAGAATCCGAACATGCAGAAATCTGGGAGCCCAACTCCATTGGCAGAGGCATAACCTAGGCATGTAAGTCACAGGAAGCCCCACACATTTGAGCCAAAAGAAAATGCCATCAGTTATTGAGTCCTAGTAGCCCCTATTGGATATGCCAGTGTACCAATATGGAGATATGGCTTTCCCTAGCATGATGTAGAACAGAAAGCCCTGAGGTGGCTTCCAGTCCACAGACCTTGCATAAGGAGAGAGCTCCTTCCTACACAGCCTCACTGTACACTCCCTGTCCTCTACCATTCATTCACTGGTGCAAAGGCAAAAATGCCACAGTGTGAACCAGTTCAGCCAGTCCTTTTGGTTGCCGTGACACCTCTGTGGTCACACTTGCTCAGCCTTCAGAGGTGCTGCAATATGTCTGCATAGAGTGTGCATACAATGGGGATGGGAACTCTGAAAAGAGGAGACGGGAGGGATGGAGGAGCCATGAGGGAGACTGGGAGACAGGTTTGGACACGTACCAGGGGAAATTCCTGACTTAGCTTTCTTCCACCGGCAATGATCTCCTGGAACCTCAGGATCCCTTGAAGGCTCCCTAACATGGGAATCTCTACCCTGAACCCGATCCAACTCAACCCCTCAGAGTTTTGGTTTAGTAGAACCCAGTTGGTACTGGAGAATGTGTCAAGTTCCCAGGTCAAAACAGTTTCTAGGGAAGCTGCTGCTGGTGGTCCCGGTACCCCGCATTGACACTATTTCACTGGAGTTGGCACCCTGCTTCCAGTGGGTGCCGATCAGAGCGAGCCTCCAGTAAAGAAAAAGAAAGCATTGTCAGCCACAGCGAGTTCCACGCCAATGCCTGGGACCTTGAAACTTCTTTCACATCGAGTTTTGTCTCAATCCCAGAGAGATGGATCATATGTCCCACCTGAGAAACAGGAAATCTTAAGTCCCTACCTGTCTCCCACAGGCCTTCTTCACTGAGGAGTACAGCAGAGAGCACCCGGAGGACCAGGACAAACTGAGCCGCCTCAAGGACCTGATCGCGTGGCAGGTAAAGCCTGGGCATGGGAGCATCCACCCAGGCCCTCTCCTTGCTCCAGTTCTCTGGCCCTTGGCTAATCCGGGCTGGCCTGACTCCACATGACCAAAGAGCTCCCCTTCTGATGCTGGATTACACCTAAGCAGGTTCACCAGGACACAGATTTGGAACACCTTACCTTTGGGTGTTGCATAGTGCCAGACAGCCATGGATGCTGTGCCAGAGGTGGTTGAGATTGCTTTCTGTGATGTTAAATCAGGAGGTAGCTTTTCACAGCGGGGCTCAAATGAAAACCACCCCCAACACACACACACACACACACCCACACACACACACACACACACACCACCAACCCCAGCTTGTGCCAATCAGACAATAGAAGGCTTGCCCCTCCCCCGCCACCACCTTCCTTGTGAAGCTGACCCAGTTTGTTGCAGATAGTGCGCAGATGGATATCAGGTTCTGCAAATAATTGAGGTCTTTGTTGGGCTGGCTCACGGTCAAAGGGTGCACATCTGCCTTGCTCGGCCAGATTTCAGCCTGAGGACTTGTTATTTGTCCACCTCTATATCCTTTGTCCTGTTGCATTCCTTCTCCTTGACCACTCTCCCCTCCCCGCTTTCTGGGCATCTGTCTGCAGCTCTTAGAAGCTCTCTGCTTCTCCCCTCTCTATCATTTGCCTCTCTCTCTCTCTGCCTCCCACATCCTCGCATCTTCCTCCTCTCTCTGCTTTCTCTTTGCTCTCCCTTTCTCTTTTATTTTTCTCTCCTTTTTCCAAAGAAGAAAGAACCAGACCCTTCCTGCTCTAGCCCTCTGACCGCCTCCTCAGACACCTGCCTGCCTGAGCTCTGGGCAGATGGTGCACGGATAAGGTCGGTGAGGAGTGAGCGAGCAGAGCCTGGGGCCAGGAGTCGCTGTGCTGTCTGTAGGCTGCCCATCCCTCCCCCTCTTCTCCCTGCCAGTCACCATGCAAAGAGAAGTGCGCGTTCCTTGAGAGGGAGTTTGGTTACTCCAGGGAAATCAGGGACTGAGAAGCACTGGGTGTAGACTCTTCTTTAAATATGTATCCCTAATTCAGGTCCTTCTCTGCCTCCGCCAATTTATGCAAAGTGGGACTTTAAAAATGAAACGCTGAGCGAGCACTGCAGACATACTTTCCCTGAATGCATTAGGTGTGTCTGGAATGTTCTCTCCTCTTCCCACTCTGTGCCATCCAGTGCCACCCGTGAAAGCTAAATATCCCTCAGGTCTTTCCATCTTCCTGGGACTGTCTGTATCCTTAAACATTCAAATAATGGCAAGACCCTCACCACCCTGATCTGAGAAGCAGGAAGGCCAGCTGAGTGGGGCCTTTGCCTGGATACCTCTGGAGCACCCAGAGAGGACTACCAGGTTACACAAATTGACTTGGCGGTTGGTGACTTAGTTTGTGCCATTGCCAGGACTCTGTCAGGCGCCTCTTCCCATCTGGTTACAGCTCTCCATGCTGGATCCACTGCCTTCAGAGGATGGATCTTAGCCTTGCAGAGCAGTGGCTACACCTTCTAAGAACATTCCACCCCAGCCTTGGAGCTATTTAGAAGGGTTCCAAATAGATGAAAGCAGCCTGCATTAGATGCCATAGCCTTTAAGATTATGAGGAACATTCAGGCAGCGCCCCCTAGCGTCCACCTTTTCCATAGCATGCCCGTGGCTCCCAAGTCCACAGGTTACAGGGGCCCTTTAATCCCGGGAAGTGTACTAGGCCATATCCCTCCTGCTCTGCCCAGGTTTCCTATCTATGGCGTGGGCACACAAACAGTGCAGCCCTGCTGTGCAGGCACGCGGCTCCTCCCATAAGTACACTCGGCAAGTCGGCTAGCATGTTTCCCTTCCATCCACTCTCAAAGTCCTTGTTTACTGGCTCCCCACTGTGTACCAGGCACAGTGCCAGGTAACACAGAAATAGTGAGGGACGAACATGAGCCTGTCCATCAGAGCCTAGCTCCGGCGACGACACTGTTTTGCAAAGCTACACACACTTTGGGATTTTTCTCAGGTCGAGAACCTTAGACATCATTAAAAGGAAATAGCCTTAGCTCTACCAAACCAGAGAAAGCTGGAGTTTCCAATGTGCAGCTCGTGTCAGAATTTGTACATTTCAAGACGGAAATCTTTCTAGATGTTCTGTTCTTTGTAAGGAAGATTTTATCACATGGGGCAATATCTAAGGTATATTAGTCTCTAACGCTTTATGCTGTAAAGCATTACATGCAGGAAAGTGCATATAAAAATATATGGTTCTTTGGTTTATCACCAAGTATCCATGGATGTACCTCTCACCTAGATGCAATGGGCTTTTTCTGGTACCCCTAATCCCGTCCTAGGTAGTCCTGCAGTCAATAGGCCACCCCTCCCCTAGACTGACCACTTTCCTGCTTTTATGGGAACCATTTCCCAGCTTTTTAAAAAATAGAGCTTTGCTCTCCAAGCACATATTCCTAGGCCTTGTGGTTTGCCCTGATTTCCTGCTGGCCTACATATAGCTGGAGCCACCGTATGTCAGTCCGGCTTGTAAAATTTGTCCCTTTTGGTGCACCTCACTATCCTTTATTCATGCTGTCTGGGAGCCTATACAGATGGGTCACGTAATGATACAAACACATTAATTTTTCTGCTGGCATAGAGTTAGGTTGGTTTCAACTTGAGGCTTTTGGCTGTCTCTTTATTGGGTGTGCTTAGACCTGGAAATTCTTGCTCTTAACACAGGAGAAAATATAGCTTTAGAATATACCACTTCAGTTCTACCAGCAAAGGTTAATTCACCAACATCATATAAATAGAATATACAGTACATTTGTTTTTAACTTCTTTTGCAAAACATAGTATCCTTAAAATCCACCAGTTGCTGCATATATCAGAGGTTTGATTTTTTTGCTCCATGTGTAAGTATATAGCATACAAACAATATGTTCATTTATTGATCCATCCTCCTGTTGGTAGATGTGCATACCCTCCACTCTCTCAAGATACATGTAATAGTGAATTTCTGGTTCATTCAAGTTCAACCTTCCTGGGTATAAGAAACAGTTTCCTAACGTGTCCAAACCAGCTTCCCTGTCTGCCAGCAGACGTGAGAGTCTGAATCTCTCTCCTTCTCGCTTATATTCACACAAAAGTTACCTTGTAAAAAAATGCAACCATATTATGTTATTCTTTCTGATCACAGTGGAATAAAATTCAAAATCTATAGCAAGAATAAACTTCAAAATTATATACATAATAATAATAACACTTTTGGATGAACATTGTATCATTGTGGATGTAAGAAAGAAAATTATAAAAAATCCTCAAAATGAATGAAAACAGAAAAACAATATACCAAAACCCGTGGAATTTAGCAAAAAGTCTGTTGTGAAGGAATGGCATGACCAGATAGGAAAGTGTATATTCCAGAGCTCTCGGTGGAGTGTTCTGTGAATGTCAAGTCTGGCTGATCTGTAATCTAAGCCCATATTTCTTTGCTGGCTTCTTTCAGTCTGGTTGGTCTGTTCATTGGAGAGCACTGTATCTCTGAGCATCCTCTTCACTACCTCCTCCCTCTTAACGCCTTGAGATTGATGCTAAGTGGACCAATTTTCTGTCTTGTCAAAATGTAACAATAAAGCTATAAATTTATTCCATTTTAAATCTTACTCTATTATCTTTATGGAAGATCCCTTTGGTAATATTTTTTAAGTAACACCTTAAGCTCTCTATAATCTTTCTTCCATGATCATTTATCTGGCCCTTTTGTTCCTACTTGTTTTTTATCCTGCCTGTTAGTTTTGGTCCTGTCTCCTGTGAGTGAATTTCCTCCAGGGTCTGCTGACCCCAGCAGATACCTCCTAATTCATAGTGAAGCTAATTGGAAATCAGCGTGTATGGGAGAAGGCTCTGTCAGCAAGGTGGCATCACTGCTTGGTAACTGACCCACACGCTTGAACCTACACATCTGTATGGGACCATTTATAGTCTCCAGAAGTAGATCCTTCAAACCGCTTCACAGGAAGATGATCATAGTTGCTATACTGGGCAATCTGGGAACGGTGGAGTGCCATCTCACTAACCACGGGCACACTGTCTTTCCATCTACTTGTTTCTAGTCTGGTGGTGGCTGCTCCCCCTCCTACCCTTGGTCTGGTACGCCGGAGTCCCAGGTTTCATGATCTGATTGTTTTAGAGGACAAGTTCCTGCTTCCTGAGAAAATGGAACACATTAGACATAGCTGCCAGGTGAAGCAGTGGGTACCTGGGAGAGGAACTGGCCCCGTGCAGAATTTCAGTGCTTCCCTTAGCTTTCCTATGGCATCCTTGCCTCTGCCCGAGTGCCTTCCTTGATCCCTAGAAGCAGGGTGGCCGCCACTAATCACCGACTCAGCTCTGGGAAGTCAGTTACAGCCTCCAGTTACCTTCCTCCTGCACATACACTGGAGCACGTGTCTAGCTGACTGCACATCTCACTGCAGAGTGCATTTCCCCCTTCACCTCCTCTTCTCTCAAGAGGAAGAGCCAGAAATGTCTTTACTTCACCATGGTGGGGGTGTTTATTGTTCTCCTAGAGAGACTCCATCCTCCATCCTGGTGGTCTAGGTTATTCTACCCCAAGGTCATACAGCTAACTTTCTCACATTTTCCTTCTAGCAGGGAGTTCTGAAGCTCTGTTCTTCCCCTCCCGGGTCTCTAAGGTTCAGTGTGCCAATCTCCTTCACGGATAAGACAGCCTGCATTTCCCCTACCCATTTTTCCTTCTTCCCTCATCTTCCCAAGATTCGGCAACACTTCTAGAAACACGACTAATAAGAGAGCTGTCTGATACCAGCACGCTCATAGCTTTGTTCAGCGGCCATGAGAAGTATAGTTGTGCCCAGGGTGGGAGACGGACTGGAGCCCGCTCCCCTTCTCCGCTCCTCCCTGTTGCCAGGCATTCTTGCCATGGTTTCACATTTGTACTGCCAACACTTCTTAAGCAAGACTGTAAGCCCAAGTCCTGGAGGTTCCCCCTTTCTGGTCTCTGAACTCTGACCCTTTGTAGATTTTTCAAGGACTCAGATTTCCCCATGACTATAGTTTCTAATGCCTGGGACAATTTCACTTCCAAGGAAGCAGGAGCAGCTGGGTCATTGTCCCCTTGCATGACAAATTTCAAGGCTGCAGTCATCCCAGGAACCATGCGTGTCACTGAGCATCTGAAGCCCTCCAGGAAGAGTCAGCAGGCCAAATGAACCCAAGCTGAGGCCCATGGCTTACCATCTCTCTACAGATCCCCTTCCTGGGAGCTGGGATTAAGATCCACGAGAAAAGGGTGTCGGACAACCTGCGGCCCTTCCATGACCGGATGGAGGAGTGTTTCAAGAACTTGAAAATGAAGGTGGAGAAGGAGTACGGGGTCCGAGAAATGGTATGAGTGATCCATCCCTGTGACTGAGAAGGGGTGGGGGTGGGGGACCGTGGGAATAAAAGCTGCAAGGGACTGACATGGGGAACCTTCCTGCATTCCTGTTCCCTCAAAAGTCATTCCTAGAGAGAAACCAGTTATACATCAGATCTACAAAACTACGCAATATAAGTATAAAAGTTGCATCAATGAAGCACCTAGCATGTGCTTGGCCCTCTATAAATATAGTTGATGTATATTAACTGACCGAAACAGATAGGTAGGAAGGTTTTTTAGTTCTTATATATCATTTTAGATTCAGGGGCATCAAATAACTTGCAAACGCTGTATTGCAAGTTACGTTAAGGCCAGGGTGTGTACCCAGCTGTGTTGTCTCCAAAGTCACTGTACTCCACAGCTGGAAGAGGACACTGGCCAGTACTCTCAGAGACAGTGTCTTGCCTTTCACATAAAGTAGAATCATCGAATATCAGAGCTATGTAGTACCAACTGTCTGCCCCCATCCTCTTGATCTACAGACATGCAGAGAGGAGCTGGTGTTCCAGGGAGGGCTAGAGCTAGACCTGGATCTCTTTTCCTCCACACAGAAACAAGTTGACCTTCTCCATGTTCTCTTCCTGAAATGAAATTCTGATGCTAAACACTTGGACTTAGGCCAGGCCTCCCAGAATGAAAGAATGGTCCTTTATCCCACTTTAGATACTGGCCACAAACCCCAGGCCCCAGGAGTGAGGCCCCACACTTCTACACACAATAATTGCAAATGTGGGGGCTCTCACCCTCCCTACAGACCTGGTTACACACTAGAACCCCTAACTCCAAGGACTCTACTGTTTATCAACTTTGCAATGATTTTGAAGCAATGTGAAGTCCATAGAAACTATTCTCCAGATCTCGATCTTTCTGGGGCTAGACCTGTGTGACCAAGCACTTTGGAAGAGTCTAGACTAGGGCACCTACAAACGCCTCTCGGGCAGCCATGGGTGAAGTCGACTGCGGTGTGACACCAGAGTGCTGCAGTGTATGGTGTCCCCAGCTAGGATGTTGGACGGTCGGGTAGATGCAATGCATTTTCATATTGCATTTGCAACTTAGCAAAAGGCTTACTAGGATGTGATCTCATCCACTGAGGAGTTCCTGTACTGCTGCTTTCACGTAATGATACCATTTAAGAGGAGCTAGGTAAAGAACACACAGGGTGAGGAATGCAAGGGTCCCAGATAGAAAACTTCCATGTCATCAGGACACCTGCTGGTAATCACCCCTGGTATGTGATTACCTACTGGTATGATCTCCCTGGAGCTGAAGTGTGGAGTGTTTCTCAGGGCTTTCACTATATAGCCAAGATTGAGTGAATCATTGGTCATGGGCTGGAGATGCATCTCTGTCCCCTGCCTCCTCCCTGGAGGGTGAGTTGATAATATATGGCTCAGAGTCTCAGCCCTGTAATGACAGGGCTGGTTTCTCTGGCACAGGCAGGCTCCATCTTGAGCCATCTCATTAGCATAAAGAAAGATGGTCCATGGGGTCACTGAATAGTACAGATGCTATCTCAACGGGGAAACTTGGACTAGCAATTGCTCCCCTGGGATAGATGCTGCTAGTGTTTATCCTGCGGCCCCGTGGCCCTGCTGGCTGAAAGTTTTGCACTGATGCCCTCAGTCCACAGTCCCACCCTGCCCAAATGGGGAGGAGGGCTCAGATAGCAAAGCTTTGCTCTGTCGGCTGCTCACCACCTGTTCTCATACCTACAGCCTGACTTCGATGACAGGAGAGTGGGCCGCCCCAGGTCCATGCTACGTTCCTACCGGCAGATGTCCATCATCTCTCTGGCTTCCATGAATTCTGACTGCAGCACACCCAGCAAGGTCACCTCAGAGAGGTCAGCTTCTTCCTAGAGCTCCTGGCCGAGGCCATCTCCCCTTTCACTTCAAAGCCTTTCTCTAGCTGGGTCCTCAGGAAAGCCTTGAAGTCATTCAGTGGGTTGTCTTACCTGGCGCCAATTTTTAAAGCATCCTGGGCAGCTGAGAGAGGCTGATTGCTCTCCTGAGAACCCAGAATACACTACAGGTGTGCGCGCATGTGCATGCGCACACATGTGTGTACACACACACATACACACGCACACACATCACTGTCTCCACTGGGCTCCTTGCTCAGTGATGTCTATTGGCAGCCAGCACCCCTCACCAGGCCTGCATTGTAAATGTTCTTTCCTCTAACAGAGGTCCCATCCTTTCCATTTTACTCCCACAGTAGCATGTCCCCTCCCACATCTCCTGCCTCATCCCCCTTTTGTCCTGGCATCCTGTGGTTCTTCCCCTACCCAACTTCACTGTCTGCATGATAGGCACCATGTGCCCAGTGTTCAGGTTGTTGCAATCCCACACTTATTGAGCAAGTGGTGGCTCAGAGAAGTCAAGGGATTTATCCAGAGTCATTCAACTAAAAAGCAGCAGTGTTTGAATTTGAACCCAGATCCCCATTTTAACCAGTTTCATTCCCTTGCCATCCCTCTTGCTTTTAATAGCTTACCACTTTCAATCATCCTAACCTTTTTTTGAATATTTGTGGATGGGTGACTTCCTCAATTTCCTATCAAGATAACTGACCAGCCCTACAGTGACAGCTCAGTCAGCATGAAGGTCCTTTTAGGTCCCCCATGTCCCCACCTGGCTGTCCCACTAAAGCTCTAACAACAGTTTCCACTGCCCCTCCCTCTACCCTTCAGCTTTGACCTAGACTCAGCAGCACCCAAGACTCCCAAAGTGGAGGAGGAGCCCATCTCCCCGGGGAGCACTCTGCCCGAGGTCAAGCTGCGGCGGTCCAAGAAGAGGACCAAGAGGAGCAGCGTGGTGTTTGCAGACGAGAAGACGACGACTGAATCAGAGCTGAAGCGGGTGAGTGGAGGTGCTAGGTTCTCCTCGGTTCTTCTGAGAACACTGTGCCAGGCAGCCCAGGGCTCCTGGGATGATTAAATGCAGCCTGACTCCCTCATTGCATTGGGTCTTAGAAGAGGGAAGCTGCCCAATAGGAGATCGAACCCAAGCCGTCAGACTCCAGAGCTTGAGTGTTCACTGCAGAGGAGAGAGGCCACCTGGGCTCACACCCTCTGTCTCCTTTGTCAGAACAACTCAACTGGGCTTCTGAGGGCTGGGCTTTGTGGGGTGTGGCGAGCAGACGCTGATCATTTTGGGTCTTATAAATTAATAGCTTATATGTAAAGTTATATAGAGAATAATCATATAATCAATGTTTGGGTGACTGAGGGCAGCCTGTGCTACATGGTGAGTTCCAGGACAACCTCATCTATAGAGTAAGCCCTTATCTCAAAAAGAAATCTAACAATAATTACTAATGAAGAGATTTGGCACCAGACAGCCCCGAGTTCAATGTTAGCTTCCCCCAGGAAAGGTTTATTTAAAAAGTATGCTGGGGGAACTGCCAGGGAGTGAGCATTAATCATTATGGCATAGCGTGTGTGTGGGGGAGGGTGGTTCTGGATGAAATGGCAGGGCCAGCTGATATCTTCTGGTAAAGGAAGAAACCCCCAAAAGCTTCCTAGTGGGCCTCTGAAGGAAGAGCATAGGCATGTCTTCGATGCTCTAGGATTCTACAGGACACCGTTCGCCTGATAGTCTAACCGAATAGACCCTTCCCAACAGCCCTGGCATGATATAACATGCAGCTCTAAAAGGCAGACTGGCACAGAACGGAATCCAACAGAGCAAATGAGCTGTCTGTGCTGCCGCGTCCATGGGAACCACTTGTAGCGCTATCCCCTGACCTTTGAGGACTAAGCCCTTCGAGGTGCTAAGCCCTTGTGATCTGTGATGTGTGGTATATCCATCCAGCTTTCCAGAAAGCATGAGTTCATGAGCGACACCAATCTCTCAGAGCATGCGGCTGTCCCCACGAGGGTGTCTGTCCTCTCTCAGATGAGTTTTGCCAGCCAGTCCATGCCCACCATCCCAGGTATGTATATTTGCCACTGCTAACCTGGGAGAAGAGGGAGTGTGGGTTGCCAAGCCGTCGGGCAGAAGATAGATGAGAACGACTTCTACAGGGCAAGGAAGGTTGGGTATCTGGGGCCAGAAGCCCCTGGCTTCTACATTCTCTCAGTATCTCCCATTGAGGAAGCCATGTGACCAAGCTCTACCCAAAGCAGAAGGGGAAGTCTGCTGTACCTCTGGGACCACTCCCTACCAAGAGTCCCTCAATTTACAGGCAGCAGCTCCTCCAGGTCCAGGAATGTGCCTTTGGCATAGCTCTAAGGCCCATGGCACCTCTGCTAACCTGGAAGACTGCTTCTAAATTTGCAAAGCTTGCCACAGCATCTAATGACTGTGGTATTCGGTGTATAGATGACACCTGTGCCCATCTCTTACTGTCCAGGGATATGGGACAGCCCCCACTCACTTTCCTATTCACAGAACAAGGCCCATATACAGCTGGCACTCAGCATCTATGCAGCTAGCCAGTTCTAGTGTCTGCTGCTCCACACAGGCTGTTCTGAGGACTAGGCAGAATAGAACAAGGCAGAACCAGTGCTGCCCCCTTGGGGCTGAACAGTGCATGACAGAAGAAACACCTGCTCCTACCAGAGTGCCTGCTTCTGTCAGACCCTGTCCTAACTCATATCCCTTTCACGCCACGGTACCCACCCGTGATGTAGAAAATACCACCCTCCCCATTGCTGCACATTCAAATCAATTCACTGAATGTCAGCATGCTGCACAGACTAACTAGTCAGTGGCAGTGGGAAGCTAAGTCCAGACCAGCTCAAGTGGCAAGGAGTCTCCCCTTCTCACCCCTCTTCCCATCTAGACGCTTTGGCACAAAACTTTGCAAAGGGCCATGAGACAGGACCACCCAAAGGATGGTGTAAGATACTCTTCCTGTCCCTTGGGACCTACCTCTCCTGCCAACTGCTCATGTCTGGGGTCCCTACTGTCTCCCCAGCTCTCACACTCTCAGCAGCAGGCGTGCCTGGGTTGGAGGATGCTAACACATCTCCCCGGCTGAGTCAGACCTTCCTCCACCTCTCAGATGGTGATAAGAAGACCCTGAAAAAGAAGAAAGTTAATCAGTTCTTCAAGACTATGGTGAGGCCGCCAGTGACTGGGAAGAGGGGGGAGTGCTGGGGGAACACAAGGAGGCAACAGCTGAAGGAAAAAAATGGGGAGTATCTAGACAGGTGTGTGTGTATATATATATATATATATACACTCTTACCTGTGGGTATGTACCTTCACTGCTCCCTGGGGAGTATGGCCAGAGATCCTAAGGCTAGGGCAACTGTCCAGCAATGCCCACCATGCAGTACTTCTTGGGGCTCCAAGTAGCTCCCTTGAGCAGGACTGACCCCAGTTCTGGAACAGAAGTCCTTCTGCGATCGCCAGTAGGTAGCTAGTCCTGACTTAAACTATCTGCTGGAGCTCTCCTCTGAGCCCCAGCATCTAGTTATCTATCTTTAGGAGCCAAAAGTACTTTTTTTGGGCAAAGCATTTTCCTATTCTACTCACATTACAAAAGCCTTCAAATTAAAAGTTGGTTTTGAATCACTGACTCTTGAAGTCCCATCTCCTGTTGTTACCCTGTCAGTTCTTGTCTAGGATCAAGAAGGGACAGACGTACTTCCGATCCTCCGGGCACTATGATTCAGAGTGGAGATACTATAAAAATCACAGGTTGCCTGAGAGCCTGCGTGAGTGAGTCAGGCCCCATGCTAAGCACTTCCCCATCATTATCCTGTTTGATCCTCCCCTGTTCCAGAAGAGTTTTGCAAGGCTCGTGGAGAGTCAGCTAAGTGATGTACAGAATTCACACAGCTACAAGGGGTCTATGAAACTTCCCAAAGTCTGCTTCCTGACCAAATTCAAAGTCATAGCAACTCCTAATCTCTTGTGTTTAGGTATAAGTCATGCTTGTGGGGTCTGGGGTGCTCCAAGATGATGCATTTAAAAATCCCATCTTGCTGTTGTGTTTGTGTGTCTTCCCACATAGCTGGCCAGCAAGTCAAGTGAAGAAAGCAAGCAGCTCCCAGACTTCCTGTCCACAGACCTATGAGAGATGCTGATGAGCAGAGCAGCATGGGAGCTCCTTGGGAGAGGCATGAACATGACATTGGAATGACACAAGGGGACAAACCTTTAAAAGAGACAGATGATTCCAGTGGGGCTCCAGAACCCAAGGGACAACAAGCCTTGTGTCTCCTGAGGCCACCACCAGGGTAATGGATGACTCAATGGACAAAGCCCCACTGTGGATTCAGGGAGCTCCAGGAGCCAGCAAGTGCTGGTGGATGCTCTCCCCAGAATCCAGGGCATACACCCCATAACCCAGGTTCACAGCTAAGAGTTGTATTTGTTCCAGTCCTAGGTCTCAATACTTAAAGGAACTGAAAAGTCTTTAAATGTTCTATTTCTGGTTAACATTTTTTGTACTTTACATTTTTAATAAGCCCTTTTCTAGTCAATTATCTCCAAAGTGTTGCTCTTTCTTACTGACATTAAACATGGTCTCATGGCTGAAACAAACCTTGTTAATCACGTCTGTTCCTGTAGGACTGGGTAGAAAGTTCCCGGGGTGGTTCCCAGGGGACTACAGCAGTTTGGAAGGCTTATGTTGGCTCATCTCAATGCCATTCTTTCCCTCCTGTCTCAGGAGACCCCAAGAATTTTCTCTTAGACTCTTGGTTTCTTTGGGGCCAAAACCTGGGGTATCAGGATGCCAAGAAAACCCAGAACTTTCCTCTTACAGCCTGACAGTGGAGACGTTGATGCCACCTTCCTCCATCTCTACACAGAGATGGCTAAACCACCTAGCCTGTTACTCCAATGAAACCTCCAAGCAGTGATGGAAAGAAGAGATCCAAGGGCTGGTGAATTCATGGTCCAGCCTCCAAGTTAGATCATCAGGTCAGAATGGTGACTTTCTTGGAGAGATGTCTACATGCGAATGCATGAGAACGTCCATGGTCAGATTTCTCAGATGAGACCCAAGGAAGAGGAGCAAGGGAGATGAGAACCATTCTAACCTTTACTGCCCCAGTGAGCAGAACTGTGTAGAGGGGCCTGAACATAAGGCTGTGCCCTTGTGGAAGTCAAGTGAATGGCAACTGACAACATAGGGTCCAGAATTAGGGGTGGATGATCATTTCTTAGCTGCTAAGTCCCTGGGGTCCAGTGAAGATAAGATAGAATGATTTAGAAAATTACTTCCTAAAGCTTAATTAGCTAGTCCTAACAGGTGGGTATGATTATTACCCAGATGGAGAAACTGAGGCACAGGCAGAAGTGACCTAATCCTAAAAATTCCAAGACTGGATCTAGAATCTGGATGGGAAGCTAAAATCTTCCCCACTACCTAATACTTCCCCACTACCAGAACCTCTTAGCCCAGGGCATCCTGAGTCCTGGTGACCTATGTCTATGGCATTCTCTCTCAGGTGCTGTCCATGCCCTGTCTCCAAACCTCAAACCCACTGTCTTCTCTAGTTTCCTAGTTCTGCCCTGCTATGGTGGCTGTGGGTGTTTGGGCTGCATCCAACAGCTTTGGATCCCTGAAATCAGCTGAGATCAAAACACCGCTGAACCCACCTTCCAAAATCCCTGACAAAGCATGAGCAGAGGACCCAAGAGGAGGTGAAGGGTGGTACCCTACCCTCCTGGCTTGCCATGCAGATGTCAGCATCATGCAGCCCTTGTCTTTTCTGCTACAATTTCTCTCCAAGTTCTGCATTGGAACCACGGGTTTGCTTTTTCCTACCAGCATGAACTAATGGAATCCTAGTGTTTAACCTTCAAATAGAAACTCTTCCAATGACAACTAGGGAGAGTATCTCAACAAGCAAATGAAAACAATCCACCATTCCCTGTGACTCCAGACAGACACAGATCTGTCGTAGACCTGCAGACTCGATGGCTTCTCACCGGGGAGGCTTGTGCAATACAGACTCAGAGACTATTTTTGCAGCTCTAACTCGGAAAGTTCTGTCTCCAATCACTTCCCCGCTCCTCAACAGGCCGCTGTAATAATAATAACAACCCTGTGTTCTGCCTTCATAAAATTACCAATATCGGTGAATTTCCTTACCAGTTTCGAAAGGGACCCATAAAACAGAGTAAAAAATGAAACCCATGGATTCCTGTTCACACAGCACTCAAGGGCTAAGTCACATCTGAGGACTGTCACTGGATGGCACGGTGGGGGGGGGCTTGGCACTTTGCCAGAATTCCAGATACTATGGCTACACACCAATAGGCATAACCATGCTAGTAGAGACAAGGACAACCAGTTATACCATACCTGCCTTTGGCCAAAGTACTCACTCTGTATATCTTTTTCTTAAATCTTAACCTCACATCAACCCTACAAGGTAGATACTAAGGTGCCTCTCAAACAGGTGTCTTTGTTTCTTTAGCACCACCATTCCTGAATGCCTGATACTTGAAAATTTTATAAAGGAAAAAAAGTGTCTTTCTTACAGTTCTGGGTTACAGAGAAGTCCGGCAGGAAAGTGCTGCCGTCGGCTTGGGAACTGGTGAGACACTCCCTGCTGCACCAGGGTCTAGCAGGGAGGGAGTTACATGGTGAGGCAGAGCAAGTGGGCCAGGTTGGGTGATTCTTCTTATCCAACCACTAATGCTCAATGAGGTCCCCATTCTTAGGACCTCATCTAATCTTAATCACCCTCAAAGGTCTGACTTCCCCATGTCATCAACACAAGGGTTGAAGAGTTGGTTTCCAACATGTGAGCTTTGGAGAAACACACTCAAACCACTTCAGAACTGGGGGGTTGTGCTGTGCCCTTGTCACCAAGCCAGAGGCAACCCCATTTCTGTTGATTCACTTTTGTATTTGACTTCAGCCTAGTTCCAGATGCTAATATCACAGCCCGTACTTGTAGGTTACCATCCCAAGGATCTGAAAACGAGCATGGCTTCCCTCTCAGACATACCGGCACTCCTCTGTCTACTATCCTATCTGAACCCTGGCTGCCTCTACTTACCTGGGTAGCTCCAACTACCTAGAAAACAGCCCTTTAGGTCGTGACTAAAAGCCCATTTTTTTGTCTGTTTGTTTGTTTATTTATTGTTTTGTTGAGCATGCTGTACTCTGCTCTGCAGCACGTCATAGGGAGATTCAGCTTGGGAGGCATCACAGAGTAGGACCCCTGTGGACAGGATGGATGGAAAACCTCCCCTTGTCACAGTCTGTATAAGGGAAGAAGTAGAGAGGGGATGTGTTTGCCCAGCCTCCCCTTAACTCAGTCTATTGTTTCTCAACCCTATCTCAGTACATCCCACTGAGGTTGCAATTCTGGGCTGCAAAACCCGGTCCCTTCAGGAGCTACTTGATCCCACATCCTACAAGGTAGCCATGTATTCATGGCCAAGGTTTATCTGAGAAACAGGTGGACTGATGCAGCCAGTGGCTCTGCAGCAGCAAACCTGACATCAACAAGCAGCTGGTGGCCCTGGCGGCAGGAGTACAGGAGCTACTGCAGAAGCAGTTGATGCCGCTGGGCACTGGGGGAGAGCAGGCAGCAGGAAGCTCAGCAAACCATGATTCCCATGAAGGTCAGAGCTGGGCTGGGGTGTGAGATGCTCTGACACAGCTGGGATCCTCAGAACCCTCCTGTCACATCCTGCTCCTGTCGGTCACATGGCTCCTCCATTTTTCTGGTCAAGTCCAATTAGTCATAATTCATTTGAAGACGGCCAGTTACGACCCATATGTGACAGAAAGCAATAGCTGTGATTCAAGCAACAGTATCATTGCAAAGCGATCAGGACTATAAGTAAGATTTATTGTTTCCTTGCTCCGCCATCCACTTATGTTTCTCTGACCTAAGATGGGATTTCATCTGGCATGCATTGTTTATCTGGCAGGGTGACCAGATAGCCCATCTTCAAAGGGTCCCTGCTCTTAGGTGCCCTGCCTTTATTGGTTTGAGTTTCTTTTATTACCTGTTGACTATCTTCAGTGGGTATGAGAATGCTCAGAAACAATTCCCTGAGCCCACTGGTTCTGATCACACTCCTCCCTGTGCCTGTTGGACCATCACAATCTAGGTTTTTGTGTTGCTAGTCACCCTGGATTCTTGGTCTACAGGCGTGAGAAGCCATAGCAATTGAGTGGCAATCACAGCTCTATTCAGTGTGAAATTTACCATGTCTGTGACTGCAGTCTTTACTAGTCTCTTACCCTGCACCCTTGATGGGTTGGTCTGTGTGTCCTGAGAATTCAGTTGTTGAACTCACAAACCCTAATACCTCAAGATGTGGCCGTTTTAAAAGCAGAATCACTAGATCAGGTGATCATTCAGTATTACTGATGAAAAATGAAATATGGACACAAACACACGCAGGAAGGCCATCAGAGGAAGATGAATGAAAACCGAGACCAGGGCAGTCAAAGTGGCCAGCGAGCCACAGGAAGTAGAGAGTAGCATGGGTTAGATTCCTCCTCAGGGTCTCAGAAGGATGCAGCCATACTAACACCCTGATCTCAGACCACAAATGTCTGTTCTTAACCCGCTTTGTTCTTGGCGTTTGTTACAGTTCCCATAGCAAACTAATACAGACCAGGACCTCAAGCCTGACAAAGCCAAAGGCTGTAGGGGATAGCAGGTCTTCAGATGAGATGGTATGAAGGATTTCTTCTCCCATGATGAGACTTTTAGGCTTAGGAGCTTTGGAGATGCTATGCCTATGATCCCCCATTATTCCTAGTCTTTTTCTGCAGTCTGGAGTCAATTCCTTTACCCTTGTACTGTCCTCCACTGGTACCTAGCCTGAGCTTTCAAAAGGCGGTGCCACTTCCTACCCATGGGGTGATTCTGAGGGGCAAGATTCCAGATAAAGCCAGTTGAGTCCCATGCCTCTGTGCCAGTTTCTAGAAAACCCTCAGTAATAGGAGTGTGGGGGCTGACATTCTGCAACTATCATGTTAATGAACAAGTCATTATCAACACAGTGGGACAATGCTGTGTTCCTGAAGGGTCCATAAAAACAAGATCCCTGAAGACAATTTGCCCATTATACGCAAGAGCAACAGAGAGCACTCAGCCCTCACCAAGAAAACAGCCGTCACCAGGCAGAAGAGATTGTCCATCTGTTTCAAGCAAACCAGAAAACCCATAAAAAGCATCTGGTAGTCCATTCTCATCAGTCAGAGTCTCTTGAGACAGGTTCATTGAGTGGAAGTCTATGTAGACCATTACTCCCATTTTTCAGGTCTTGGAAAGCATTCTTCCTGGAGTTTCTTTGAGTAGAAGTTTCTACTCAGACTTCCTTATGTAGTGGGTCTTATAGCATAGGTCAACAATTGTGTGTGTGTATGTATGTGTGTATATTATAAACATATACATTCATATATACATATATGTGTAGATACACACACACATATCAAGGAATCAGACCAAACCCCTTGTCATTTTCACTCCATGGAGACTCTCTAACATGAGGACCATAACAGAATTTTCAGTCCCCTCCCTGGTCTTGATGTCACTTCAGATTCCTATTTGCTAGTCTTTGAGCAATCCACGTATTCCTTTTTCCCTGCTCCATAGTTACTAGCCAGAAAAGATACAGGTGCACTGCCAAGTTCTCTCTGAAGGAGCCTGCTTCCTGTAGCCATCATACCTGGACTTGCATCTGCAAGCTGAACAGAGTCGTTACAATTTCCTACCACCATGGCTGATTTTCTCATTATATATGTTAAGCTACAATCTAAGAATCTGTTCATTGATGTGATCTCTAGGAACAGAGTAACCTGTTAGTCAGTGTGGTTTAGGATGCTCTAATTTTCTGTCTTGTGGGCTGCCCATTATGGAGATTAATCCACTTAGGTATAACCACCTGCCTCTACCAAACTGGAAATCCACTCTCTTCATGGATATCAGGAAGCCTGGTTTTGTGGTAGCGTACCTAGCTATCAATACTGTTATTTCTTGAATATGGAATGCCCTCCATGGGATCATGTACTGAGGGTTTAGTTGTCATCCAATGGGCTTCCAGTGATGTGATTAGATCATGAGGGTTGTCTTAGTTACTTTTTATTGCTGTGATAAGGCACCATGACTAAGGCAGTTTATAGAGGAAAACATTTATTGGGGGCTTACAGTTCCAGAGGGTTAGATTCCATGACCATCATGGCGGGGAACATGGTAGCCGCTCAGCAGGCATGGTACTAGAGCAGTAGTAGGTGAGAGCTTACCTCTTAAGATGTGAGAGAGTGGGGGTAAAGGGAGAGAGAGAGAGAGAGAGAGAGAGAGAGAGAGAGAGAGAGAGAGAGAGAGCGCTAACTGGGGCTTTTGAAACCTCAAAGCTTTCCCCCCAGTGACACTCCTCCAACAAGGTCACAACTCTTAATCCTTCCCAAACAGTTTAATCAACTGGGAACTAAGCACTCAAATATATAAGCTTATAGGAGTCATTTTCATTCAAATAGCCACAAAGAATTTAATAAACCCCTCAGGTCATTAATGATTTGATGATATTAGTGGTAGGTACTGAAAAATGGAGGTAGGGCCTCCTTGGAGGAAGCAGGTCCCTGGGATGTGCCCTGGAAACGTGCATTTTTTCATCTGTCACTTCCTGTCAGTCCTGTGCTTCCTGGCTGTCACCAGAATCATGAGTCACATGAACACAGACTGAAACCTCTAAGTTGTTTCTGTCAGGTGATTGTCTCAGAGCTAGAAAGTCTGAGGGATACAAACATTGGCCATGGACACCTGTCGCCAGCCCACTAGTCTGCATCCCTTGCCTGGGATCTCTGTACATGCTATAATCAAACAACAAAGGCATTGTCTGTTACCACAATTGTGTTCTCACAGTTTTAGGCCTGAGAGTCTGAAATCTATGTGTCAGGGCCCCAGGGTAAACATTTGCTGGTGGTTGCAGGGCTTGGAGATCCTTGACTCTCTCTCATAGCTGTGCTATGTCCCCCAAATCTGCCTCTATCATATTCTGCATGATCCTCTGCCCTCAGTGTGCCTCTTCTCTGACTTCAAATCTCCTCATAAGGACTGGATTTACAGTCCATTCCAACCCAGTATGACACGATTTTGCCTTGATTATACTCACAAAGATGCTATTTCCAAATAGGATCATAGAGCCTGGGGGATGAAGCCTTCAATATTTATCTTTGGAGGAGACAATTCCACCTACAGGACAAGTACTCCTTACCAACACATTCCTCTTATCCTAAATAAAAAAATATGGCCATGGATCCTTCCCTGGGAAGGAAATCAGGTATCTGTTCTCAGGATGTCAATAATAAATCCATTCCAAGGACCTATCCTCTGAGCCCTTTGACCTTTTCTTAAATAATAGCACTGGGTAGACCAAGGAAGTTTTGTATCCACGACATACACTGTAGGCTGCCATACAGAAACCAAGCTACAAGGAGAATCTCAGAAAGCCCAAGGCCAGCTCTAGGTGTCTCTGTCATGACACTGGATCAGGAATATGTGCCCTTAAGCTAATGAACTCTTCTCCAGGCGTGGGAGGGAAATAAACAGCAATGCACAGCTTTGAGGGGAAACACCAAAAAAGGCGGTGCTGTCCCCATCTGACCAGAGAGAAGGCAGGGAGGTTGGGAGGTTCACGGTGCCCTGTCTTCATGTGCCCAAACATTACTGGCCTAGTCTTAGGGCTTACTCTTCCCACCAGACTTTACTCTGGGAGACTGGGTGAGGCTTTGATTATCTTCCAACTTTTCCTCCTTTTCCCCCAGAGTCTGACCTGATTTCAACATCGTTTGCTCTGCAGCTGCATGAGATGGAGCCTCTTAAACCTCACAGTACCTGTGATAGCAGCATAATGCCACCACCACCGAAAGATGGCCACATCCAAATCCCCGCGGCTCCTGCGTACCCCGGGTCATGTGGTGAGGGAAGATAAGGTTTGCAAACAGAATGAGATGAATCAGTGCTTCTTGAAACAGAGCACACAGCTCTGGGCTACCTGGGGACTCAGTATCATCACCAAGGTTCTTTCAATAGGAAAGGGGGATAGCTGGGAAGAGTCAGGGAAGCTACATGAGGGGAAGTGGACTTGTTGCTAAGCTGGTTTGGAATATAGAGGAGCAAGTCCTAAGCTCAGGGGTAGAACAGCCCCTTAGAGCAGGAAAATACAAGAATCAGGCTCTCCTCCAGAGTCTCAAGGGCAGAACCCACCTCTGTCGGCATCCCAATTTTAACCCAGTAAGAGCCATAGAAGAATCCTGACCTATAGAACGGAGGAAAAATTGCATTATCTTAGCCCATTAAGTGGTAGATCACTGGCTCCAGCATTGGGAAGCAAACACGAGCCCTCTGACTTGATATCCTGCCTTCTGTCCCCCTCACCTGTCATTTTCTACTTGAAGGGTCTCCAGAATGACAAGGAGCTACCCGACACCATGCTTTCTGTGATCATCATTATATTAACCAGTTACGCAGTGTGGCTCCCTTCATACCTCACTACACACTGCACCTGCCCCTCATTTCGAACATGGAACGTAGGGATTATGATGTCACCATGCCGACCTCACCAACAGTCAGGAGACTATTGCTCTCAGACTCTGTGTGACGCAACTCCAAAATAGCATTCTGAGAGCATGTTTTTAAAACCTGCTGCTGCTTGCAGTCATGACCAAACCCCGTCCAATCTGGCAATGCTGACCGGTTTTCAGTTCGGCTTCATCAGCCTCACCTGTGACATGGTTAGAAAGGTAGACTCCCAGGCTCCACTCCAGATAATTTCACATCTGAACAAGAGTGCCAGGTAATTCGAGTAAACATTTAATATATAAGCCAAGGATTAAATTATGGTTTTTTAAAAATTGAGAGCGAGAAATGCATCTCTATGCAGCAAAGAAGGGAAGCAGAGAAACATGGGGACGATTCAGAGTCATCATCATTTGTGCTGCCCAGAGCCTTCTGACACACGCTAGAGAGACAGCCAACTGCTCGGCAGATGTGCCTGCTCGTCTATTCTTGGCATCCCTGGACAGGCGAGATGGA
Organism: Ondatra zibethicus; assembly: GCA_004026605.1. Taxonomy (NCBI): domain Eukaryota; kingdom Metazoa; phylum Chordata; class Mammalia; order Rodentia; family Cricetidae; genus Ondatra; species Ondatra zibethicus. The sequence continues at coordinate 435,431 of PVIU01000035.1, read as the reverse complement.
GAATGCTCCATCCCCTATTTCTCACTGGCCAAAATGAGAATTACTAATGCCACGCACTCCTTCCCAAGCGTCATCCTTCAGTCCCTTTGGCAGCTCTTGGGAAGACAGATCCTAAAACCTATCACACTTCATTCACTTGTGTGGGAGTCGGCTGAGGTGCAGAGCGCACAGCTGACCGGTGTGAACCTGGAGGATATGGGGGGTAGGGAAATAGCCCTCTGCCATCCAAATGGCTCACTGGCCCTAGGTGGTAGACTTTGCAGGTCCAAACAGACCTGCACATTGTCCAGATCAGATCACTCCCACCAGAACGCATTTGGGCTATTCTACACAGGAAAACCTGTCAGACCCAGAGTTCATCAGTCTTTAACCTGAGACTATACCTGGAACCTTTGCCAAGGCCTAGAAAAATGACAGACTACCCCCTCCCCCCACCCAACCCCACCATCTTCTGTTTGCCTGGCTGCTTGATTCTTCAAAATAAGGGCAAATTCTCACCAGAGGAACTGGGATCCAGATGGTTGCAGCTCCTGTCCTAGCTTGATTTCTGCTGCGGTGATCAACACCACAACCAAAAGGAACGTGGGGAAGAAAGGGTTTATTTCATCCTTCGCTGCCAGATCATAGTCTATTATGGAGGGAGGTAAACGCAGGAACTGGAGCAGGAAGCTGGGGCAGGAACTAGAGTAGAGTCTGCTGTTTGCTGGTTTGCTCCTCATGGCTCACTCAACATGCTTTTTTTTTTTAAATCCACTCCAGGACCACCTGCCCAGAGGTGCGACTACCCACAGTAGGCTGGGTCCTCCCATATCAATCATTAATTAAGAAAATACTGCAAAAAGTTGCTTATGGGCCAGTTTGATTGAGGCTGTTCCCCCTTTCCACATGATTCTAGCTCTTATTGAGTTGACAAGAAACTAACCCCAAACTGAAGGTAGCTTAGACAAAGCCCCTTCTGGTTTTTTTTTCCAGCAAAGCCCCCAGAAATGAAAGGACAGGAAACATAGTGTTTCAGGATCCATGATTCTTGAGGAAATGCAAACAGAAAATTGTGACCCTGGGGAAAGGACCTGACCTTGCTAAGCCCAATTTCCTCTTCTGTGATAGGGGCCAATGCTAGAGGACTGTTAAACCAGGCAAGGAACTGAGGACATGGGCCATGGTGACTCCCTGTGCTGAGTCAGCCCCTGCCAATGGCATGATCTCTCTACGTTCTTAGCAAGAGGCTAGGACATTCCTAGTGATTGCCCTGGCCAGAGCTGGAAGTGGCTCCATAGTGGCCTTCCCTGCTTTTCCATCTACATGCTAAGAAGGCACAGTCATCACTCTGTGTCTGCAGGAGTTGGCTTCGTGACCACCCATGATGAAGGAGTTCGCTTGAGGACCACCCATGACACCAAAAGACACAGATGCTCAGGGTGGCCTCCAGTGTAAAATGCCCTAGAGCTCACATAAAATAAATGCTCTTACATGTGTCAAATGACTTCCAGATCCTTTGTAATACCTAATGCAATACAGATTCTACAGGAAGGTTATCCATTTCATTTCAGGATTCATGAGAAAAAGCCTCATATAATCAGATACAACTTTCTTCTGAATATTTTGATCCGTGGGTAGTTGACTCCACAGATAAAAGAATTTCAGATGTGAAGGGATGGCTAGGTTGGCTGCTTGGTAAGGTACCCAAATTCTCAGTGTGCATATGACTGTTGGCAGCTGTGCTATTGATATGCCAATACACAAACACATACAGCCTTCAACCCTAACCTCTCCACAGGTGGCTCCAGTCGAGGTATTTTCTAGAGATCACTGAGAAGGATGCACTGCATTTCGGGCACTGGGGAAACAGGAAGAACAGGTCCTCCTCAGAGGTACCCAGGCTCATGCCTCCAGGCTCAACTGCTCCAATACCTTCAGGTACAGAGGGATCTGCAGTAGATGTAAGGGATGCAGAAGTGACCAGGGAAACCTCTTGAAGCAAAGGTGAGGCCCAGGATACAGATCACTATTGATCCGGCTGTACTGTCCAGGAGACAATGCGTCTTCCTGGGAAGAACTAAAACATTCCTTTGGCCAGTGCAGAATGGAGGGTTCCAAGGTCACAGGCCCCGAATAACCTTATTTCCCCTTTCCCAAAGGAAAGCCAATTGTGCAAGTGGCCCACAATGAACTTCCCACCCTAGGATTTGTAATCATTCTGAAAATTTAGGCTAGAGAATTGGAGAACTCAGCACCCGATACCCCACAGATAAGGACTTGTGGCACTTGGCATTTGGGGTGCCTATGGGAGATTTTTGTCACTGTGCAAGCCTCATGGGTGTACTTGCCACAAACCTAGATGGTCTGGGCCAGTCACTCCAGATGGGCTCTTGTTACAGTGGAGGGACAGTGGAAGGACACAAAGAAGGCAAGACACAGGAGGCCGCTACCAATGTCACTGTGCATACTGGTTTACAGTCCATTTTGTATAAGAAGGAACGCACTGTGTAGTTGCGAATACGGGTGCAACACAGTAAGTAAATAAGCAGTAACATGGTCATTTATCATGCAATATTATGTGCTGTGTGTACTGGTGCTAATATAGGCTCGGATGACAGGCAGCACTCTGTGTTTATACCAACAGCACAAACACAAAAGGGATGTGTTTCTACAGCATCATCACAGCTGTAAGACATAGGCCGGCAGTAGGAATTCTCAGCTCCATTGCAGCCAATGGAATCACCACTTTATGCGAGAAAGTCAATCATGCTGTTGACCAGAAAACATTACATGACACATGACTGTATTCTGTACATGCAGAACCTTGGTTTTCTCTACAAGTACAGCATTGGCTCATGGGAGTGATAGTTTGAGAAGGTGAATATTTGGGGGGAGGGGTTGAGACCCAGGTTGAGGGTGTTGGAGAGGAAAGTGCCAGTTCCAATCTAGTATTCCCTTCCCCAGAGGCGGCTTTGGAAGGAAGAGAATGGATTCGGTGAAGAGCAGAGGGATAGTGAAGGAGGAGGAGGCGGTAAGAGTGGAGCAGGCAGTTTAAACTAGATTCCTCCCGCACCCAGGAGAGAATAGGAAAAAAAAAAGTCGAAGCCCACCAAACTCACAGAGCACGCAGTATTCTGACTTGCACAGTGATTTATAAAATATGAATTCATCTCTTTAGAGTCTGTAATTAGTAGTCATCAGGGTTTAGAGCCCAAACTCTTGCAACAAGAAGCACGATTGCTTTCTCTTAGATCCCGCACTCAATAACTCCAGTGAGAAGATTTTTGTGACGGGAGTTATTTTATGCTACTTATGAAGTTGGCTGAGTTCATACCCAGAACAGTACAAGACCTAAAGAACCTCTCCTTCCTACTTATGGCGAATGAAGCGACTGCTGGTAGCCCAGTCCCAGAAGAATCACAGAGCCTTATCTTTAAAGTTAGTTGACCAGATTTTAAAACTAGGGCAGCCATTAAAAAACCTTCTAAATAGGCCAAGTGGCACAAACACCCTACAGGAGGTGTCAGTCTCAGCAACCCCGTGATCTGTGAAGACAGCCTCACCTGTGCCGAATCATGGACAGAATGATTGCTGCCCATGCGTCGTCTCACAGGCTGTATTACTTCAGTCTTTGCAACAGATCCTGGAGATGAGAAAGCAGAACCCCCGAAGCTAAACAGCACTGAGACGCTCAGAAAACACAGTTGCAGGAATAGAATTCAGATCCATGAAGCTCAAACATGGCCAGGCTGACTCCTAAAGACTCCATTCCAACCAAGTACTCACTATGCCGGGGCAGAGAGACAAGGGACTTTTCTTAAGGGTCATGCCTCCTTCATAAAATATTCCTTGACCTGTCCTGGGAGCACCACACTGGACGCTTTCACTTACGGCTCCTGCCCTTTCTTACCAAACCATTGGTTTTTGGCCTGGAACTTGTAGTTAAGCACCTCCCTCTGTCCTGCTTTTAAAGAAAAGACCACCAGAGGGCGGTATTGACTTATGTTTCTTCTTCCTAAGGACAGTAGCCGCCAAAAAGCATGGATAGGCCCAAGATCACCCTCAGCTTGGGGATACCCCAGCTAGAAGACTTCTACAAACCTCTCCCTGGGGTACAGACATCATCCTTGTGTCAACTCCCCAAATATCTCAAAACATGCTCTTGTGAATGTTGCTGGCTAGGCAGAGTAAGAGAGCCAGGTAGGAGCTGGTTGTCCTTATGGGAAGCCATTTGTAGAGAGTAGGGATGCAACACTGAGACTCTCATCCTCATCTTGCAGACGAGAAAACTATAGTGCAAGAGTTTTAAACTAGTCCCTGCCCTGATTCCCCATCACAATCCATTTCTACCTCCTCAAAACCTGAGAACTGATTGCTGTTTCGTGTGTAGAAAGGAGAACAAGCCCACGGAGCGAACCCCCATCAAGGGAAAAGGTGCAGGACAGGTAAGGTCCATGAACCCCTGCTACTATCACCACCGCTGGTAGGACCTCAGCGTCTCCCACTCCCTGGAGTTCCTGCATCCCAGATGAGAACTGGGTTTTACTATGTCTGCAAGTCCTCTGTGTAGTCCTTGAAGCAACACTCAGAGGCAGTTGGATTTTTTTTTCCTTTACCAATGAAGAAACTGAGACCCAGAACCATCAGTCTGCTATCTGAGGTATCATAGTATCTTAGGGATCCAAGGAAGAGTGAAACTCCAAGCCCAGCGCCAGGGCCTGGCTTCTCATCTCCCTGGGCGTGTGCAGTTGATCTGCTTCAGCGTCAGCGCATGGCCGGCAGCCCGGGCAGTTCTCACCTGCTTCCTCTGTGGTTATCCACCTGCCCTGAGTCTTTTGTCCCCAGCTCCGAGCAAGAAAACCGAATCCTCATTTCACAATGTGGTCTGCAGAGCTAAGTGAGCCATTGTTTGTGAAAATTCATGTTAGAGGGGCCCGTCCTCTCGGTAGCTGGATTGACAGTAGGTCTCTAAAGATGCAAGAGGACCATCTACCTCTCAAAGTCAAGGCCAGCTGTGTCTGCAGCTGGTCAGCTAGTCTAGTCTGGTGTCTGTGAGTTGGCCCTCTCTGCAGAGCATGAGGTAGCCCAGGCCTCTGGACCAGTCAAGACAACAGTGGAATGCTGGGAACACACACCAGAAAGAGTGCCAGACCCTTCCTCTTTCCCTTCAGAGGCATTGCTCCCAAATGGCCAAAGCAAACAGAGGAAGACACAGTGCTGGGCCCTCTGCCCAGAGCCACCTCCCTTGTCATGGCCTGGCCTCCAGAACCGGCCATCGTCATTCATTCTCACTGTCTGCCCTTTTGACCGCTTCCAAGCTCTGCGCTTTCCGTGAATCGCATAATCTTTTCCTTCACTTGCCTTGAGGAGGATACCATTTGTGTCTCCACATTATAGATAAACAAAGTGAAGCCTTGTAAGATTAGGAAACTTGGCCAAGATCACACAACTACCAAATGGCAAAGCTGGAACCAATCCCAAAGACTGTGTTTTTAACGCTCTATTGTCTCGCTTGTATGGCACGTGGGGCTCAGAACACTCATGTGTTCTCACTCAAGAAGGTGTCTTTTTGTAGCATATTAAATTAACTGCCTCTGTAGCCTTCCCTGGGATAGCTCAGACCTCCTCCTCAATCTTTCCTTTGTGTGTTTGTCTGCTTGTTTATTCATATGATTAACCAGGACACATTTCCTTAGATTTGAATTTCTCTTCTGGGAATTCTTGAAAGGTCTAAAAACAACTTCATCCACAAATGAGATGTTTGAGTCTTTCCCCAGAAGTCCCAGGCTTGGCCAGGTAGCTCCTGCTGTTTATCTATCCGCAGTGCCTGAGCCAGGGTTTACGAAAATCTGAACTGGATTCCCCTGGTCTAAGGGCTCACTCTATGATGATGCACATGGACTGAGGTTCCCACCCTCTGCCCTCTGGGGACCAGACAAAGGCCTCCTACAACCACCCAGGTATTTTTTTTGTGTGGGGGGAGAAACTGATCCATGTGTAACTCAGGGGACTCAATTGTACATATCTCTAAAAATGTCTCCTAGCCAGGAGACCCCTCACAGGAGCCCTATCATCTGCCAATATCAGAGTCTGGCCATGTGATCTATGACACCAAACATGACCCCTGTCCATTCCTTTCACTGTAATTCTTGTCCCTCTTCCCCTGGCCTCTGGTTGGCAAAATCCACCAATTATCACACAAGGTGTAAGTTCCTGGAGGGTCCAATTGCGTACATCCAGTCCAGAGGGACCACCGTATAATGGCCATCATTGCCTCTCTGTGCCATGCAAAACGATTTACTTCACAACCATGTTGTGAGTTAAGGACTTGCCTTTTCCCATTTTCACCTGAGAAAATTGAGGATGGGAAGAGCTAAGTCACCTTTAAGCACCAGCCTGAGGAAAACTAGGATTGGCAGGTGGGTCCACCAGAGCTCAGAACCTGTGTTTGCTGTGACCCTAACACTGCTTCTTTATGGGCTCATGCCTGTGTGCGTACCGACATGTGTGCGTGTGTGTGTGTGTGTGTGTGTGTGTGTGTGTGTGTGTGTGTGTGTGCGCGCGCATGTGTGTGTGACCATAGAGACCTGAGAGGACACTGGATTCTGCAGAGCTGGAGTTACAGGTGGTCACAAGTTGCCCGATGTGGGTGCTGGGAACTGAACTTGGGTCCTCTGAAGATCACCAAACACTCTGCCCTGCTGAGCCATGCCTCTAGACCCCTTCTTTCTGATCTTTTACAATGACATGCTTGCTTCTCAAACCACTTAAATTAGAAACTACACAAAACAAAACTCTTCATCCATAAAATTAATCTTTATATTTCTTTATCTTGTATTTGTGTATATGTATATGAAAATAGGATTATTTTTATTTTTTTAAACATGGTATTGAAGTCCATTTCTCCAAGTTTCATTTAAACCGAGCCATATTTCCACCCCCACTAATACCTAGTTGTTCTTCCACAATCTACTTTTCATAACTGCATAAGGCCGCATCATGTGGAGGAGGCACTAGTTAACGAACCAAGCCCTCATTGCTGGCCATGTGGCAGCTATGGTTTGTTATGGTGATATAATAAGCAATGCTATGGTGGAGATTCAACACCACATCTATCTCTGTCTAGTTCTGGAAAATGAACACTGAAAAGTAGAGTTGCAAGATTAATTGTACAGCTGATCGTCCCTAGTGCTGGATTCCTTGGGGCATATTTTGAAAATTCAGGGCTCCACCATCATCTACCTAAGGCTTCCTAGCTGAGAGACTAAACAAAAATGTGCTCGCTATTGTTTTAATGTTCTGAAAACCCATGCCAAGTTTACTTGTTTTGAACCTCGGGGAGCTTTTAGGGTCTAAAGTTGAGACCCGGTTAGGGAAGCCATTTCCCTGATTGTCTATGATGGGGACAGGTGGCTCCTTGGAATCTAGGGAAACCACTCCCACACAATTCTCTCCTCACCAGGCACCCAAACATTGCACGTGAAAACAGCGTATGACCTGGTACAGCTGTCCAGGAGATCAGAATGAGAAGTCCTAGGCAAGCAACCTCTCTTGGTGATGCCCCCAGCCTTGAAGAAACATGGCGTCTGGAGGAAGAGAGGAGTCAGGAGAAGGAAATGGAGCTGGAAGGCAGCGGGAGGTATTAGAGACAGCTTGCATCAGTGTTCCTCCACCTGACCCATCAGAGAGATGGTTCAGCTCTTTCCAGAACCTCATCAGAAAAGAACCACCTGCCCCAGAAGAGACCTCCAGCCACTCCCTGAGCTCAGAGCCTGATGTGTATGGACAACTGTAAATCCTGGAGAGAGGCTCGGCAAGCTGCCTTCAATCTGGGATCTACAATAGAACCCCAAGGGGAGACCCGCCCCGGCTGAGAAGCTAAGGGAAACGGGGCCTGGCTGTGAGCATTGTCTCAGAGGTTGAAAGACTGGGGAAGAGCATGGAACCCTGGGGGCCCTGCTGTTGCCCCAGCTCCCTCCATGCCAGGGGCCTCTGTACAACAACTTCCACCGACATTAGAGCAACTGACGATCTGGGGATACTGCTGCGCTTTAGAGCTAGAAATAGACTTTTATCATTTCTCCCTAAAATCCAATTCCCATCCTCTCCCTTTTGATGATCTCTTTAAGGAGCCTGCTCATCTTGGTGGCTCCCCAGGCCATGTCCATAGTAGCCTTCCCACTGCCTTCTGCCTGTCTGCAGTGTGTGTGTGTGTGTGTGTGTGTGTGTGTGTGTGTGTGTGTGTGTGTGTTAGGAGCAGGAGGGGCTGCACGAGTCCTCTTCAGAAGCCAAGCTCCCCTCTGACTCTCTAGGCACTGGGGACCTCTTGGCAACTCCAGAAAATGCACCTTCCCCTGTAAAGACCAAAGCATGAGCTGCTGATAATGGAAGTTGGGGAAGGAGGCATTGGTTAGAGAATGGGAGACGGAGGTGAAAGGAGAAATGAGGGGTGGAGAGCAAGAAACAGGAGGGAATGGGAGACAGAGACAGAAAAGAACCAGATGTAGAGAAGGGAAACAAAGTATGAAAAACAACGAAACACAGAATAAGCTGTAGAGAAGACAGGCAGGAGGGAGAAAGAGATGGAAAGTGAGGAGGAGGAAAATTGGAAAGAGAAAGGTAAGCTGGGATGCTGAGAAAATAAGCAGGAGAAAGATCGAAGGGAACCCTTGTCAGTTGGGGTATCAGCTGTAATGAGTCTTCCGTTAGGGTGTCATTAGTGGAGACCAAGGCCACAGCCAGCAGGGAAAAGAGAGAGGGAGGCGGGTCCTGGCCTCTGCTGGCAGGTGGCCGCCCCTGGGTGGGGCCACCCAGCCAAGCCCTCGGGGTATAAGTCACAGGAGGCCAAGGCCAGCTGAACACCTGTCAGGGACAGCTCCAGAGAGCACAGGTGCAGCAGGTGGCTACCCGAACCCAGCCCCAGCATGAGTTCCTTCGACCTCCCGGCACCCTCGCCACCGCCACCGCGATGCAGCCCCCAGTTCCCCAGCATCGGCCAGGAGCCCCCGGAGATGAACCTTTACTATGAGAACTTTTTCCACACTCAGGGCATGCCCAGCCCTCAGCGGCCCCCCTCCTTCGAGGGTGGTGGAGAGTACGGGGCCACCCCTAATCCCTACCTCTGGCTCAATGGGCCAGCCATGACCCCACCACCCTACTTGCCTGGCACCAATGCCAACCCCTTCCTGCCCCAGGCCTATGGTATGCAAAGGCAGCTACTGCCCAGCGACCTGGGCTGGCTGCCTATCCCCTCTCAGGAGGAGCTCATGAAACTGGTGCGCCCACCATACTCCTACTCAGCCCTCATTGCCATGGCCATCCACGGTGCGCCTGACCAGCGCCTCACACTGAGCCAGATCTACCAGTATGTGGCCGACAACTTCCCCTTTTACAACAAGAGCAAGGCTGGCTGGCAGAACTCCATCCGCCACAACCTGTCTCTCAACGACTGCTTCAAGAAGGTGCCCCGAGATGAGGACGACCCAGGTAAGACAGTGGTGCCTAAGGAGTAGGCGACCAACCCTTGGGAGGCTGCAGCTATTCCTCAGGACTTAGTTCATTTCTTCTCGGAACTGCATTCTAGAAAGTTCTAACTACAGCCACCATTCTATCCACAAAACTGGGAGCTGCTAGGAGACAGGGCTAAGAGGAACCCTGCACAGGGAGAATGTGGGTTCTGGAAGCAAATTCAGGCGTTTGTGTCTCAGGAAGGTTGCGTTCGCTGAACCTCGGTTTTCTTATCTGAATTCAAAATTGTTTCTGCATGGTTTTTATTGTGTGTGGTGGGGGGAACTCAATATGCTGCAGTCATTATGATTCACATGAGCTTCAGTGGCCAGCACGGAAGAAGTCCTTGGTAGGACTAGAACAAGCCAAGCCCAAGCGTGTCGCAGCCACACTTGTAGCGGAGAGGACCTGGCCTTGGTTGGGCACCATTGATGGCCTCGTGGGCATGGCCCTCTGCATGTCCTCCCCACCATACAGAACTTCCTTTAATCCTGGAAACACCTTGCAGGGGGTCTCTCAGTGAACCCATTGCTCAGATGAGGAAAACAGCATTCAGGAGTGATGCTGCCTTCCCAAAGTGACAGATTGGAGTGGTAGTGGTGGCACTTGACCGAAGCCCAGCTCTCCCACTGTGATTAGAATGCTCCTTTCAAATAATGAGCCACAGACATTTGCAGAGAGAAATGTAAAATATTCCACAGTCTTGTTTCCAGAATGGAAGCCTAGTTTGGTTCTCATATAGGAAGCCAGGGTAAGGCTTGGAGCCCTACCTCTGCCCCTCTTTGAAGTCAGTCTTTGCCAGATCTATTTGTCCCTCAGAAGAGAGCCTGTCCCATGCAAGGTGTTCCCCCACATTCCAGCTCAGAGTAGCAGGGAAGAGCTGGGCTTCCCTTCTGGTGGCACCTCAGCTGTATGTCTCTTGGACACGTGTAGTGTCTGTCCTTTGCCACAGTGAGTCTGGGGAGAGGGGAACTTTCCAGGCAAGAAAACTGAGATTTGGTCAAAGTCCTTTGTCACCGAGGAGCAAAGCCAGGCCTCAAGTCCATCTTAAAAGAGATATCCAGAAGTCTAAAACTTCTCCTGGGTTTTTCCTGAACCTCAGTAAGAAATAGAAGCCCTAACCAGTACCACACCCATCTCTGGATCCCTGTACCCCAACACTTTACCCTTAAAGGGGTCAACCTTGTAAACTCCTTCAGGCCCTACACTGCTTTTCTGTGCACTCTCCGGAGCCTCTTGTGTGGGGAGTGGGGGGCATTTAGAGAGAGAAGGGTGCGCAGAAGAATGCTTAGAGAGAGGTAGGTGTGTGGGGTGTGCTAGAGAGAGGTGGTGGTAGGGTGAGCAAATGTTTGTGGAATTTTTCCACCTCTGTCCTGGCTTTGCTCTTCTTTGCGTTGCTGCCCTTGATTTTAGCTTGCGACATTGCAGACCAGTGGAATGAGGCGTGCGCCCATCTCTCTGTTTTCTTAATGTCTCCCACTTTTGTCTCAGGCAAAGGAAATTATTGGACTCTGGACCCCAACTGTGAGAAGATGTTCGACAATGGAAACTTCCGCAGGAAGAGGAAGAGAAAATCGGATGCTTCCTCAAGCACGGGATCCTTGGTTTCAGAGAAAACAGAGAGCAGCCTCCTGGCAGACAGTCCCAAGTCCACAGAGCCTCAGGACGTCTTAGACACTGCCTCACCAGACACCACCAGCTCCCCAGAGAAGCGGTCTTCCCCTGCCCCCTCAGGCACCCCATGTCTCAACAACTTCCTCTCCACCATGACAACCTATGTGAGTGGGACAAACCCCATGGGCCGCTCCGTGGCCACACCAGGACTGAGCCCGGAGCCTGCTGACAAGATGGGGCAGAACTCACTGGGTTTCAACTCTTACACCCCCCTCACCAACCTCAGTAGCCATGGGAGTGGAGGTGAATGGGCCAACCCAGTACCCACCAATGCTCTAGGCTATGGAGGCTCTGTCCTCAACCAGTTCAGCCCACATTTCTACAATAGCATTAACACCAACAGTGTGCTCTTCCCCAGGGAAGGCACCGAAGTCTAGGGACAGAACAGCTTCTGGCCCACAGAGCTGTCAAAGGGACAGTAATGGAGGTCCTCCAGACCAGACCCTCCACTAACCCCAAGATCTGAGACACCTGAACTCAGCAGACAGCACAGGAAGCTAGAAAGAGTCTGTATTCTTTCTAGAACACTGTCCAGTGTTTCTGATCATCACATCTGAATCCACACAGATTTGATAACTACAGTGGGCATACCAGTGTCAGCTCGCCACAGTGGAGTGGCCATTTATTGAGCCTTTACTATGTGCTGGGCCCTGCCATGGGCTTTTAAATGACATGGTCACACTATGTACAGTCATGCTTTGAAGTTCACATGACCCTCTCCATTTGACAGGTCATGAAATTAAGGCTTGAGAATGTTGTCAGCCTTTCCAGGGTCATGAAAATGAGAGAAAAAGATGTCAAAGCAGGGTGTGGGTAACCTTCAAAGACTGGACCAGAGGAGGCAGTGATGGAGGAACTGGCTGAGAGGATCTGTATAAGAAGCTGGTTATGGCAAGGTATATGGTTATACCTCCCCAGTGCCTTCTGGTTACCCATCAGAATTCAATGCCAACTTGGGCATGACTCATCCCCACCTGTTCTTCCTCTTCTTGCCCCAGCTTATGTAGGTGCTCCTTTAGCTACCACTCAAGAGGGCAAGTCAACAGCAGGATGCCCAGTGAAATGTCCTCCTAGGACAGTACCTCTAATAGATACAATATGGGTGGGTCTCAGTTTCCTGGCCCCTCTCAGAACTTGAGCAGAGCCAGAGGTCAGTGAGAAGAGTGGTGTGTAGCCCTAAACCCCCAGCCCAGTACCTCCCACCCACAAAATCTTGTAAAACCCTGCTTCCTGTGTGTGTATGTCATGGACCAGTGAACAAGATATGGCTTGGACTTCCAAGAGAAACAAGGCCAAATAAGCAGAATAAGCATGTCCCTTTTATAGCTGTGGAGAGGTGGACACTTGTCTGAGAAAACAATGGCCTTGAGAGAGGGGCCCTCTGCCCACGGAGGGCAGGGTGGCTGTGAGCGCAGCCTCTGGGACTGTTCTCTCTTGGTTTTGTAAGTTACTTTATATAACGGTGGTATCATCCCAGTACAGCCTGAGAAGTGTTGTTTGCTTTTCTTATTTCTCTTGAATTAAAAAGAAGAAAGAAAGAAAGCTGTTCAGAAGCGTGTTACCCTTCCTTGTGAGTTGCCCGGTTGAAACCTGCGGCTGAAGGTGCTTGGGGCAGGAATCAGAGAAGAATGGGTATCAAGACTTTCCCATGGCTACCTTGCCTAGAAGCTAGTCAGAGGCCCCCAGGGTGAAGACAGGGCTATGGGGATGGGATAGATACATACCTGGAAGGAACCTTGTGTCACATACAATATGGATATGGACATAGGCCAGCTTCACAGCTCATGCAAACCTCATGATTGTGCTGTGAACATGTACAGTCATGTGAAGGGCACAGCTCGTCCAGTCAGATGAAAACGCAGGGCTGAGGGGGTGGAGCCTGAAGTACACATGGGCTCCCTGCCCAGGTCTCTCTGTTGTCTGCACTCATCACTCATCAGCCGTAGCCACTGCTAGTAGCAGCAGGCCTGTTTGCCCTGGTGACATTCTGTAGTCCATGGCACTGAATATGGTAACGTGTGTGCACTGAAGCTGAAGGTCTTCTACTTTAAGGTTTCTTCCCTGATTCTACCCAGGGGTAGCTGGGTGAACTCTTTTTCTCTGAAGTGGCAAAAGGGAGCTGTTGAGCCACAGTAATACTATGATGAGCAGCACATCCACCCTGGGTTTTCTGGATGCCAGGCTCTATTTTTGAACTTGACCCCCTTTTTGTGTTTTATCTATAAAACCATCTAATGCTGCCATCCCTTGATTTCCATGTTATTGGTGAGAACACCAGGTCCCTGAGAAATTCTGCAGCTGTGGGAGCCACATATCCAGGATTCGCAGGCTTCATGGAAGGCTCTGAGAGAGGCCTTTTCCACAGCTGTTAACAGAGAACACAGCACTTGGTGCAAGAACACACAGTCGTGAAAGCCAGAAGCAGTGGCAGGCACATCCTTCTGCAGGGACTCGCTGCTCATGTGTGGCAGTGGCTGAGAGGGGAAGGGACACCGTGTCTGACCAAAAAAGTCAGGATAAGCTGTCCCGCGCTGCCTGCTGCTGGGAGGACAAGGGACTCTGCCTCTGGGGCAATGGAGACAGAGGCAGAGTTAAAATATAGATCCCTGAAACCCAAACCAGGATTATTTTTGGTCACACTACATACCACTATCCCCAGATATGCCCAGATCCCAGAGACCCACCCTCACCATTGCTTATCTCACTGCCTGCTCCAATCCTCAACTTCTTCCACATATAGAGATGCAATGAGTTAGGGGACTGGGCAAGGACAGGGATGGGAAGGGGCCCAAAGAAAGCCAAACCTCCCCAGAGGGGAGCCAGCAACTTCAAACCAAACTCCACAACTTGATCCTCTAGTTTTCTTTGGCTGGAACTTTAACGGGGGCAGCACCAGAGAAGTCTGGGATTCCAATAATGTAGAGACTCTGACAGCTCTTGCCTGAGTCTGCACAGGGGGGATCTCTGAGTAGCAGAGTTCACAGGAAAAGGAGGCACATGGCTAGGTGCAGGGGAAGGAGGGAAGCCAGCAAGAAGATCTTCGCTGTTCAACCTTAGTGGATGCTGCAAGTTGGAGAGAGGGAAGCTGGCAAGAAGGAATAAGGGATGAAGAAAAGAATAAATTGATCTAGCAAGGTTATAAATATACTTAATTCATCAGCCATCCATGCTTTGGCTCTGCACTGAAAGCATACTCCAGCATCAATAAGAATCTAGGAGGAAGGCTGCCCATATTGGAGGGACCAAGAAGGCTGCATAGAGAGGTGAGACACACCAGGGATTTATACAGTCACCTTCACACCACCTACCCTCAATTAGAAGGCCTGTATTTCCAATGTGGAGTTTCTGGGGGAAACATCTCAAAGCCGACTACATAATATATTATATATAATGTTATGTAATCATAACATGTTATATGCATATACAACAATCTCGCTTCTTTCAAGGGGTAAATTTGCAAGGAGGTAAAAGTCAGGAAATGCTACCCACAACTGTCCCAGGCACTTTCTGATGGGTGGTGAACTATAAGGTTGATGTTTCCCCCGGGTCATACAGCATGTCTTCCTGTTTAGTGACTAGACTGTCTGCCCAGGTCACTATTTTTAGAAACCTCCTCCAATGAAAGGAGCCCAAGGGACTTGCTATGTTGATGCATGGCCCCAACCTATGCAATAACGACCAGCCTCTATCAGGCCCGTTTCCAATGATGGGGGAGGAATGGGTTTCCTTAGCTCAGACATGGCCTTTGTGCAGACACATCAGGGCTACATTATAATGAAAGGGAATTGATGTGAGGCCAGCAGCTTATATAAAACATGTCCCCACCAAAATCTTGTTTGTTGCAAGGTCAAAGCTAAACAAATGGGAGTTTGGTGTGGGCTTCAAGTTGGGTGAAGCTGGCATTAGCATCCCTGGCAGATGAGACAAATCTGGATGCAGGACTGGAGAAACAATGATGGGGCATGAGGAGAGAAAAACTGGTCAACAGAAGAATCACATGGGAGTCATAGCTGCGTGGGAACACGCTGGCATGTGGCTAGTACTTCCAGTCACATTATCCCTGATCAGCTGCTGCTGTTATTGTCTCCATTGGGTCACGAAGACACAATGGCACAAAACAGTTTCGAAAAATCTGCCAGGATAACAAACAGCATTCTGTATAATCGAGACCTAGGGCTTGTATGCTTCCTTGGAAATGGGCATTGGGACCTGATGATGGGCAATCTGGAAAGAAATTTCTCAACTAAGGGAACATGGTGACACAGTATCTGGATCAGGAGGGTCGTGTTGGCCTGAATACTACTGGAGGGAGGTCTGAGCTTTATCCTCGTGAGGGGCTTAGTGTAGACTCTTACCCTGATCAGACTTTGTCCCTCTCTCTTGCTTCATCTTCCTCCTTGGAGGAGGGAGCCTCGACGTGGCACCTGCCATGAAAGTGAAGTAAGTGTTGAGGATGTATTCTCTTTCTAGCCCAGGTGGAGCAGAAGTACCAACAACTATCACTCCCTCTGAACTGAGTGCTTCCTACAGACCAAACAGAGCCACCGCGGAGCCCTGGAAGATCATTATTTTCATTTGGTTCGGAGACAAACTAGCACTCAGAGAAGTGAGGTCAACTTTCCAAGTTCATACGCCTACTAAGCACAGCAGGGAGACCTCAAAGAGAGGTGAGACCAGCTCCAAGGTCCATGGTCTTTACCTAAATACCAGGGGAGCCCCTGGGACAGGGAACTGGGAGAAAAGTCTATTCACGGGGAACAGAGATGCCTTCTTCCCCTCTCCTCCCAATTCTGCAGACGGTTTCTTCCCCATGTGCTCTGAAACAACCATATGAAGAATCATGTCCTAAGCAAGTTAGTGTTCCAGCTCAGACCACCACCATTTCTACATCTTCTTGATCAGCAACAGCATCTCTGCCTCCACCCTTTCTTTTCCAGGTGTAGAGGGGCCGAGATAACCTTTGCACTCCTCAGGTCCTGTGATGATTAATTTTGATGGTCAACTTGGATTAAGAAATGCTGATGGGATTAGTAAGGCACACCTCTGCATGTGCCTGTGAGGGACACTCTAGAGACAATTGGGTCTTGAGGGCACTGACCTCTTGAATTCATTGATCCTTTGATGGATTCCTAATCTGATGGCATTTGTCGGGAGATGGTAAAGAGTAGGAAGCAGAGAATGCAGGTGACTAGAGGCATGTCTCTGAGGATATATCTTGCCCTGGTTCCTTCCTACCTATGCCCTTTTTCTCTGCCTCCTGCCTGCCATGATGTGAACTGCTCCTTGCTATGCCCTCTCCCCAGCCATTATTAACCGACACTCAGAAAACATGAGCCAAGGTAAATCCTCCCTCCCTTGTGCCTCTGTCAGACATTTGGTCACAGTGCTGAGAAAAGTCACTAACAGGCTGAGTGATGGTGGCACACACCTTTAATCCTAGCACTTGGGCAGCAGAGGTGGGTGGTTTTTCTACAACAGAGAAACCGCATCTCGAAAAAAAGAAAAAGAAAAAGAAAAAGAAGAAAAAGAAAAAAGAAAAAGTCATTAGCACAGAGTCTTTGGTGGCTCCATCTGCTTTAGGTCCTTGCTCATTTGCTTAGATGCCATAGCTCCAGATCCATCATTGCCCCGAGATTCAAAAGCAACCACAGGCAAATCCCTCTGCCTGTCTTGGAGGATCAATATAATCAATCAGTCCTCTACTTGAAAAGATGATTTCAAATACTTGCCTAAGAACGCTGTATTTTGAGTGTAAATCTGAAATATTTAAAATGGTATAGTTGGGGAATAAATGCCCAGATGTGCAAATGCAGGTGAGCAGTTATGGCAATGGGGTTGGGAGAAGCCAGATTTCCTTCAAGATCCCACAAGTGTTGGGAGTCAGGACAGTGATGAGCCTTGTGTGTGTCTGTGTGAGAGGTGTGGAGCTGGAAGAGGTTCTGAGGGACTCGGGGACACTGGTAAGAATCTCTTGTTCTGAGAATTACCACAGGTATGCTCACCGTAGGGAAACTATTGAAAGTTGCAGTTCCGTTTGTGATTGCTACATGTTTACTTGTGTACATTGAACTCAGTGGTGTGAGGGTGGACGTCTCACTGGTTCTCTGCAGAGGAAAAGGAAGGCTGGCCTCAGGCTTCCCACAGGCTGTCCCTGAAGGCAGAGCTGGGAAGACATTCACAGTAACCCATTAAATATGCTATCTTTTGTATAGGTAGCATTCAGTGCAGTGCTAACTCAAAAATACAGGGAGATTAGTGAGAGTTTACTTTCTGAATTTGAGAATGATCCTTGTTTGTAGAAATTTAATCTCCTGTCTTTAATTTTTTAAGATAATGAATATATTTAATATAGGATAACTGCCATAAACTCAGAAATCAACAGCTGTGACCCAGCTTGAGTTTGCTCTAATTTGTGAGGCATAAACATGGCTCTGCCCACAAACTTCCTCCTCAGAGAAAACAAAAACAAAACAAAAAAACTGCTGTTGCCAAGGTCCTGCTGTTGCCAAGGTCCTTGTCAGGCCTCCTTTCTTTCCCTCAAGCCCCCCACCCCCTTGCTGCCTGGATCTTCATTTCTCATCTAAGAAGCAACAGTCACGTGTCACATTGATGAATCAGCCAAGGGCAGATTGCAATAATGACAATGTCAGTGTTCTCCTAAGATTCTTTTCCCTAGTGATCTTGCTGCCACTGTGGTTTGTGTGGACATGCTTGTGACAGGAGTCATCTGAGGGTGCATATCCCCCAACCTGTTCCTGCTGTTATATGGCACATGACGATATGTGCGCTGGAAAATCATGCCTATAGCAACCATATGTCCTTACAGCATTAGACCTTCACCCAGGTGCTACCATTTTCTCTCCGTTTGTCTAGAGTTGAAAGGCCGAAGACTCTAAGCAAAAGAACCTCATCTGGTGCTTTTCAGGGAACTCTTCACAGTTCCTGGTTGAAGGGAATGTGCTTGTTCAGTGTTGAATGAAAGACAGGGTATACAAAAGCATGACCGTAGTCTGAGAATACTGATTAATCATGTCTGTCTATCTTTTTATCCCCAGGAGCAGTTCCAGTGTCCTCAACCCTCAGTCTTGCAGGCTACTCCAACACTCCTCACCCTCTAGGAGCCAGTGGGATGGGTGACAGCTTTCTAGACTAGCTTCCAAAGTCAACCCCGTCATTCCTAGCTCTTTCCTGCAATAGTTGGGTGCTTTCTGTCCAGAAATAATTGGATTTACCTGAGTCTAGATCGAAAGAAAAGGTCTAAATGATAAACACACATATATACACATACACACGTGCACACACACATATATGCACACATACACACGTGCATGCACACACACATACACTCACACACACACATACACACATGCACGCACACACACACACATGCACGCACACACACACACATACACACACACACGCACAAATGAGATTGTGTATGGCCCTGACACCAGATCCTTGCATGCTTGGGTAACTTTATGTTGGAATGGGGTAGACCCTGTTTTTATAGCAAAGACAGAAGGTTAACAGCCACCATTATAACCTGCCAGCTCTGGGAAGGAAAGACCATAAAACAAGCTAAGGAATAAGAATGCAGGCTTGGGATCTAGTCTGAGTTAGGATTCAAACTTAACTGGCCCTTGGACCCGCTGACAACATTGGGCCAGTGGCTTCTCTTCTCTGAGCCTCCTTGGTCATCTACTAGGTGGAGACGAACAAAGGAGCCAACATCAGCATTTCCAGCAGAATCAAGTAAGAGAGTATAGACAAAAAGACCAGAACTGCTTTTCTAAGAGGAAATCCTCTTAAAGTATCAATTTTCTACAAATCAATAAATCATTGCTCCCTCGTTTGTTTGATTAATGTTTTTTTTTATTTTAAAATCTCTTAGAAGAACTAAGGGGCAATTGTCTAAAACCTAGGAAACCTACAAGTTATAGAAATAATGCAGACTCTCCCCACTATTCCACCCCACATGCCTTTCCTAACCCAGCCTTTTGGGAAACGCCAATCAAAGGGCCAGTCTAGAGGTCCCGCCTCCATTCTCATGATTCCAAACTCCCAAACTGAGAGGGGACACTTGAAGTGGGTAACGTGGGAGCTACATCCACAGTAGAATTTAAAAGTGCCAGAAAAAATCAACACCACATAGCATGCATGCACGTGGACACACACTTGCCACACTTGTCCCAGGTGTGGGAAGGCATGGATTTTGACAGGGAATGAAGACTTGTGCTGTAGCCTGAGACCATAATGCAATCTCCCAGTCCCTCCCAAAAAGCAGAATAAAATGATCTCCCAGAAGTCCAGTTCTGAGGCCATAACTTTTAAGTCTGAGGAAACTGAACCCCACAAAGTAAATAAAACTGAACCAGAATCTTCTCGCCTGTCTGTACCAGGTGCGCACTCAGGCACACACAGGCTGGCTTCCTGTGTTTTGTGTCTCCACACTTCTACACACCACCTACATAAAAAGTGGCAGGGAGAGGAGAGAAGTGATAATAGGGGTGCTGGCAGGTGACGGGGCTGATGTATAACTATCTCATGGTAGCTGCCAGGCCCTTACATTCTCCTGTTGAATATGAAACAGCTTCTCAGCATATAAATGTCCACACAAGACTACTTTTCATTTTCATTGATCAAGACAGAATCAGAAACACTGTCCATCATGTGATGTGGTCATGCACCCCCTGTTTTGGGTTAAAAAAAGACATACGTCATTATCAGCTCAGCTTGAGCCTCAGATTAGTCTTTCACCATTTTGGACAAGAATTCCAGAGATGGACAGCCTTAGATCACCTCTTTCTCACCGCATCCAATCCAAAGACTGCCCCCTTCTTCAAATACACCTGACACCTGGCACAGCGCAGACCCTTTAAATCCTCCAGCATTCTGTCCTGAGATCCCCATGGTCTGCCACGGTACATGCTTTTCCTTCTTAGCAGTAATTAGCAAATCTATTCAGTCACAGATGGAAGGCCACTGTCACTGAGAATCAGACACTCTCTTGTGCTTTCACATAGTCACCAAGTGTCTAGTAGGCATCCACGGTGTTCCCAGCACTGTGCTGGGGGTTAATAATATAATGGCTGGCAAATTCCAGTCACACCTTTGAGGAACTCATGGCCTGGTAGAGAATGCAAAGAAAATAGCATGTGCTCTGAGCATGCGCTGTGATGGGTTAGATTGAAAGAGGCTGGTATCTCAGAGGAGGGGTGCAGAGAAGGGTCCCCAGAGTCAGTGACACTTGAGCCAGTATGAGAAGGGTTGTGTTTCCTTGGGGAAGGAAAAAAAGAGTGTCGTAGGCAGATATGGAGTGTGTGTAAAGACTGGGAGGCAGAGACACACAAGTGCTCCAAATTGAAGCAGTAAAGAATGAGAAGGCAGCAGAGCAGCAAGCAGGGTGGGGGCTTGGAGGCATCAAATCCTAAGAGCACACACACATACACACCATCATCATCATCATCATCATCACCACCACCATCATCATCATCATCATCATCATCACCACCATCATCATCACCATCATCATCATCATCATCATCATCATCACCACCACCACCACCACCACCATCATCATCATCATCATCATCACCACCATCATCATCATCATCATCACCACCATCATCATCACCACCACCACCACCACCACCATCATCATCATCATCATCATCATCATCATCATCATCATCATCATCATCATTGAGCCTTGCAAAGGCTGCACAAGAAGCCATGAGCCTTAGCCACACTGGTGACTTCAAGGGCCTCCTGCTATAAGCCTCCTGTCTTCTAGTGCGAGCCAAGTGCTGTGTGCCTTGCCCAGATGGAAGCTCCTTCTCTGACATCAGGAGAGGAACTCTCAAAGAACTGACAATGTGGACTGCATATAAATGAAGCGTTTCCCTGTGGTAATGCCCCTAGCTGTGGAGTAGAAAACAAATGCAAAGGGCAATATTACAACATCCAATGCAAAATTTACAGTATGATTGGACGATCTCTGATAAATTAGCAGGCTTTTTTGGGGGGGTGATTTTTTTGCCAGCAGAAAATAGGCAAATCTATTTTCACCAAGGAGTACCTTTAAATAGACAATAAGCATATGAAGAGATGCGCAGTCTCACTAATGACTAAAAAAATGTACAAAGGAGCACATCAGTGTTATAGTCCTCCACCTGCACATGAACAAGGCCAAGGGCTGCCAAGCCCAGGATGAAGTGAGTTCCTGCCTCCTCTCCTTTTGGATGAAGAAAAAAGTGAAACAGCCTTTCTGAAGAGCAGTTTGATAGTGAACATAAAAGTGCCTGATTGCATCGCTTTTGATTTGGAATTTCTTTTTGTCTGGGAATTTCTTTTTGAAAGCAATTGTGCAAAGACACACACACACACACACACACACACACACACACACACATGACTGTGACCCACAGAGGTGTTTGGATCAGGGCAGAGCTTATATTAGTGAAATGTTCATGATAGAGAAGCAGACAGGTAACCCATGCTCAGCAATTATGATGGAGGTGAATGAAGCTGTTGTCAAGAATAAAACTAGTATCAGATCTCAGGGAAAAGATGCCGGGGATATGAGGGGCCACATCTTACTTTTCGCAGTGGCATTGAAGACAGCACTGGACTGGGTCATGTGTCCAGTTCCAAGATCGGACACTGTCACAATGGGTTCAAGTTGGCTGTGGTTTACTACGGCAGAAGTGAGGGCAGAGCAAAGTGAACCTGGTCTCCATTAGCGTTGCCCATCTGTTCTGTACCCATGATCATAGCATGGTGCTCTGAAGACCTCACAGGGATGGAAAAGGACTAGAATTCTCTCCTTTTCCCAGAAGACAGACACAGAGGTGAAGGTCTCTGAAAACCAGCCCCACTGGAATTTTAACATATTGATGGGGATGGCACACAATTCAGTCACAGCATTCAGCTATCAAGAGAGAAAGTACTGGTCCAAAGAGAGACACAGGAGGAATTCAGGTCCATGGGACCCTGGGAAACTCTCAAGTCCCACTTTGCCATACCTGGGGAGTGCTGGGTAACAAAGAGCTTAATTTTAAAAATCTTAAATGATTCTCATTTATCTATTTGGGGCTGTTCACACCAGCTACAGCAACAAAGGACCACTTTCAGGAGTTGGAGTTCTCTCTACTCTAGGTCACACCAGCTACAGCAACAAAGGACCACTTTCAGGAGTTGGAGTTCTCTCTACTCTAGGTGGGTGCCAGGGGCCAAACTCTGATGGGCAAGTTTGGCAGCAAGCAACCATACCCACTGAGCCATCTCAGCCACAAAGCTTGCAGTTTTAAAAAAAGATTTCCAATTCCAAACATTGGGTTTCTCACAATGAGCATTGGAAGATAATTATCCTCTCCTGAAGTCACCTAGTAATGGGGAGGACAAAAAAGATAACGCTGAATTCCCAAGCACGAGAGAAACTGTCAGGGGCACACACAGGGGATCCTGCATGCTGTGGGAATAGGGTGCTTAGGGACACTAAGTCAAGGAAGGTTTATCCATTCAGCCTCTGCTCAGGGCTTATTTCGTCCAATGGGAAATTCCCCAGATGGTGTTTTCACATCCTTAATGCTTGCTTATCTCCCGGCTTTGCAAAGGCTCAAAGCCCTTCCCAGAAAATGGTATTCAGTTCTCATTGAATGGGAGTTTGTTTGACTGAATTTTCTTTTACAATTACCTTCTCTAGATAAGTAAAGCTGGCTTATTTTTTAAAGTAATAACATAAAGATTCCTCGTTACATTCATTTTAGAATTAGAATGAAATTATAGATACAATAGAAGTGAACAAAGATGCAGATAGAAAGTGGAATGCCAGCTTCAGCTACATAGCAAAATGAGAGCAGCCTGGGGTATATGAAACTATTTCAAATCTCACACACACACACACACACACACACACACACACACACACACACAGACAAACAAACACACTCACACAATCATTCAATAGTGTAGATTATATGTGAATCTAATATTTACTTAATATTTAATTTAATATATTTATTATAAATAATCTAATAATTTTATGGGAGGGGAGCCCTCCCCTCCTATAAAAAAGAAAGCAGAAAGCAAAAGTAATGCCTGAGGGACTGAATTTGGAGCAACTCTGCTACTGGAGAGGAGTAGAGAGCTGATTCCTGTGCCCTGAGATTTGTTTGAGGGAAGCAACTCTTCCTGTCCTCTCCAGGGGACATGCCCCTGTCTGTGCTAGCCAGAGCAGGTAGCCCTACCACACCCTCCTGCCAATTGCTCCAGCAGGACTGCTGAGGGGTGGCATTCTTGGAGGAGCAGGTTGGCTGGCCACTATGGGAGGTGCTGCCCACTGTGATAATTGTGGCCGCTCAGGCCTTCGCTTCAGGCAGTCCTGGCTTCGTGCCATCTGCAGGGATCTTTCTGTTCACCTCAGTGAAACTATCTAAACTGTCCCCAGCAAGAGACCACACCAAGGCTTGGTCTTCTGGGCCCTATACTCAGGAGGCAGGCTCGAAGCACCCTGCACAAACGCACCAATGAGCTTTGCACTGTCACTGCTGATGGCCACAAGACTTGCGAAGGTGTGGTTAGGGTAGCAGGGTCCCTCTGTCAAAGGTTTTCCTGACCATTGATTCCTCTCGGAGGTCCAAAGCCCAGAATCCCCCAAACTCATAGACTCTGACTTCTTATAACTGCTGAGAACTTTCCCTTATTCACTCTGCAAAAGAGAAAAAACTGAGGCCCAGGACAGAAAGAAGAAAACTTCCAGAGCCACACAGTAAACTGGCAACAATACTAAGAATTCAGATGTTTTGATCATTTTCTAAACTATAATAATTATTAATTATAATAATAACATTAATTCTTTGAGTTTTCATATATGCACACAAAGTATTTTGATATATCCTCTCCCACTCCCTTCCCCCAACTCTTCCCCAACCATGCTCCATCCCCCTCCCAACTTCATATTCTCTTACTAAAAATAAAAGCTAATTCACTGAGTCTAATAAATGGTACCCTATACACATGGATACAGCGCCATCCACAGGAGAATGGATGAACTACCAGTGGCCACATCACTGAATAAAACAACTCCCCTCTTCCCTAGCAGCCATCAGCAGTCAACAGTCCCCCAGCTAGGGGCAGTACTCAGGGGTTCCTCCCCTGCCCAGCCTGGAACGTTTTCTGATTCCCTAACCAGGTTTGACTATTTCTAGACAAACAAAGTTTTGCAACAGCATACACATTGTGGAAAAGGTGGAACTCACAGATTCCTCGTTAAACATGGTCTGACGAGGAGAGAGATGAACATGTTAAAGTATATTTAATATCAAAAATGATTTATGAATTTACATTGAAGTAGTCCATCTAGTGCTGGCCTGTGTCCTGTGAGGGGTGAAGTGAGGGCTGTCTAGGTCAATCTCATGGATCCTTAGTGTGACTTGAAAAGTAATTGTCCTTGCCTGCCAGAGCTTCTGACATCGTGTGGCTGTGCGGTGCAAGGAACAGAAAAAGTCATATTTAAAAGCAATGGCTTGTAATCCTACAGCCTCCAAACTGGAACCAACCTAAGTGTCCATGGGGAGGCAGAGAACAATGAAAAGGCTGGGGCGTGCATATCAATGAGACAGAATGCTTCTTAACAGTCAAAAGGAATAAAATGCAGATGTGTGTGAAGTGGAGGAATTTCAAAATCTTGTGTGCCTCTGCCTCTGGCCAAGTGCCTCTTCCCAGATCCCACCCAGGAACAGACACCAATCAGCAAATTGTTGAGACCAAAAAAAAAAAAAAAAAAAAAAAAAAAAAGAGAGACACCACCAAAGTCTGAATGCCCTGAAAAATAAATAAATATTTGGCAGCTTCTCCGGTGGAATCAGCAAGGGAACAAGAGGGTCTGCATAGAGAGAATTATCTGTGCCAATAAATCAAGTCTAAGTAAAATTCTGAAGAAAAACACTCTCTTCTTGCCTTGAGAACCAACTATTGCCACTTACCAGAGGAGCGCAGTTCCTAACTGCATTATAAATACACATCCTTAGAAGAACAGATAAGTGTAGCACTTGGCCCTCGCCAAATAACTGCATTATAAATACGCATCCTTACAGGCACAGATAAGTGTAGCATTCAACCCTCAGCCAAGAAGCTTCCCTGTGCAGCAGCTGGAGACCATCCCAGACACCCACAACATGGGGTTCTCATCTGGATGATACATCCACAGCATAGCTCCTGCACACAACAGTTCAGGGAACATCGCAGAAGAGGGGACAGAAGGATTGAAAGAGCTGCAGCAGGGCCGGGAAGTCGGCTACATGATCCTGTCTCCTAGAAATGGCAGGCAACTCACACCCACGAGACTGCAACAATGTGGCTACCTAGGGAAAACATGAACAAAGCCAAAAGAGATGCTAACGTGGAAGGGCAAAATCTCAGGGGGCCCCACTCCTGTACAAAGAACTATAGGTCACTAGCGACTGCTGAGAGAGAGAGAGAGAGAGAGAGAGAGAGAGAGAGAGAGAGAGAGAGAGAGAGAGAGAGAGAGAGAGAGAGAGAGAGAGAGACCCTTCCCAGGAATGAGCCCCCATCTGGTTATACATCACCAAGTGGTCAGCCCTGGAACTGTGTATGCATAAGCAGCACTGAATGAACTCGGTAGGTATATTTACATGTTTCTGTGTAGAGGCCTTGAACTTGAGAGGGAGAAAGGGAGACTCATGGGAATAACGGGAAGGAGTGGAACTGAAAGCAAAGATGGCTCATTGACAAACTGAAATCTGACCGGTAAGAAACATCCATGTGATAGTTTTAAAGACAGAAACCAAGGGCCAGAAAAACTAAGTCAGTAATCCCTCTAAAAATGAAATAGTAAACTCTAAACTCAACCATGTCAATGGTTACACTAGATGTTATGAACTAAATACTCTAATTAAATGATAAAAACCTTTTAGAGTGGTCAAGACAGACACAAATATATGCTTCCTATACGAAACTCATTTTAAAGAAATGGAGCATGGTTAACCAATGCAGTTATCATAGGTAGAAATGACCACAGAAATATCAGGTAAAAAACGACTTTGAGACCAGATGTATTATGAAAGCAAAAGGAGGACTTTTTAAAAATCTTTTTTATTTTTAATTTCTTATTCATTTTACATACTAACCACAGTTTCCACTCCCTCCCCTCTCCTGCTCTCTCCCTCACCTCCCCGCAACCCATGTACTCTTCAGAAAAAATAAGGCCTCACATGGGGAGTCTACAAAGCCTGGCTAAATTAAATTGAGGCAGAACCAAGCCCTTCCCCCTTGCATCAAGACTGAGCAAGGCATCCACCATAGGGAATGGGCCCCCCAAAAGCCAGGTCATGCACCAAGGATAGATCCTGGTCCCACTGCCAGGAGCCCCTCAAACAGACCAAGCTACACAACCGTCTCACACATGTAGGGGCCTAGTTTGGTTCCATGCAGGCTCCCCAGCTGTTGATCTAGAGTCCATGAGCTCCCACAAGCTCAGGTCAGCTGTCTCTGTGGATTTCCCCCGTCATGATCTTGTCCCTTATTGCTCAAACAATCCCTCCTCTCTCTCTTCAACTGGACTCCCAGAGCCCGCCTGGTGCATGGCTGTGGATCTCTGCATCGGCTTCTAGCAGTTATTGAATAAGGGCTTTATGATGACAATTTGGGTATTCACCAATCTGATTACAGGGGAAGGCCAGTTTAGGCACCCTCTCCACTATTGCTAGGAGCCTTGGCTGGGTTCATCTTTGTGTATTTCTGGCAATTTCCCCAGCACCAGGTTTCTCCTTAACCCTGTATAGGCTTCTTTATCAAGGCATCTCTTCCATTGCTCTCCCACTCCATCCCTCCCCCAACGCAACAGTCTGCTTCCCTCATGTTTTCATCCCTCATCCTCTCCCTTCTACCCCCCCCCCAGCCACACAAAGATGTAACAAAGGAAGATAATTACAAACCAATATCCCTCATGAACACTGATGCAAAAATACTCAATAAAATACTGGCAAGCCAAATCCAAGCACACATCAAAAAAAAAATATATCATCCACCATGACAAAGTAGGCTTCATTCCAGAGATGCAGAGATGGTTCAACATATGAAACTCTGTCAATGTTATCCACCATATAAACAAACTGAAAGAAAAAGAAGCACATTATCATATCATTAAAGGCTGAAAAAGCCTTTGACTGACAAAATCCAACACCCCCCCCCCCCCCCCCCGCTCATGATAAAGATCTTGGAGAGATTAGGGATACAAGGAACATTCCTAAACATAACAAAGGCAGTTTGCAACAAGCCAACAGCCAACATCAAACTAAATGGAGAGAAACCCAAAGCGATTCCACTAAATTCAGGAACAAGATGAGGCTCTCCGTATCTATTCAATACAGTACTTGAAGTTGTAAAATGAGGACTTTCAAAGTGATGAAACAGACACGTAGATATGCATTCCATAGATACAGCTTGTTAATGAGCACCCATTTTGATATGTAATCAAAAATAGAAGAGCTTTGAACACAAAATGCAGAAATTAACAAAATGAAAGAGCTAAGTAGGTAATACCACAACCTTGGCTACAGGTGTTGGCACCCTCCTCTCAGAAACCTATGGGACAAATGATGGAAATAATTAGTTAAGATGTAGACAATCTAACAATGCCAACAAACACCAAACTGTGATTTATAGAGCACTATGTCAATGAAGCAGAATGCATGTTCTTTTGAAGGGCAGATGGGGGTATTTGCAATTCATTGAGCCATAAAGCAAGTGTCACTAAAGATAAAAGAAATTTACAATGCACGCGCTTGTGTGTGTGTGTGTGTGTGTGAAGGGAACCAGACACACATCAAACCCACCATGTTTGTGTCTTTTTAATAGTTTTTATTAAGCTATACATTTTTCTCTGCTCCCCTCCCTTTCTCCTCCTCCCCTTCTACCCTCTCCTATGATCCCCATGCTCCCAGTTCAGGAGATCTTGTCTTTTCCTCAGTCTATTTAGATCCATGTATGTCTCTCTGAGGGTCTTCTTTGTTGTCTAGGTTCTATGGGGTGTGGACTGTAGGTTGTTTTTTTTCTTTGCTTTATGTCTAGAAGCCACTTATGAGTGAGTACATATTATATTTGTCTTTCTAGGTCTGGATTACCTCACTCAATATAGATTTTTCTAGATCCATTCATTTGCATTCAAATTTCAAGGTGTCATTATTTTTTACCACTGTGTAGTACTCCATTATGTAAATGTACCACATTTTCTTTATCCATTCTTTGGTTGAGGGGTATCTAGGTTGTTTCCAGGTTCTGGCTATTATGAATAATGCTGCTATGAACATAGCCGAGCACATGTCACATGTCCTGTGGTAAGATTGAGCATCCTTTAGGTATATACCCAAAAATGGTGTTGCTGGGTCTTGAGGTAAATTGTTTCCTAATTTTCTAAGAAATCATTATAACGATTTCCAAAGCAGCTGCACCAGTTTGCACTTCCACCAGCAATGCAGGAATGTTCCCTTTACCCCACATCCTCTCCAGCACAAGTTGTCATTAGTGTTTTTGATCTTGACCATTCTGCCAGGTGTAAGATGGAATTTCAGAGCTGTTTTAATTCTGTTTAATTTAATTTGAAGCTGTTTAATTTCTTTGATGGCTAAGGATGTTGAGTATTTCCTTAAGTGTCTTTTAGCCATTTGAGATTCATCTGTTGAGAGTTTCCTTTAGGTCTGTACCCCATTTTTTTTACTTAATTATTTGTTCTTTTGATGTCAAGTTTCTTGAGTTCTTTGTATATTTTGGAGATCAATTTATTGTCTGATGTGTGGTTGGTGAGGATCTTTTCCCATTTTGTAGGCTGCCGTTTTGTCTTGTTGACCCTATCCAAAGACAATCTATAGATTCGATGCAATGATCATCAAAATCCCAGCAAAATTCTTCACAGACTTCCAAAGAACTATACTCAACTTCATATGGAAAAACAAAAAACCCAGAATAGCCAAAACATTCCTGCATAATAAAGGAACTTCTAGGAGCATCATAGTTGCCCCTGACTTCAAACTCTACTAAAGAGCTACAGTACTGAAAACAGCCTCAAATTGGAATAAAAACAGAGAGGAGGACCAATGGAATTGAATCAAAGATCTGGATATCAACCCACACACCTGTGAACACCTGAGTTTTGACAAAGAAGCTAAAAATATAAAATGGAAAAAAGAAAGCATATTCAACAAATGGTGCTGGCATAACTGGATATCAACATGTAGAAGAATGAATATAGACCCATATCTATCACCATGTACAAAACTCAAGTCCAAATGGATCAAAGACCTCAACATAAAACCAACCACACTAAATCTCATAGAAGGGAAAGTGGGAAGTACACTTAAACACACTGGCATAGGAGACCACTTTCTAAATATAACCCCAGCAGCACAGACACTGTGAGAAACAATTAATAAATGGGACCTCCTTAAACTGAGAAGCTTCTGTAAAGCATGCTTGTATCTTATTCATATGGAGTTCTAGAATAAACAGAAGTAGTCCACGGGACAGAAGCAGATTTGATATTGCCTCAGGCCTGCTAGGGCTGAGGTGCTGTTTGGGAAGGGACTGAACTTTCTAAGAGAGCAGAAGCATTTTATCCCTTGAAAATTGTGGGTCCATATGTCAAAGTTCATGGGCCTGTGCACTTAACGGAGGTTCGTTATTCTGAGGTAAATTATACTTCCTTGGAGTCAATTAAATTAAAATCAAACTCAAGCAGTTCACACCAGGAAGTGACCCACCTTGGACCAGTTGCAGAGCACTGAATGACTTATTTGCCAGTATAGACCATGTTGGCCTAGGGTGACTCAACTAACAATTTACAGACTTGACCATGGGGCAAGAACAATATGCATTCATATTGAATACATAGAAACTGTACCTCACACTCCAAGTTCTGATCTTTTCCACACTAGTGACTTGCTGTGCTATACTCTTTCATGATGTCAGCCAGTACAGTAGACTGCAGCGCCCAGCCAGCTATGGGTGGAAGGGTTGGGGGTGACAACTGATCTACACAGACTACTAAGATAGGGTGCTCTGCTGTGTAAGTACTTAAAATGCATTCCCAATGTATTATATTTTCTACTTAGGATGGGATTATCAGGATGCCACCCCACATTAGAGAGGTCCTGCATAGGATAACTGCAAGATTCTAGCCAATATAAAGACTCAAAGGTTTCTCTGAGAAGTGGAAGCTCTGGCCCTGCTAAGCCAAGGTTGTCTCTGCTAAATCCTGGCAGGAAATGAGCAGCAATTGCTCCTTCTATGGAGCCTTGTCTGTTGACCATTCTGCCTGTTCCACCTGTTTAAGTGATCTGCCAGACCCAAGTGAACTGGGAATCTATTACTCTTCGATTAGAATGTTAGCAGTTGATATTTTTTTTTTATGCAACTTACCTCCTATGACTTTTCCACGCATCTTTCAGCATCTCAGTTCAGCTCCTACCAGCAATGCACACATATAGTTGTATGTTTATATTTGCGCACTATACATGTTGATTGATAAGCACCTCACATGAACTAGCTTGAGTCCTTATACCCACTGAAGTATCATTCTGTCTTGTAGAGGAGGAGACTAACATTCAGAGATTTGAGATGCATGCTCAATAGACAGGTTGAAAAGCCAGGATCGAAACCCAGTGTGGTGCGGCTAAGGCTCATGGTTGTCCAAAGATATTCCCTTGTACAAGTCCATGATCAATCATTCACATTGTCATCTGCAGTGTTGTGGGGATTGGTTGGGGGTAGAAGGCAGGGAGTGTGATCAGGGACACTGAACACATTGCACATGGTGCCCCTTCCACTAACCATGGAAAGCTTGTCCTAAAGTTTCTTCCCTCCTGGCACTTACCAGCTGGCAGGAGAAATGGCCAATAAAACACAAGTAGGTGCTATAGTTATTTAGGTTAATTCCATGCCAGGGTGTTATCACGGCTGTGACATGAAACAACGCAGAGTAAAGCCTCAGAAGGTAACTGGGGACACTGTTTGAGACAAGAAGGTCCAAAAGATTTGTCTGAAGAGGTGACATTTAAGCAGTCAGGCTTGCGAAGAAGGTGGCTCTAAAAAGACACTCCTAAAAGCATACCAAAGCTCCGGGAACCACTAAATACCATGAGCTTGGCTTGTTTGTGAAAAGACAAAGGCTGGTATGGACGGAAGCATGAAGACACCAAAGCTCTTAGGTCCTTGCCTTGATCACATCCCCTGGGGATAACTTGCTGGGGTGAGGATGCAACAGGAGCAAGGTGTGGCGTGGCGGTGGTGGAGGTTGTTAATAAGCTTGGGACTCTGTAAGGAACAATCAAAGGGCTCCATCATGCTTAGCACCCAACCCATGGGTGCCATGCAGGAGCTGTCATTTACATTGCAGCCCTTATTGCTTCTCCCTATGGCTGTCTTTCCCCAAACACCAAACAGTGACAGACTGCTTTCCAACCACTGGAAAACACCTGGGCTGGTTGCAGCAAATCCCACTTAATGCAAAATTGCAGCTCCATCTGGGCTCCTGAAGCCTCTGATTCTTGCTACCCGTATCTTGGGCTCAGAGTGTGTGGGACAAGGAAAGAAGTAATGCTCCTAAGGGATAAGAGAGGACAAACTGCTTATCCACTCACTTGGGGTAAGTCCTTCTCTCTGAGCGCCAATCTCAGAACCATGGCTGCCTCTGGCTAGATCATATGGTAATTCATGGTAATTGAGCACAGATTTGAAAACATTTTCCTCAAGATCAATACTGTGGGCGAGCATGTAGGATATTTTCTTAATTAGTGATTGATTGGGGAGGGCCTACCTCATTGTGGCTGGTGTCATCCTCAGTCTGGTGGACCTAGGTTCTGTAAGAAAGCAGGCTGAGCAAGTCATGAGGAGCAAACCAGTAAGCAGCACTCCTCCATGCCTCTGCATCAGCTCCTGCCTCCAGGTTCCTTTCTGCTTGAGTTCCTGTCCTAACTTCCTTTGAGGAACTGCAATGTGGATGCATAAGCTGAATAAACCATTTCTTCTACAAGTTGCTTTTGGTCATGGTATTTGATCACACAATATTAACCCTAAGACATCTAATAATCTGTTCATTGTTCACAGTTGTCCTTGGATTTTCTCCTCTATCTATTGATGTAGACAAGATGTGTTACACTGTCTAGTTCAACACTTACCAGGAAGAAAAAAATGACATTAATATACTTATTAAAATATTTGTTTTGCTGGGTGTGGTAGGGGTACACCTTTAATCCCAGCACTAAGGAGGCAGGATCAAGAAGATCTCTGTGAGTCTGAGGTCTGCCTGGTCTTCACAGTGAGTTCCAGGACAGCCAGGACTACATAGAGAGACCCTCTCTCAAACACAAAGAAAATATAATTCATTTCGACTAATATTTATTGAGAACCTTCAATGATGCTTGAGGGATCAACACCAAATAGGCCACCTATAGTCTCTATCTACAAGAAACTTGTGCCCTTGTAAGGAAGACAGGTAGCAATGAGCCTATTATAAACACAACAGTAATTGAAAGACTGTCCAACAAGACAAGCTCACTACTGTCTGTCCCTTCCAGACATCTGACTTGGTCCAAGTGTCCTGGAACTTTTCCGGGAGGAATTCAGGGTTGTGCTAAGCCTAAGAGATGAGATTAAAAAAAAAAAAGAAGAAGAGAAGAGACCTGAACCTAGTAGAGAGACTAGCCAGCCTGAGGCCCAGGCAGGTCTTGCTTTCTTGGGGGAAGAAGGGATGATCTTAAAGGTGTGATAATTTGGGAGACCTATAGCGGCAGAGTTCCACAGGGCCTTTCTGCTTGAAGAACTCAGACTCATCCACCTCATCCTACAAACAACATGACAGCGATTTAAATGCCTCAGCCTGTTGGAGACATGAGCTCAGATAACTCTTTGAATCAACCTAACTAGTGAGTTATGAGGTCACGCTACAGATGAGAACCTGGGGCACAGGGGCCTAAGAGCTTAACAGGGTCTGAGCAATATCTTTGGCTCACCAGCCTTGAGGATAAGTACAGAATTGGAGGGAACTAAGAAGTGACTAGAAGTGATTATATATATATAATATATAATTATATATATATAATATATTATTATATATATAATATATTATATATATATATATCCCTGGCTCAGAGGTTCTCAGCCTTCCTAACGCTGCAACCTTCCTCATTTTGTGGCAACTCCCAATCATAAAAGTATTTTCATTGCTACTTCATAACTGTAATTTTGCTACTGTTATGAATTGTAATGTAAATATCTGTTCTTTCCAATGATCTTAGGAGACCACTGTGAAAAGGTAGTTTGACCCCAAAGGGGTAGTGACCCACATGTTGAGAACCACTACAAGTCAAACCCTTCCTGATAATACTGACCAGGAAAAGTCTCTAGTGGTAGGCAGCATTTGAGTTAGTATAAATAGGATACTGGCTGGTGATGGCCAAACACGATTTTTTTTTTTTTTTTTTTTTTTGCCTAACATTGAGGATTTGGTTTTCAACCCCACTGGAGAAGATGCTCCTTAAACTTGATCAAGGATCCCTGTCCTGTCAGCTTTATTCAGGGTTCTTACCTCCCAGTAAGAATACATTTCTTCATTTCACACTTAATAAACTACCAGAGGTGATAATGTTCAAAGGGAGGTTCTGTTTTGTCTTTTCCCATGGTCTACTCCCTCCCTATGGTGACAACATTCAGAGGTTCCATGCTAGCTTCCATTGAGCCTGTCCCAAAGTAAGTGCTCAGTAAATGTGTGTCGAGTAAAGGGAAAATTGCTATATTTAATGACTGTTTGGTGAAGCATGGTTAATAAAAACTCAGAGACAGAAATTGGAGTTCAACCTGAAGGTCAGAAAAACAAAACAGCCAGCCACTGGCGGTTACCTCTACCTCAGTCCAAAATGGTGATCCTGCCTCCAGGAATCTCAGAATGAGACTGAGTCTGAGAGCTGTCTCCTCCCATCATATAATCCTCTCTAGTTCTGGGATTAAGAGTATGCAGCACTACCACCTGGTTTCCATGGCAAGCTAGTGTGGCTCCTGGGATTAAGGTGTGTGTCATTGCTGCCTGATCTGTAAGGTTGACCAGTGTGGCTGTTTTACTTTTCTCATCCTCAAGGCAAGCTTTATTTTTAAAAATACAAATGAAATGCCCCTACAGTTTGGGGATGCTTTTGTTTGAAAACTGCGAAAACTTGCCAGCAGGAAAATCTCACTGGTCCACTCAGAGAAAGAGTCCTGTGACAAGGCTGGCATCTCCCGGAGCAGCAGCATCAGAGGGACATGATGTAGATAGAAGAGCAGAGGGCTGCAGTGACTGGCCCAGGGCACCAATCTAGACAGCTTGTTTACATGAGTTCACTCTGGTCACAACCCGTGGAAAGGGGCAGAAGAGAAGGCTATGGAGTGCGACCCATGGTGCCAAAGGTAAGGCTAGAGAATCAGAGTCAGGCAGAAAGTGGGGGTCTAGGAAGACACAGGTGTAGATGCCCGTGATTGGAGCCTGAGTGCTGGCACCTCAGCACCTGCCCAAGAGCAATCCCTTCCCTATACCTGCGCATTGTCCTTAAGACTCAAAGCACGGGGAGACATCCAATTGACCACACTGGGTCCTGTATCCCACTCTACCCGGGAGAGTTAAGCACCCAGGCCCTGCTTTCTCCTAGGACTCACACAGAGTAAGATGGACTTGGACACTAATCTCACTTGGTGGTGGGGAATGGGAGGTGATTACAAGGGATGGCAGAGCAAGAAGGATGGAGCAGAAGTTCAAGTTCAAATACTTCCAGGGCCAGCTGAGCATGCAGCCCGACTGAGGAAAAAAGAAATCGCATTTAGAACTACACTTTGAGACCAATGCACTATGTATGTACGATTCAGCTGTGAGCCTCCCATGTGTAACGACATTAAGATTGCATCCTTTGGGTGGTGGGAAGCCTCAGAAGGAGTTAAACAAGAGGGAAGAGGAGTGTGGCCATCCCTGCACTGAACAAGGTTTCTGTGCCTGCTGTGTAGACAGCAAGGGGAAGGGAAAGAGGCTGGAGTCCCATCTCCGAGAGAGTTGCTGTTGCCATCAGCACAGAGGCCTCGGGACTTGGAAGCAGTCCATGGAGTTGAGCTATTTATTCTTCTGCAGAAAAAGCAGCAGACTTTGGGGACTGTAGCTGCAGCAATGAGAGTGAAGAACTCAGCAAATCCAGAGCTCAACAAACCAAAGTCCCCCTCCCATCTCCTCCCCCTCCAAAGTGCTTCGTTTTTAACTCAGAAAGGACATTGTAAAGGGCATATTACACAATGGGAGAGGAAGTCCCGAGGCAGACAGAGGGACTAATAGAGAGGACTGTGGCATTGGCAGCCCATGCATTATTATTCTTTAAGGTAACAAGAAAAACTGTATTGATCCTGGATGGAGAACTTGGGCTTGGCTGTGCCCCGGGCTGTGTGAGGTGAGTCCCTGATCCAGAACTCCTCAGGGCCTGCAGTGGAAGGGGAACAAAGGGGGGGGGGGGAGAGGGCAGCTGCAAAGGCTTCAGGAGACATTTTTGTCTCAGTCTGGGGATCTCAAAACTTAGAGCATGGGCTATTTTACTTGGAGGGGAGGAAGTCTTGACTGCAATGCATACTGCCCCTGATGGTGTCCTTCTTTGTCAGCTTGCCCAGTGAGTGGGCCGGGAGGTAAAGACACTGGTAGGAATTTTTCCTAACGTGAGCTCTCTGCCGACTCAAATTCCCAATCAAGCCAAATCAAAACAAGCCAAATTTAAAAATATCCAGGTTTAATGGGATTCCTGAGCTCTCGGGTGGCCCCGAGACTGGGAGGCCACGGACGCGACCACCAGGAGGAAGGAAAAGGGACCACATGATCCTCTTTTGGGAGTTCACTTAAATACTCTGTGGGAGTGGTCCTGATTCCCCCCCCCCCCCCGCCTCTGGGTGGGTCATCCTGGGATTTGGAGTCCAGACCAATACAACTCTTGGGCCTGGGGGCTGGGATAGATGTGAGGGGCTGGGGTCTGCGCTCCCAACTTAACAGACACCTGAGCCCATCCCCACAGAAAAGGAGATGAATCGGGTGAGACAGAAAACTTCTCAGACAGGATGTGTGAAGTTCAGCTCAGGGTAGACTTCAGACTCC
This sequence comes from Ondatra zibethicus, assembly GCA_004026605.1. Lineage (NCBI taxonomy): Eukaryota > Metazoa > Chordata > Mammalia > Rodentia > Cricetidae > Ondatra > Ondatra zibethicus. Next base: position 399,109 of record PVIU01000035.1, on the reverse strand, counting down.
AAGTCTAGTCCAGGATCCTCAACTCCTCTCAATCCCAGAGGGTGGAGTGTATGTCAAACAGCGAGAAGGCTTCCCACACAGTGTGAGTGATGAAGAGTGGCGAATTCAGGAAGGGAGAAGGGAGCTGAAGGTAGCCTGGATCAAGGCATGGATGTTGATAGATCTTTAGTTAAATTTTCATGGCTTCCCAAGATTAGGGAACTCCAGAACCAAAGCTACTCTACGGGTGTTGGATGGTCCAAAGAAAGAATTTTCTGGCATAGTTTAGTGATCTAGGCCAAAGATCAGCAAAGATTTTCTATAAAACCAAAACCAAAAAGCAAAAGCTTGGATATGATGAAGCTATAAGATAAAAGAAAAAAATACAGTCCAAAAAATTTTTATGGGTAAAAATGAAAACGTTATAATAATAACCAAGTTCAGTTTTGAAAACATGAGAGGAAGGTACCAGTTTGAGGAAATGACATTTTATCTAGCTGGGGTTAGAAGTTAGAGCCCCTCCCTGAATTCATTTAGAAATGTCCATCCATCAAGGTAGATCTGAGATGGATTTGAAATGTCCATGTCTCTTCCCGTGGGTGGATGAGGCAGGCGACACCACTGCAGCTCTGACTGTGCCACACCAGCAGAGCTGATGTCAGAACGGCTCCAGCCAGCTGGTGCTGCAATAAAAAACAGTCAGCCAGGGTGTAAATGAGCAAGGATGTCTTGTTCCAGTGATGTTTTCCTGATGCTCGGTTTGACCTTCTTGTGATCCTTACACTCATAGAGTGGTTTTGATTTTCCTTTCAGTCATTTAAAAAAAATGTAAAATTCAGTCTTGGCAAGTGGCCAGCCAGATTTGTGTGGTGGGCTCTAATGGAGCAGGCCAGTGGAGCTGTTCATTACTAGGGCTGTCAAAGGACCTCCTTGGTGGTGCCTGGTTACCCCTAATGCCTAACCAAGGAGGCCGACCAAAGACTTAAGATTCAATGGGAGAAGAACTGGGAATCGCTTGTTTCCCTGGGAAAAGATTCTTTTCCCAGGCTTTAGTTCTGGAGTAAGAGCTATTTGGACAACGCCTGATGCCTAAGTTGGGCAGACTTGTCCAACAGTACCCTCCTTGACTTAAGACTTTTCATTATAGATCTCATGTATGTCCGAGTGGTCCATCTATGCCTCCAAACCTGGTTACAAACTCAGGGTTTCCAGAAGTCAGAATAGAGCTGTCTAGAAAAGGCAGCCTCCCAGGTGGGGAGGGGCCTGCTGACAGCAGGGCTTGGTGGAGCAGTGGCAGTGGTGGAGTGTGCCCCGTGTTTATCAGTAAACTAAAGGCCCCATCTCAGCAGGGGGCAAGGTAGTGAGGCAAGACAGGGCTGGAGACAGCCCAAGGCTTAACCCTTCCTAAGGCTGCAGCAGTGAACATTTTGGCTCTCTCCTACCTCCAGGGTCCAACCTAGACGGGGCTGTGTGTTCAGCGGATTGCATAGCAGAAGAGGGAGGGGCCACTCCAAACCAGACCACCCAGCTATTCCAGGACTAGCTATGAAAAGCTGGCTTTTCCACTTTTAGTAACTCTAAAACAGCTGAGACAAGCTGCAACCACCACTGAGCACAGACAATACCGGGCACTGTTAGGGGCAGAGGATTGAACACGGGAGACAGCAGTTGGCTCTGTTCAAGTTGAAAGGACTTTTTATCATCCCTGGCCCAACTCTAGACCCAGGCTGAGAACATAATATCGCCTCCTTCTTTTGAAAGAAAGCTGACAGGCAGGGTCACACGGGAAATGAGGGCAGAAGGTGAACAGTCATGCCAATCTCTTTCACCTTAGTGTAAAACTGCTAAAAACTCTTGATGATTCCCTTATTTTTTTTTCATTTACTCTTTTCTGATATGAGCCTTACACATCATAGAAGGGTTTCTGATACATTGGCATTTATCCTGTGCCATGGGGTATAAAGACAGAGGGTGTGCATCCTGTGGCCCAAGGCATTTGCTGGGGCCCAACTTTCCAAACCCACAAAGGAAGGGGCCATTCTGGATGGAGACTAAGATGGCTAAGAGTGGCCTCCTTGTGTCCCCTTGGACAAGACCCTGTTCTCTGAACTCTTTTTTGGTAGTGATATTTCATTTGCATCTTAATAAAAAAAAAAAGCTTGCCTGAAGATCAGAGAATAAAACAGCCATACCGGTCAACCATACAAACCAGGCAGTGGTGGTACACACCTTTAATCCCAGCACTAGAGGGGAATATAAAACAGGAGGAGACTGCTCTCAGCTGAGTCTCATTCTGAGGATTTGTGGAGACAGAATGGACATTTATTTAAGTTTGATGATGAGGTAAGAGCCAGTGGCTGGCTGCTTTGCTTTTCTGATCTTCAGGTTGAATCCCAATATTGTCTCTGGGTTTTTATTATTCATGCTACATTTTATCTCCCCTGCTAAGTGGTATAACGGTAGCCCGCGCTGAAGAGGGGGCTATCTCAATTACTGAATGATGAGACTTGGAGCATGCCTAACACAGAGCCTGATACGTAGGCAATGCTCAATAAAAGGTGGTTTCCAAAGATCCAGGAAAAACAAGCCAGAAGGCAGGGGAATCGGAGCTGGGATTGAGTGTGCAGTTGCCACTTGTTTGTCTCAAGGTTTTGCCTTCAACATGTTGCACAGTTACTAAATGCATGCAGAGAATGCTTATAGCTGCGACTAGCTTGAATCCTAAAGAAATAAACAAACAAGGATGTGATTTATTTTCTTCCCATTTTATAGACAACGAAACAGAATCCCTGATAAGAAGCTTCCCACAGTTGTAGGATGCAATTATAGGGAGGCTCAAACTGTTTGTGTTCACCCTAAGCTCCCTCCTTAGAAGGAAAGAGATCGGCTGTTATTTTGCTGTGGGAACGGTGGGAAACCAAGGCTTCAGAGTTGACACACAGGGCTCAGAGATGGATAGGGAAGCACTGACAGAAAGACTGTCACTTTGCAAGAGATGGCTCCAAGGAAAGCAGTGTCCCTGTCTGGGTTGACTGGCAGGCTAGCAGCTTTCTGGATGGCTCACTGTGGTCCTACCTAGAGGTGGCAGGAGGGATGTGGGAAAGACCAGCTTCTATCATCTCTCCTCCCTTGTTACAGGATGATTTCATTCAGCCAATGATGATGAGCTAGCTTTGTGGCCATTGCGCCCCACATCCCCACTCTCCTTCCCTCATGTGTATGCGGTATAAGGCCGAATCACTGCAACAGATTTGCCTCAGATCGGCTAAGCCAAGGGAGCCCTCAGCCAGAAGATCTAGGTCAGTGAGTCTCAGTCAATGACCAGCACCTTAGTACTCCTGCCTACAGGAGCCTGGAAAGACCACCATACTCTCTTCCAAAGTCTCCTTACCAAATCACTGCAAACTGCATGTCTTAGAACGTGAAGAACTTCTTCATTGCCTTTACTAGTTCCCAGTAGTCCCAATGTTCCTTGGCTTGTCCTGTACAACTCCTGTCCTTGCCTCATTTTCACTTAGCTATCCCCCCACCCAAACTTCCTGCAAGGACATCTCCCCCTTTTTGTCTAAATAAAAAAGCAAAGGTTTTAATAAAAATGTGAAGATTTTAGCTCTAGCATAGTAAAACTATATACAATAAGTACAATAACTATATATAAATATATATATGTAAGAATTGTATTAACAATGTCTAGTCCATTTGCATTTGGCAAACTCAGAAAATATTCCATTATCTATCCTACCTTGGTGAGTTCAAAGTATTATACTAACAAGTTTTGAAAATCATTCAGAGTTCATAATTGATCTCTCCTGATTTGTACTTTCTGTGGTTTAACTTTTTGTAAGCTTATCTTATATCCTAGGCAATTAATAGAATCTCCTTGTATTTTTTTTTTTTCAGGAGCAATTTGTAATCTCCAACAAGGCAAATTTTTCTTGACTTCTTGAAAAATTTTCTCTAGTCTGCCGTTGGGAATCCTTAATTTCCAAGTAAGATCATAATCTTCAGGCTCCAAGGATGAGGTGATGGGCAATTTTTTTTTTGTGGGATATCATTCAGCCCACCGTAGGCTCAGAATCTTTTCCCACAACAAACAGCTTGCTTGTATTAACTGACCCAGACAAAGAGATGCTGTCCCATGAATTTTTTGAAGACTTCATAGTACATGACTTTATTGATATTTTCACCTACTTATAAGATGTAAAATCTTTCTATAACTCATTTTTCTCCTTTCAAATGGCTAACTCAAAGAATACTTTTCAAAATAATTTAAAAGAGAAAAATATTTGAGGTACCGTATTACTTTGTCTTTTGGCATATAAAATGTCATACACATTTCAAGAAATAAGCATATTTTGTACCTTTAGCAAAAATTAACTCCAAATATATCACAAACTCAAATACCAATCCTAAACAGTGAAATGTATGGCTGTCCCATGAATTAAAAGCTTTTCTAATCTCTCATTTAGAGCAAACCCTGTGATCCAACTAACTGTGCATAGGGGTGATAGGCGACAATTTAGAGAGGTAAAAATCTCTGATCTCTGAAAAGGTTTCGGTGTAGTCAGTGTCTGCCACATGGTGGGCATTCAGTTAACATTCATGGGTCAGCCAGGCACTTGAGTTACGTGATTATACTCCCTGTCCTACAGAAGGAAACAGTTACAAATACTGGCTTAAATGTAACCCCAGAAGATCCTAAAGGGATACAGCTCAATGGAATGGGGCTTTGTAGAAAGAATGGCACTCATATTTAGAATCCTATGCTCTCCGTCTACCTTCCCTAATCTTGTTTCTACTCTGGGTCACTTCTATGCCAGGAAAATAAAGGAATAAAATGTTCCACCAATCAGGTTTCACCAGACACAATTTGCCCTTAGGTACAGGACTAGACAGGTGTGCAGCAAAACTGAAGGTACAATTGTGGAGACAAGGGAAAGGGGCTAGCCCAGGTTACCAGGTGCTCCTGAGCAAGGGGGATCAGGGAAACCTTTTTGAGGAAGCTGCAAAATGATAGGGTTCAGCCGGTGATATAGAAGGAAGTTAACTGAGGATTCAGCAGGGCACGGGCTGAATCTGAGTGTTCATCTCTGCCCACCAGAGGACAATCCCGGCCCATTGAAGGGTTCAGTATCTAGGTGCTTCCTTGCAATTAACTGAAATATGTTTATCCACCTCCATTCTACAGATGGGACTAATAAGGCAGAACCTTAGATTGCCTGGGAGTTTATGTGGACAGAGAGAGCCTGACATCCTCCGACTAACTGAGGCTGTCCATCTGTCTTTCCTGCCTCCCTCATTCCAGGACCCAGGCCCCTCCGCACTTGACTCAGGATCACGGAAGGAGGTAGGTGCCGAGCCAGGAAGAGGGCAAGGGCAGGCAAAGGGAAGGGACGCCTATACAAGCTTGAGTTCTTCATGGCAAGAATCAGATGAGCAGCTGGCCCAGATTCTGAAGAGTCATGGAAAAATTACTGTGTTCCCAGCAAGGGTGCCAAGGAACTGTTCTATTGGGACATCTCCCTGTGTCACACGCTGGCCTCCAGGGCTGCCCTGGCAGTGCCAGGGGAACTTTTCCCATGTCGTTTCTCTCTGCCAGCTCTTCGAGGAGCCCTGAATGGTGATTACTCATTCAGACCCAGTTCAGCTGCCTCCTCTTGCAGAAGAGGGGACCCTCCATTTATTCTGGATAGGTGTCTCAACTCTGTTCCCTCACTGCCCACGAGATGCACTGTTTGGTCGTTAGTGAACTCATTACTTGTTGAATTCATTAAGAGTGAAAACAAAAACCTGTACTGTTCTCTGCTGTGCGGATCCAGGACCTGCTGCTGCTGCACACAGGCACCTGTGCCGTTGGATGAGCAGGCAGCAGAAAAGTGAACAAACCAGTTGACACTTTGCACACCAATATCAGAACTACGATTCAGCCCTGCTTTGTCCTGTACCATTAAGCCTGTCAACATCTCTGCCCTGCAAGGATATGTGGCTGCCAGTTTCCAGGGGACCCAAGGTGGCATAGGAAGGAAGAGGTAAGATGCACATGACATGGGGACAGGTTCCAACTGGAAAGTTGTCCTCTCATAATTATTGATCACCTGCTATTCCTCAGGTACTATGTAAATGCAGCAGGCCTGGGAGAGGACATGTCTTCTGCCTTGGATGAGTTCACAGGTCAGGCAGACCAGAGAAGATGTGTTGATGCTGCCTGGCCAGAGCAGGTAGAGCCAGGAGGAGAAGAGAAGCCCAAATCAAGGTTGGCTTGGGGCAGAAATTCTGTCACCGTTCTGAGGCATGAAGAGCTGTACAACCCCCAGAGGTCTCGGGGTACAAATCCCAGCATATAGTCCTGGGTGTTTTGTGTCCCATTACTGCAACATTGTGTCTGTGTGAGTCTCCAGTCTTCTGACCTTGTGTAGAGCCCTGTGAGCCAATTCTTTACAGTGGGCCTCTATGGGAGGCCTCTGGTGGACTGGGGAGATGACAACGGCTCAGTCAGTAAAGTCTTCATCTTGCCAGTACAAGGGCCTGAGTTTGATCCTGAACACCATGTAAAAATCACCCAGCGTGGTGGTGTTCACTTGGAATCCCAATGCTGGGATGGTGGCTACAGACAGATCCCTGGGGCTTGCTGGTCAACCAGAGACCCTGTGCTGGCTAGTTTTATGTCAGCTTGGCACAAGATAGAGTTATCTGAGAGGAGGGAACCTCAGCTGAGAAAAGGCTCCCAAGAGATTGGACTGTAGGCAGGCCTGCAGAGCACTTCTATTTAAACAGACCATTGTGGGTGGGGCCACTCCAGGGATGGTGGTTCTGGGCTCTCGAAGAGAGCAGACTGTACAAGCCCTGAGGAATAAACCAGTAATCAGAACTCCTCCATGTCTTCTACATGATCCTCTGACTGCAGCTTCCTTGCTGGTTTGAGTTTCTACCTTGGCCTCCCTCAGTGGACTGTGACTTGGGACATGTAAACCAAATAAACCCTTTCCTTCCCAAGTTGCTTTTGCTTGTGATGCTTTATCATAGCAAGAGTATCTCTGACTAGAACAGACCCTCTGTGCTCTAAAAAAGGTGACGAGTTTCCAGAAATGTCATCTGAGGTTGTCCTCTGGTCTTTTCACATAGGCATACATGTGTACTGAAATACATAAATGTACCCGCACACATACAACTATGCACACATGTACACATACATGAAGACACATACACACTAGGTCTCTTGTACCTCTTTTCTTCCCTCTCCCCCTCCATCCTTCCCTTCTCTCTTCCTCTCCGCTCCCCCTCCCACTCCTTCACGCTATCCTGCTCTCCCCTCTCTGCCCATTTCTCTCGCTATATTTCCCTAGAGAATCCTGAAGAATAGTTTTTGGTGTTTGTCTTCAAACTTCCCCAGAGAATTGTCTAAAGCAGTAGTTGGGTTGGTTTCACTTTGGCTTGAATGACTTCTGATTCCCAATGCTCCCAGGATGAAAATCCATACCCACCAAGGATAGAGAACTCCCTGGAGCTTCAGCCTCAGGTCTCCCAACTCCCAGGCACTTCCCTTCCTTGCTGTTCTGATACCTCTTCTCCCGTGAGGCTGAGCCATCAGAAGACAGATGAGTACATGAGCCTCAAAAGGATTCTGTCTTTCTCCCCATACTCACAGGACTTTGTAAACTTTGCCCTCTAGATTGACTGTACGATCCTGTGGTGCATATGGTTCCAGAGCTAAGGGGAGGGTAGAAGGAGCCTTGTTTTGGCCTATCCATCTCTAGGCAGAGCTGGTGCCAGGCTTGGCAGCACTCCTTGGCTGGCACTTCTTGGATCCTTCTGGTAGAAGGCCCCCAAGCAATTACTGTGGTTCCTTCTGGGTATTGCAGCCAACCCGGAACCCCAGCTATAAGCCCTGTAATGATGGCACCCACTGGCAGTAATTATAGAGGGGAATGATGTCACTCCTGACGACAGTGTTGCTCATTGGTGTACAGGTCCTCTGATAGACCCATGAAAAGCTACACTACACACTGGTGCTAAGGAGTATGGTTCCTGGTGCCCCCTAGGAAAGCTCTGACCCACTAGGAAATGAGCATCCTCTGTGGTCATGGATCCACAAGCCCCTTGGGAGAATTGTTGGGGTTTCTCATAACTCTGCACAGGCCGAAGATGCAGGCCAACAACTGGCCAAATGCAGAGTTGGCTGTAATGTCCCTGCTACTGAGGCAGGCCTGAAAGAAAAGCCTCTCTTTGGATTCCCACAGCTGTAAGGATGCTGCACTCCATGGCTTTCCTTCACAGAATCAGGTGCCAAGTGGTAGATAAGGGCCTGGGCTTGGAAGAAGCTGGACTCTGAGCAGAACCTCTGCATTTGTGCTTCCCCTTTCGTGGGTCTCGTTGTGCTGAACTGTGAGACAGGGATATTGCTAATGGCGACAGCTGAGCCCCTGTGAGCCTCCGGCTGCTCTGCTTATGTCACACAACATTAAGACATCCCAGGGTGGGATCAGTACCACCTGAGAGGATAGGAGTCAGTAATCCCTCTTCTTATTAATGAGTATATTCAAAGGCAAGCACGTAATCCTAAGAATATTAGTATTTCTTGAGCGGTATTGAATGCCCACCATATCCAGGAAAGAATGGGAACTTTATAGAGTTTTGGCTAATTCTCCTAACAAAATGATGACTACGTTTTGAAGATCAGCAGAGCAGGGAGCTGAAGGTGGAAGTAGTTTGTCTCAATGGTGGCGGTGACTGCAAGTTCTTTCTCAATACATAGTCTTTCTAGTTACTGCGGTCTAGACTTCCTGGTTTTTGTCTGGAATGACGGCCAGACAGAATAGTGACCTTCCTCAAGGTTCCTGTATATCCAAATAGGCCAGGTGAGGAAGTCAACCCATGGGCTCTGGGTGGAGGTACATTGCTAAAATTCTTTCCCTGAAGAAGGCTTAAACAATGTCTAACTCTCCCTCCGTGCCTCCTGGGTCCTAAGAGCAAACCGAGATTTGGTTCTGCCAATGTTCACCCTGGGGAACCAGTGAGTTTTTCAGGCTTACCGTTCAAATCGGTGAGGGGTTAGGGACAGAAACTTGGGTGACTTCAAAGCAGACACACTGGAAGGCCTACACTCCAAATAGATTGAGTTCCCCATGCAGCCTCTTCCTTTAGCCCCTCCCTGAGGCCACATGTAATTGGGGCAGAACTGCATATAGTTGGGCTGGGAAGAGAGGCTGGTTATTCAAGTGAGGGTCTATGATTCTCCTGCCCCCTCTTTCTATGAGAAAACTCAACAGTCAACAAATCCAGCTGGGAAGATCTTATGCAAGTGGGCACAGCTGAACTCATGGAGATGGTAGCGGTTGGGTTAGAGGAGACTGTACAATGAGGTACTATGCACAGTTCCAGAAAACCTTCTTAAAACAAAGCAGAGTGTGGTCTTCCTCTTCCTTCCTTGATTTTCTCTGTTGACTGGAACATGAGTCTCCTTGCTGGAGACTCAACAGCTCTCTTGATCTATGAGGTAAACTTTGTACGTGTGTGTGTGTGTGTGTGTGTGTGTGTGTGTGTGTGTGTGTGTGTGTGTCAGTGTATAGTAGACTCTGGGTCTCTAGCACCAAAGATTGCCAACCTCATCTTGGTTCACTGACTTTCAGACTTTTACTTCTGGCTTTTTTTTTTTTTAGCAGCTATTACTTTGTGTGTCTATTTATTTTCACATTTGTTTAATACCACTTGATATTTCAAAAGCATGGGGCAAATAAAAAGAAATAGAATGATGTGCTCCCAACCCTGGTACCCATGCTGGGCCCTTCAGCATTTCCCTAAGTAACCTGTACATGATGAAGCTGAAACCTTGGGATTTGAGACCAGAGCATTATTTGACACTTATTCTGTAGCTTGTTCCCAGAAAGACATGGGATTCCCTTTGCAGGATCCCTGATAGCAGAATCCTAGGCCCAGTCTCCCCTCAGGCCAGGGACTCTGTGGAGGTCCAGGCTGGAATGAGATAATATGCAGGGATGCTTGACCACCTCTCAGTCTTAATTTTGTGCTAAGGAAAGTTGTGTAGAGGGCATAATTCTATTAGAGAGACATCTGATCAAGTCTTGGCTTTGGTGCTTTCTGGATTATTCCATTCTTGTTATATCACTGTGTATCTTCAAATTCAATGACCCACTCCATTGATTGAATCACCCTCCCTAAGATGAGGATGCAGTGGTAATCCTGGCATGGTGAGAACAGGGGACAGTGGTAGGGACTCCTCTTCAATGAGTCCCATCAGTGTAGCAGTGATGTCCCAACTGGGCTAGCAGTGTGGACTCTGGTAGAATTAATGTAGCTTGGATCATAAAAACCCAAAGACAGACACTGGGGTTCAAGCTGAAGATCTGAAAAGCAAAGCAGACAAGTCATTAGAGAATTTTGACTTCTGCCAAGGCTCTATATTTCCCCTTTTTGTATAAAAAGTAATAGAGTAAGAAAAATAAGCCACATAAAGATGGAATATACACAGAGTCTGGATTATGTATATTATTGTGTTTTCTTTGAATTTTTGACTGTGTTTTTGAAGTACAGAAACACATTTCATTGTACAGGCTGCTAAGCTAAACCAACATATCTATTTTAAAGGTATCTTGACTTCATTATTTGGGTCTAAGGATATGTTGCTTTGGAAAAGAGCTTCAACTTTTGTTTCCACAGAGGATGAGAACCTATGGATTCCTTCCAGACTAATGTGGTTTGATCAAAAAGAGCCCCTGAAACAATAGCCCAGATAGTCCAACATCCATGACAGCTTCAGGACTGCTGGCTGAGATGGACCTACCACATAGGATACCCCATGACAGACCTGATTAACAGTACCCCCAATCAGCAGGAAGTAGTCTAGATACAAAGCTCAAATTCCCTAAATGATTGTTTATAAATATTTGTTTACATAAAGGGGAATATGCTATAGATATGAACACTTTGCATTGGTATGGATCTTGGTTTATTGATACAAATTTTAGGTAAATTTTGTTATATGTATATTTCTGCTCTTGATTAAGGTATTGTGTTTGTGCAGCTCATTTAAAAAAGTAATGTATAATTAAGAAATACAGGTTAATAGATAGTCATCTATAATAGTCAAGTTTGTAGTCATGTTAGTTAGGTTTTCTAGATATATATATAGAGAGATTTCAGTTAGATAGATAATCATCAAACCTTTCAAAGATCCAAATAATATGGCATTTAAAATGTTTAAGAACTTAAGACTTTTCATGACAATGAGAAATATTTGCTCCTGGCAGCACCAATCTACTTCAAGAGGATGATGGGCGTTGAAGAGCCTCCTTATGGAGTCTGTTAGCCATTTGGGCAAGAAACTGCTCTTGTCTGGACTGTTTGATGTTATGCTGTATGAACAGGACATGCAGGACCCTCAGAAAAATGACTGTTAAACTTGCCTAAAGGTGAGAGCATCCTTCAGGGTTCCTGCTTCATGAAAGAGTCTGCTAAACATTCTGAAGAACATAGAAGAAAGCAACTGATAAACTTTGCCAATACAAGGCATAAGAGATCTTCAAATTTTCTGCTTTATTATGGAAAAGTCTGCCACATACTATGGGTCTGTAGGTTGAATATGGGTGCCCCAATGTTACAAAAGAACTTCAAGTGACTTTCCAGGCAGTGATATGTCTCTGTCATTTCTAGAGTTTTGGAAGTTGCTTACAATGTACTTCCTGTTTACTTAGGTAATATATCATTGTGGAGTCTTTGATGGAGTTGAAGAATACATAATTATATTTTTCTTTAGTTATGATAAAAGATAAAGTAGATCTAAATATTGTAACTGTAATTCTTGCTTGATACTTGTCTTGTTATATGTAATTTTACTATGTTAAAGTTAAAACCTTCCTTTTTACTTAGACAGAAAAGGGGAGATGATGTGGGAGGTCCTTCTGTATATGTGTTGCTTTTATTGGTTAATGAATAAAGAAGCTGCTTTGGCCTGTTATAGGTCAGAGTAGAGCTAGGCTGGAAACCTAAACTGAATGCTGGGAAAAAGAAGGTGGAGTCAGTGAGAAGCCATGTAAGCACCACAGGAGACAGATGCCTCTGCTGGAGCCCGCCAAAACTTTGCTGGTAGGCCATGACCTAGTGGTGATGTATAGATTAATGGAGATGGGTTAGTTTAGGATATAAGAGCTAGCTAGAAATACCCTTAAGCTATTGTCCAGACAGTATTGCAAATAATATAGTTTCTGTGTGGTTATTTCAAGTCTTGGCAGCCAGGAATGAATGAGCTACCTCGGCCAACACATAGGTACCTCCCCTGACCCATTGCTCACCTGCCTTGGGATTCCCAGACCCTCTTTCCTCTAGTCTTCAGCCACACAGAGCTCAAGTGATACCCTTGAATAGAAACCTTTGTTTCCTGCTATGCTGGCTAATTTTATGCCAATTTGACTCAAACTGGAGTCTTCAGAGAGAAGGGGGCCTCAATTGAGAAAATGCCCCCATAAGATCTGACTGGTGCAAGCCAGTAAGGCATTTGCTTAATTAGTAATCAATGGAAGAGGACCTAGCCCATTGTGGGTCATGTCATTTCTGACTTGGTGGTTCTGGGTTCTATAAGAAAGTAGGCTAAGCAAGCCATGTGGAGCAAACCAATAAGTAGCACCCCTCCATGGAGTCTGCACAGCTCCTGCCTCCAGGTTCCTGCCCGTTTTGAGTTCCTGTCCTGATTTCCTTTGACAATAAACAGTGATATGGAAGTATAAACCAAATAAACCCTTTGTTCCCTGAGTTGCTTTTTGGTCATGGTGTTTCAATGTAGCAATAGAAACCCTGACTAGAACCTACCATTGTGCCCTTGGACACACATAACTGTGTTCAGCACCCTCGTCCTGGGCCTAGCCTATCTGAAAACTGCCACCTCATGAAGACCCTGTGAGCTCGCCCATGGCACCAGCATCCCTATAGTACACACCACACAGAGCCCATATCACCTGTCATGTTCAGGCCCTTGCCATTTCTCCACTCACCTCTCCCTGTGACTCACACCCCTGCTGCTGTGTCAGACTTCATTCACAAGCACCAGCTCTTGGCCATCTAAGGGATTCATGCTCTCTGTTCACTTGGGCCAAATTCTTTAACCTAAGGTTAATAAATGTCCATTTCTTTTAGGTTTCAGCCACTTGCATGGGAATCTCCCTGATCCCCATTCAAAATGGGGCAAAGACTTCCCGTTCTTCATGATCTTGCCCTGCTTGGTCTGATACTGATTATAGACATCTTGTAGATGCCCTTGTTTTCTGCCTGCTAAGACTTTCTGCCCCACTGAAAAAAGAAAAATTGGTCATTGATGGCCTTTGAGAAATAGTACTTAATAAATAAATATTCACCAAAGATGGTGGTGATTCTGTGTAAGCTCATGAAGGAGCTTAACATGTGTACATCTTGCTGAATGTGCATTACACAGTAATAAAAGGTAATACAAAATTAGTATTTGAAAGAATAAGTGGACATGGATTGAATAAGAGTCTTCTTCCTCACACTCAAATTGCTAGTATTTAACACAGTTAAATAGTTCTTTCATTCAGAAATGTTCATACTCTCATGGTGTAAACTTCTGACCCCAAAACCCTTTACACAAACATGGACTCCCTTCTTATTGCTTCTCTGAAAGTCATCATTAAGTCAAAGTTGAGTATTAATAGAGTTGATAGATATCATAATGCTGAACATGGAAACACCATTTCTAGACTTTACTAATACTGGGCTGACTTTATTTGAATTGCAATGAGCTAAGCTCTTAAGGATGCTAGAAAAGGAGATCCAAGGGGTACCCACCCCACCTCTATCGCCTTTCTTATTGGAATAGGTCTTGGAAAGGGCTGTAGATGGTAGAGGCCTTGGAGCTGGATCCTGGCTCTACTTTTTGACAGTTTAATGACCTTGCACTGAGTAGTTGTCCCCCCGACTCTTAGTTTCCTCATGAAAGAGAGAACATAATCCCCATGTCCCCACAGACTTTAAATAAGATAATTCCTGGGAGCCTCAGCCAGGTGCCCAGCATGCAGTCAGCCCTTTAGAAAGAGTGGCCATTATTAGTCATGTTTCCCTCTGGTCCTTCCTTGCCCCAACTCCTTGGTGCTCACAATCAACCTTCTGTGAGTACCACATAAAGGTGTGTGTGTATGTGTATGAGAAGGGACAAGGGCACAGGGAAGGGGGGGCTGCCCCTGGGGCCTTACAACTGCAATTCTCTTCCTTTCCAGAGGAGGCCAACTGTTTTCTCCCCACCCAGTCCCCTGGGCCATAGGCCTACTGGGAACAAAAGAGCATGATCAGCAAGCATTTAAAGTTCTTGCTGAGATCTTTTTGTTCCTTCAAGGTTCCTGGACTTCCGAAGTCCAGAGAAAAATTCAACCTCAAACCCGGAGTCTTCCTACCATATAGTCTGACTCTTGGGAGTGGCTTCTGGTACCCAGCTGAGCTTCCTGCCCCACCTGCAACCAGGCTCCAGCGTCTGCTGCAAGCTTCACCTATATACCTCTTGGCCCAGAATGGAATTGCGTTTTCCCTTACTTGACAGGTAAGCCCTCTGAGTCTTAGACAGGCTTGGTGATCTGTCCCTAGGTTGCACAGAGCTCCTCACCTCCGAAAGGGTCAAGTGACTCCCACCTCTTGCATCTTTTCAGATATCAGAATGCTTTGAGGTGGATATTGGTCTCCAGCTCACAGATGAAGAATCTGGAGAGCTCGTGCCGTCAGGTGGCAGAGACACATCTTTGGTCCTTCAGGATCTGAGTCTGAGTCCTAAACCACATGCCTGCCCTGGTAGCTGGAGAGGCGTTACTAACTGGTATTCTGAATGCTGTGCAGGCTCTTTTGAAGTAAAGCAAAAGAGTTAATCTGGGCACCATGGTGCAGCCCTGTAACCCTAGCACTTGAGAAACACAGATAGGACCATAGTTCAAGGTTGACCTGGGCTACATAGTGAAATATTGCCAAAACCAAAAGCCAAAATGTAAACAAACAAACAAAGCCACTTCTTTGGCGTTCTCTCATCATCCCAGTTTTCTTCAGAATAGAGTAAGATACTACCTTAAGCGACACACAGCCACTTTGAGAAGCATTAGCTCCTGAGGTGGAAAACTGGATCCCCTCACAGCAACCCTCCTTGCAAGCTACAAGCTCTTGACAAAGTGACTTTGTCTCTCTGTGCTTCACCTTCTTCACCGTTAAGACAGGATTTCCATTGTTTTGATGTTCGATGAGAAAGAGAAGAAGGGAGGCTGGAGAGGTGACTCCATGGTCAAGAGTACTTGCCGTTTGACCACAACGATCTATTAACTTGAGTTCCAGGGGATCTGATACCTTCCTTTGACTTCTGGGGACACCAGGCATGCAAATGGTACATTTATATACGTGCAGGCAAAATATTCCTACATATAAAATAAAAGTAATTTTTTTTAAAAAAGGAAAGTAAGACAATTAAAGACATTAGGTTAGGGGTTGTATTTTTCTGATTTGCAGTCAAATACTCATAGAGACGTCTACTTTCCCCAGAAGGCAGGCACTGTGGTTGGCAGACTGCAACAGGGATGTGGGAACCAGTCCAAGGCCCAGATGGGACAGTCAACCTCAGCAAGGTTCCTGCCCAGCTGGGGAGGGGCTGCCACAAATGCAGAGGACAGCCACTGGAGGCAGGTCTGCCAGCACAGAGAGGGGCCCTCTCTGGCCAGGTACCTATTTTCATTATCAAGGCTACATTCCTAGAATTCCTTGGTTTCCAGGCACTCATTACCAGAGGATCAAAGTGCCAAAGGAAAATACTCATTGGAAGCTAAGACTTGGATTTTTCATTTTCATAATTGGTCATTGAATCTGCACGCTCCAAGGGCACAGATAGAAGGGCACTGTTGGACAAAGTGCCTCTATGGCAGCCCAGTGGCCCACAGGGGAGGGTGGGGCCAGTGCTTGTAAGACCTAGAAGGCTGTTTTTTTACCCACTGCAGCTGGTCTGACTTGTCAGCCCATGGACCAGAAGGAGAGGTCTGTCCCAAGCACTGAAAACTATAGAAAGAGCCACGGGCTTGTCAAATTTCCTCCAGACCTTCCCAACTAGCAGCCCAGCAGACTGGAAGACCTCACCTGAGGGAATTTACCAGGGACGTTCGGTAATATCTGGAGCCCTTTGTGCGCATCACACTGGCAAATGGGAGAAGGCATCATACTGCAGGCACCGTCTTCCCTCACCTGGAATACTTGTGTTCTCCTCTTCTGCAGGTTGAAATCCTGGTCCCCAACATGACGTTATTAGAAAGCAGGACCTTTGGGGGTCAAGAGGGTGGAGACCCTAGGAAAAGACCAGCGTTCACATAAAAGGGGCCGCGGAAGGCTTTCCTCACCATCTTGTGACAGTCCAGTGAGGAGGTGTCAGCCTGTGAGCACGTGGCTCCCAGACTTCCAGCCCTCACAACAAAGAACTGTTTGCCCCAAGCGTCAAGTCTACAGAACCGAGGCAGAGAAGCCAGTTCTGGTTTCATTTCACATCTTGCAGCTGTTGTTTCTTCTCCCAGCTTCAGTCGTGGGGGCGACCAGTGGCAGGCATGTGTCCTTTAAGAAAAAAGCGAACAATGCAGGGCAGAAACCCAGGTCAACACACTCCGTGACTGTCACGTGGAAACAGCCCAGGCTTTGGAATCCAGAAGACACTGTCTACACACAAGTTCGATATCTTGGCTGTCGGGCTCTGGGCAAGTTAATCAGACTCTGCTTAGTGAGAGCCTGATTCTTGAGATAAGAATCCTGCCTACTTGCTGGTGTAGGTACGATGACTAGAAATGCCCACATCTGGGAAATGGCTACCGGGAAATGGTCCATGGACGGTTGCGCACAGGTCCTATACCTTACAACCTCCCCTCAGCACCCTCATTTCCTTTGGCCTGATGCTGTCCTTCCTATGTCAGGTAGGCAGGACTTTGTTGTCTCTGTTTAGCTAGGCTCTCCTCTGTACACCGCGTCTCCTCCTCTGCCTCCTAACTCCTGGACTTTTGTCCTTCCAGGGTATCTGGTCCACTCTAGTTTTCAAATGCTGTTCTAATTCATTAGAGATGCCAACCTGAGTCATGCTCCGGCTTGCCCGGTGACTCCCGGCTGCAGGGCATCTTGGGGTGTTACAGTGGGTGCAGGTCCATGGTGCATTTCCAGGACATGTATTTATAAAGTGAGTCCTGGACTTGCTTGTCCATATGTATTCCTGTGTCTCATGTTATGCATGCAGCCTGAAGTCACCTCTGCTCCTTTCAGCCCTGTTGTCACCAGGCCAGACTGGCCCAGGGCAAAATGAAAATCTGGACTCTGTGTTCTAGAATTATGAAAACTTTCAAGACAGACACAGCAAAGCACGAAATAGAGGGTGGGATTCCCCCAGGGACAGGCAGTCTGAAGCAGGCTCCAGGGTCACTGTTCTGAACAGAGAGATGTTTTCTTTGGGATTTCTGATAGTCTGGGTGCATCGGCTAAGGTGAGGACCAGGAAACAGGAAATACCTCTATAAAATTCCTGCCTCCACCCCAACCATCCCCCCACCCCTCCATTCCCCCCACCCCCTCCCATCAGTCCTTTGCCTAGGTAAGGTATCCTATTACCATTCCTGGGCTCTGCTTTCAGAACATCATTCATCAGCAGGTTTATGTAGGGCTTTTCTCTTTGTGCACTAAAGCCTCAACCTGCTGACCTGGGCACTATATAAACACTTCAAGCAGGTGCCCGAGTGGACCAAGAACCCTGCATCTGGCAAGCTCTGGCCCAGACTGCTGTCCTGTGGCTAAGGAGCCAGCTGAAGGCTGGCTGAGGCTCTGAATCCCCCAGTATCCAGCCTGCACTTTCAGAGGGGCTTCAGTGACCTCTTGGCAAGAAGCCAAGGTACCACTGCGATCCCCAGTCACAGTGCTAAGGACACCTGAGGTGAGATAAGCTGCCATCTGGAAGCAGGGATGAGCAGGGGCCTAACTGTGCTTCTGATGCAAATAGAAACCGAAATCAAAAGGCCTCTTT
The DNA here is from genome assembly GCA_004026605.1 of Ondatra zibethicus. Classification (NCBI taxonomy): domain Eukaryota; kingdom Metazoa; phylum Chordata; class Mammalia; order Rodentia; family Cricetidae; genus Ondatra; species Ondatra zibethicus. The sequence goes on along the minus strand of PVIU01000035.1, from coordinate 381,106 downwards.
CTGGGGTTAATAGAATGATTTGGTTAAAAGTTTTGAAGCATTTCACCACAACCTGTGGCCCCAGCAACAAGCCCTCAGTATTTGCATATATTTTGAATGAAAATTGTCAGGAACATGCAAACTAGACAGCTAAGTGCATCTTATCAGATGGTTGTGGGGAATCTTGGAGAGGACCAGACAGGAACAGGTCAGGCCTGAGGCCCTTGGGCTTCAGCGATCGTATCTGCATCAGCCTGATAACTGGCCTTCTCAATTTCAACAAGCCTCAGCTACTCCACAAAACCACCTGCCACAAGCTCCTGGAGAAAGATAAAGGAGTCTTTATGTGTCCCCGGTCTGGTTGAGGTCACCTGTAAGAAGAAGGGAGAGGGTGTCCCTCCCTCTACCATGACATGCACATCGAGAGCCCATTAAGCACCCTGCCTCTTCTTTAGCATTGGGCTCCTTCAGCTGTGCTTACAAACAATATTCTATATATGGACATAGTTTTTTACTCGTTTTCAAGCATGTTTGCTTGCCACATCATAAAGGTCATGTACGTTCTTTGCAGGAAAAACAATCACTATGCAAATATACAAAATGAAAAACCAACAAAGAACACATCCCCCACAGTTCCACTGCCCAAAGGTTTACCAGTTAACTTGCCTCCATCCTTCTACACGCTACGCTCTCCTCTGTGCTCATTTTCTGGGGATTCTATGTCTGGACATGGGGCCCCTTGCTGCACTTTGTGGCTATCTTCAGTGTTCACTCTTTTTAGGATGAGAAGTGTGCCCATAATTGGGCTACACAGCACTGCCTCTCATGTACCTGGTTCTTGCCCCCTGGATTTATACTTTCACACTCAGTTCTTGCAACCGGAGGCCCTCCTGACTCTGACATCTTGTAATGCTTTTAACAAAGCATTTCTTTAGTGGCTATGGCACGGCCGGTCCTTGAACAAGCATTTCACGTGGCATAATCAATGCAGAAGAAAAAGCTTCACACTACTTACAAACGAAGAGAGTCCATCTTCCTTTCAAGATACTTAACATATTCAACAGAAGAGCCAAGAGAGTAGAGTTGTGCTTTAGAGAATGGCTCTTGTGACACAGGTCTTGTGCCAGACTTCCTGAAGCAGCTGGGAGCTTGGTTCAGAGAAGTGTCCCTAGCACTTGAGAGTGTGCATGTCCCTAGATAAACACAACAATGATGATGACTACGGCCAATGTCTCTTGTATTTTGAGGTCTTGTGCACATCCTGACAGAAGTAAGGCTACTGATAAGGTTGGCATAAGGAGGTTAAGTGTGATGACTTAGTCCTGAGATACAGGGAATGCCAGGAAGTCTAGAGTTATTATGATTGTTTCATTTCTTTTCCATAATAGCATTTGCAATGGGTGTTTCATTTTTCTAAGCATTTTTATCTCTGAGAGATCCGTAAGAGGCCCAGGGTGATCCAGTATTGCATAGGCTGTAGAAAGTAATAAGTGTAAGATCTTGGATTTGAACTCTGCTCCCTGAGAGCAGAGAGGAAATGGATCATGGCTTTGCTGGATCTTTGACTAAATTAAGGCATATATCAGCTCAGCTTTTCTTTCTTTTAAAAAACTCATTTTATGTGTATGAACATTTGTCTGTATGTATATATGTACTCCACATGCATGTCTGGTGCCCACAGAGGCCAGAAAGAGGCATCAGGTCCCCCGGAGGTTGTGAGCCATCATGTGGGTATTGTAATCTGAGTCTATGTCCTCTGGAAGAGCAGCCAGCTCTCCAGCCCCCAGTTTTTCTTCACAGCCACATTTCTTTGATAGGACTGTTTCTATAGACACTTGCATCCTCCGTCCTATTTGTCATGGGAAGGGAGAGCATTCAGCATGTTCTGTCTAGCTATGGTTCCACCTCCAACCAAGTGAAGCAATCGATGTGCTTTTGCTTTTACTCTTCCCAGGGAGATGGCCTAGACCAAAGTCCCATTCGTTACCTAAACACTAAAATCAACTACTTAGGTTCCTGCAGCTCCTTCATTTGTTTTAACCAAAGTCCTTGAGGTATACTTTTGAAAGACGGAAAAACGACATTGGCTCAAGAGTGAAGATTCATTTTCTGGGGTCAGTTTCCTTTCTCTCTTTCTCTCTCATAGAATTAAAAACTGGTTCCCACTGTTCAGAAGGCACACCAAGAAGGTTCCTAAGACTGCATTTGACCTGTGTGGTCCTTAAGTATATGTACAAACCGTTATCACTCAGAAATCTAGGGACTTCACACAGCACTGCAGATTGCCTGTGCTCCCATAGAAAACATCTGGAAAGAAACACTTGGCCTATGTTTCATCCATTTATTAGCAACTGTTTCCTTGACTTAGACACAGAATGATGACCAGATCCCCAACCCTCAGAGTTGACAGAAAGTTCTGTTGCCCAACTCCCGTTTGACTTATACAACCAGATCTTCTAGATTGCCCAAGCCATAATCTTCCTGTAAGGTCTTAGAGATGCCCGAGTCATGGCATGCCTCACAGCTGCAAAGGTCTACTGTGAATCCCCCTGACACACAAGCAGGGTCTGTGTCAGAGGTTCCCATTGGCCAGAATGGAGGGTCCCAAGAGTAGAAACAGCCCAGGGATCCAGGACATTTTTCTGATACTGAGGTGTGTGTTTGTGTGACAGGGTTGAGCTTCACCTCTTGGTTTGAGGTGGCCCAGATTCAAGGCTTGGGGTGTAACTCACTGGGAGAGTGTCCCTCACCCCCCTGGACATCAGCTCAGGTGGAAAGCTGCCCGACAGCTTCTTCCACAGGGGTCTAAGCTCTTAGAGCTATTTAGCATTCCACCTATTTAGCATTCCATGAAGGCCACCAGCACTTCATAGAGAAGACATTTGACTTTACTCTTATTTGTCTTTTTTAGTGAAGGAAGAGAGAGAAGAAGAGGGAGAAAAAAAGGAAGAGAGGGAGGAAGGAAGCATTTTGATTACAATGATAGATTTTGCAACATTAACATAATCTAAATCTTAATAATTTCTATAAGAAGGCTTATCTATGTTTCATTTTAACAGTAAATAAGGTTTCTTTAATCTTCGCCCATATGTACACAATAATTTTACTATAAAAACCAGCTAACATTTGCTGCAAATCTGATCAAAGTATTGTCGCTTTGATGTTGTATCTAAGAAATCATTTGCCTTGCCAAAATTTCTATTGATTTTCTCCTGTTATCTTACAGAAGTCTTTTACATGTTGGTGTTTTATATCTATTATCAACTTTGAGTTAGGTGTGTGTGTGTGTGTGTGTGTGTGTGTATAGAAATGTGATTTGTTTATCTAGTTTTGTCATCCGTGTGAGTATTTAATTTTTCCAGTACTATTTGTTCCTTTCCCCTTGTTGTGTTGTTTGTACTTCCCTAGCAAAGTCCAGCTGATGATGCCATATAGCGGGGCACACCTGCAGCCCCAGTAGTAAGGCAAAAGCAAGAGGATCATGAACTCCAGACCACCCTGATGAAACCTTATCTCAGCAAACCAAGGGCTGGGGATATAGCTCAGCGGTGCAATGTCTACCATGCACAAAGCCCTGGCTTTTGTCACTGGCGCACAAACACACATGCGCGTGCACACACGCACTCACACACACATGCACACATGGAGTAGATGACTATATTTGAGTGTGTGTCTACTCCTGGATTTTCTGCATTATCCTGTTGTCTACCTTTTGCCAGTACCACGATACCAGGAGTTGAAGTTGAATAAATGTCTCCTGACTTTGTTTGTTCTGCAATATGGTGCTTGTTTTTCTGGGTCTTTTACTTCTTCCTAGAATCTGTAGGTAAAATCCACTATTGGTATCTACAAAATGACTTGCTAGGAGTTTGATAGAAATTAACTCAAATGTGCAGATAAAATTGGAAAACAAACAGGCATGTCTTGGCAATATAGAGTTCTCCCATCCATAAACATGGACTTCTTAAGGGGGAAAAAAAGAGGGAGAGGGAGACAGGGAGAAGAGAGAGAGAGACAGAGAGACAGACAGACAGAGAGAGAGAGAGAACTATAAGAATCATAGATTCCAATTAAAACAGTCACAAGCAGAGCTGGTCTAGTGCAGGGGAGTGGGGTGCAGGAAAATGAAAACCCCCAACTCTAGCTGATAATGACTCTCTCCTTCATTGAACTTTGACAGGCTCTTCTGTGCCCCTTTTTGACTAGACCTTGGCTTTGGCCTGCCTAGCCCAGGTGCAGAAAGGATTTGCTGAGTTAGTTTATGGAGCTCTCCACGCATTTGCTGTCTGACCTCCTATAGCGCCAGATCAAATTCTTCACCCCCAACTTTAATACCTGGGTCTTAAATTTGTTCCCACCAAATTTAACTGAAATGGACCAACAGAGCTATTGTAAAATTATCAAATACTGTAACAGTAGTAGCTGCTATGATTTTGAAATTTCATTATGAATTTTAGGAGACTTGATGAAATAATTGTATGTGTATGTTTTTATAGTAAATTATTGATAATTATATATATTAGAATAACCTATCATAATAACTAGACTCCAAGCACTTTTTCTTGTCTTTTTCCTGTATATACCTTGTTGGTAATTACACATTTATTTTCAGACTTGTAAAGGAAGGTTAGAATTTGAATATAGGAGAGAGGAGAGAAAATAATCATTGTTGTTAACTTGTATTAGTGCAGAACTAATGATATTTGTAGGTTGTCCCTTAGTTGATGTGGCTCTGTTTTCAAAGTGTCTATAACATGTAGCCAAAAATATTTAAAGTCTATATGATTAAAAAGTTTTGTCATTCAGAAAAAGAAAAAGAAAAGATTGAAAAAAAATACCTGAGTATCTGGGTTGCTTTTATGAAGAAAGCTCTTAGACTGGCAGTGTAGTTTTGCTATGGTTTGAGTTTGCCAGAGTTCATGTGTTGGGGGCTTGGTTCTCAGTACAGCATTGTTGGGAGATGATGTGGAACCTTTAGTTGGTGGAGCTTTGTGGAAAGTATTTAGTATTTAGTCACTGGTGTGGGGGGGTCTGCCCTTTGTAAGACACCAGTGTAATTTTCACAGTTGATTCTCATGAAATAGTCTTTAGGGAAGGGCAAACCTGACCCTAGAATGTTCTTTGCTTCTGTGCCATCCTATGACCACTCCCTTGGCATGTCCTCCTTCTGTGACACGGAGACCACGTGTGATGCAACCAAGAGAGCCCCTAGCAAATGCTGGACTGATGTGACCACTGGCTTCAGACTTTCCAACTCTGAAACTGAATTTAATAGAACTTTTTTACTTATATGTAAGTACCCAGCTTTAGATATGTTGTTATAGTCACAGAAAATAGACAAACACAATTGCTTTATGCAAGAATCCTTTTAACCTAGGTGTCTTTGTAGTAATTTGCCACCCATTGACGACAGGCACTCTTCAGATAGATGAGAACAATTCTTCCCATAGATCACATGGCTTTTGTACACCTCTGAGGAGTAGGACAGTAGGAGCACCAAATAGGAATCCCCAGATGGGTGAGTGGATGGGTTGGGGGGGGACATTCAATCTCTTAGAGGTCAAAGACCTTGTCAGAGGACTAAAGTAACTCTATGATGCTTGGAATTTCTTCATGCAGAAGTATATTGCTGTCTTGTTCTCTTATAAATTCTCCCTAGGGAGTCAGGGGTGATTATACCTTTACTGTTGTGATTGTGATTAGTGTCATTCTGAAGTGTGTGTGTGTGTGTGTGTGTGTGTGTGTGTGTGTGTGTGTGTGTGTGTACAGGGTCTCATGTAGCTCAGCTGTCCTAAAACTTACTGCTAAGATGATCTTGAACTTCTGATCCACCTGCCTCCTCCTCCCATATGTGTATTGCATATGTGATTACATATGTGTATCAATACCATGCCTGAATGCTACAAGCTAGGGACTGAACCCAGGTTTTCACGCATGTTTGGCAAGCACTCTATCAATTGGGCATCATTCCTCCGCCAGACCCCATACTAATGTACTCACTCAGAAGTGGATATTAGATGTGAAACAAAGGATAACCAGCGTGTGACAGCTGTGCAGCTTGGTCTGTTTGTGGGGCTTCTAGCAGTGGGATCAGGTCCTGTTCCTGGTGGTTGAGATGGCTTTTTGGGAACCCATTCCCCATGCTGGGATGCCTTGCTCAACCTTGATGCAGAGGGCAGAGCCTGGTCCTGTCTCAACTTGATGTACCATGCTTTGTTGATTCCCATGAGAGGTCTGCCCCATTCTGAATGGAGATGGAGGAGTAGATGGTGGATGGGGTAATAGGGAGGGGAGGGAGGAGAGGGGAGGAGAGGAGGGAAGGAAAACTGTAGTAGGTATGTAAAATAAATGGAAAAAAGGAAAGAAGGACTTTTCCAGACAAGTGAAGTTTTCAGCACACACACTATGCAAGTCAAGAGTGTAATAAGCTATAACATTAAAGTTTGTGTCAGCACAGCCATGGCCTTTACAAAAAACAAACAAGCAAACAAACCACACGTTTTTTTATTAAGATAAACACTGGCATTTTATACACTGGAATAACAACAAAGTCCTCAAGATTATAGAAGATAAAAAGATAAAATACTCTTTTTTCTTTTTTGGCAGGGGACAGGGGGCCCTGTTAGATTCAGATCACTTCCGGCTTCTCCAGGGGCCATCCATCTTCTTTCTTTGATGTCTGCCATTCTAAGATAGAAAACTCTGTTGAGCAGTGGGTGAGGTCACACATCCTGTGTATGAGAATATTAAGGTTTAGAGGCACAGCTCATGGATCTGACTGCAATATTTTATCCATTTGTTTGACATTCTTTAAAAAAATTTGAAAGAACACACATCATTGGGGGGTATTATATTGCATTTGAATCATTTTTTTATGTCAACAATTACTTATTGGCATCTCATTCACAAGCACTTTTAAATTGGGGAAAATAATAGCAAAAATGGAAATACTAATGAAATGGACATCTATAGATTATGTATATTCTTCAATCTTCATGGCAATCTGAGGAGGAGTCACTGGACCCATTTTACTGATGGAGATATGGAGGACCCCACAAGATTATAAGTACTTGGGTTTCAAACCAAGGTCATTCAGACTTACTGCTTTATACCCTGTAAGACTTGACCCGTTCTTTGGGATAGAGACCAGGGATAGGATTTTCTTAAGGACAAGACCAATTCTGACCTTGCAAAGCAAGTAAGGTTTGTGTATTTAATTCTATGTGCCCGAAAAAACCCAAGTCAACTGTTGTACTGGGTCTATAATTTCCTGCTGATAATTTTATCTTCTGTGGTCTCATTGGTTCTAGACTCCTGAGAGAGATGTGGAAAACTACTCTTTACAGGACCACAACCTTCATATCTGAGTCACTTTCTCTTGTTCATTCCCACAGGATGAAGTAAAGAGGACCAGAGGGCACTTGTATGTGTAGAAGGCACTCTAAACTTAGAGGAAGGAACTCCAGGTTTAGAGGACACAAACTTATCACGACAGACAGCAGGTCTGAAGGAGTGTGGTGGTTTGAAAGGAAATGGCCCCCACAGGGAGTGGCACTATTAGGAGGTATGGCTTTGTTGGAGTAGGTATGGCCTTTTTAGAGGAAGTGTGTTACTGTGGGGTTGGGCCTTGAAATCTTCTATGCCCCCACGAACTTATCCATAGGCCGCCCCGATAGAGGCAATTCCACACCTGAGGTTGTCTTTTCCGAAATGTCTAGGTTTGTGTCAGTTTGACAAAACCCAACCAGTACAGTAAGTCAACCCATGTTGGAAGCTCAAAGTCAAGTTGTGACAGCCTGGGTGTGATGAGGGTAGGGCTTAGGGAGAAGGTGGTATTTCAGAAAAAGGTTTCAAAATGAAAATAAGTCAACACAAATGCGTAAAGCCAAGTGATGCCACCTGAACGCTCCTCAATTTGTTGATTTGCTAATGATAATAATATCTACCTCCTAAGCTGGATGGGGTGAGGATCCCATAACATCAAGTGTAAAATGCCCAACACAGCTCCTGTTACTACCAATAGCTCAACACATAAAAAGTACAGAAGCTGCATGGAAATCGGATATATGGTCATGGTTCGATTTAAATAAATTTAATTAAAATATGAACCGCCAGAGGGACATTGTAATACTTCATAATATAAAGCAAGACATCCTTGATTTTTGTTGTTGCTACTTGTTAAGGTTGTTTTCACTGGCTAATCCCTTTGGTGGGTTTCCAATGAAGCCTGATTTGCAAAAAAAAAAATGCATCTGATACCAAATATTTCACAGCTCAACCAAATACATATAATATTCAATGTGTCAATGCAAATACTCATGGAACACCTAGTCTTCCTTAACATGCTGTGTGGTGTGCAGAGGGGTCACCCCCAAGGTCCTGAGCATATAAATCCTAGCACCCTGTCCTGTCTATATAAATCCACTTCTCCATCCTTATGATTGTCCAGTGGAGCCGAGTGGAGGAGCCTTCTCCACTTCCCTCCTCCCAGATCCTTCACCCCCTGGCCTCCGGAGTCCTCTTCTCTGGCTGCCTCTACCTCTATGCTGTTGCAAGAGACCTATGATGCTCAGAGGTCTACGGGTCTGAACTGGTCCGAGCCCCATCTTTTTGTCAATATTCCTACTTATACTTCAGCCTACTGTATTAGTCAGGACTCTTAGTTACAAGGGAGAGATGTAATCCATGCAAACTAGCATTATCAGGAAAGAAAGCAACACAAAAAACAGAGACATACATATGTTCATACATGCATACATAAAGAAAGAGCCAAACAAAAGGTTACTTGGCTTATAAAACCAGGAAGGGCCGTCAGTCCAGCAGGTTCAGGTATTAAAATGGTCTGGCCAAGGCTTGCTTTCTTTGTCGGTCTTATGTCTCAGCCCCCGCCCCTCCCCGTCAGATTGCTACAGCAGACACACACATAAATAAAAATAAAATAAACAAAAAAGCAGTGCCCAGGATTCATTTCATAATGCACCTGTGCAATACAATATCCCAAGGCCAAGAACACTTTAAAAATATTTATTTATATTTTACCCAGGTTCTCAGCAAAAGCAGCAAGTGCTTATATCTGCTGAGCTATTTCCTCAGTCCCAAAAGCGTCTTTTATGGGGACCAAGACCGGCTTCAGAGAAGGACACAAATCTTCTTAGATTGTATGCAACAAGCCACGTGGGAGTGGCAGTATGTGTTCTTAGGGGACGGTCTTCAGCTTCCATCAGATTCTCAACAAAGTTTGCTAAACCTGCAGGAAAAGTCCAAAATCTGAAAGCAATGTCCCAATGCAGTCACCCTGCCAGCTCAGGTGACCTCCTATGGTACCAAGACTCTCTCTCGCCTTGTCTTCAGGCTCAGCTCACAGACATCTCACCATTCCCGTAACTTTAAGCCCCTCAACCCTGTCTGGGTTCAAATCTGGGTCCTTCTACGAATTGGGCGAGCTCACTAAGATCATTCCGTCTTGTGTAAAATGGCCCTGTGATGGCTTCAGTTCATGTTAAGGAACTGCATACAATAACCTGGATGCCTTCACATGAGCCTGAGAGGCACCTTCAGTTAGACAGTTTGGCCCCTGAGGCTGTGCAGGCGGGAAATCCAACAACACCAGGCACACAGCAAGATGGGGAGTAGGAGAACACCTGTAAGGTCCCACTCTCCAATGGGGCTTCCACACTTTGACTATAAGAGTAAGGGTCCCTAATAAGCCTCTCACCTTCCATACCTTGTACCACTCTCCTCCAGCCAACCCCAGCCTCGCCACAATCCATGTTCTTCCCTCTTAGGGATGCTGTGCAGACTCAGGAGAGAGAACAAGAAGCATCTGGGACACCACTCACTTGGCAGCAGATGGGCTGATTCCCACGGGACTAAGCCTATTTACCTTCTGTCTCTGTTATTCTCCTCGCCCCTCTTAGCTTCTATAAACTGATGTTGAACCTTCCTGCCCAGAAGGTCCCAGGAGGTTTTACAAACAGCCCAGTCCTTACACACTACTAACCCTCCACATTAGTGGCCACCAGTAGTTAGGGACCAGTGGAGATCCCTCTCTGCCCAGGTCTTTGGCTGGCATGAGTGTCTCCACTGAAACTGGTTTACCTGGCTCCAAATAAGACAAGCAGCCCTGTTCAGGAGCTAGTGATTAGGCAACAGTTCAGTTTTTTTCCCCTACATATTTTCATTACCTTCCATTTAAAACATTTATTGCCTTTCTGGCTTCCGGCAGCAGAGTCCAGGCATAGAGAGATGAGAACTAGAACTGCCGAGTCCTCAAATTCTTGGCTGGAGGAAACTTCCGCCCTTCCCCAACAGGGCTTTATGGGTTGGGCACCGTGGAACTGGGCCTGCCAGTGAGCTCTCTGCCTGACTGCTTGGATACCACAGAAGGTTGGTAATTGATGGTCTCCGGGCACATACACAGTGGACACATAAGTAGCTCTGGCTGGTTCTAGAGGGGAGCATACTCCTGATACCATGGAGCGAGAAATGAGAGAGAATTGCAGCTTGCTGAAGGTGTCTATGAATTAGGTCCCTTGAGAATGTTACTTCTTCTAAGCTTCACATTATAGCTATTTTGCACAAGAGAAAGCCAAGACTGGAAAGCTGTCTGTTACCTTTCGCCCAGTCATGCTGCTGAAGGTGGCAGAACCAAACTTGACTCTGCCTGCCCAGTACTGCTGTGGGTGCAAACCTGTGGGCTCCATCTTTCCCTCTCTGGGCTTCAGTTCTTCTCTCTGTATCCTATGGTTGCTGTTGGTACCTACACCTCAGTGATGCTAAGGAACATAAATGGGAAACCCATGTGTTACCTGTGTTATGCCACTAGACACACATCAGAACGAATGGAAGAATTCATCTTTGGGAGTTGACTTAGGTTCACCCCTGCTAAGAGCCCTGCTGTTTCTGGGAATTCCAATGCTCACTCTGAGACCAAAGCATGCAAGTTTCCCAAACCATTCCCATGATATCCGCACCAACAGTTTTTTTTTTCCACCTAAGACTATCTGAGTCTGCTAATAAAGATATTTTCTGCTCAGTGGACAGCACACTCAAGAGGATTCCTGAGTCCCTTCCAGCTGACTGTGGGGACCTCCCTGACCCTCTCATCTCAGAACACTCTGTCACATGTGCCCATTTTCTAATGCCTGTAGAGACTGTGGCTGTAGGCAAAGTGCATGCCTCTGCCAAACAGTCTTTAAAACCATTTCCCAAACAATTAAACGTGTATTCCTTTAGAACAGGAGGCTTCTCAGCTGTCTTCAGTTTTCTGTGGCAGTGCCTAGCATCTAAGAGATGTTGACAGTGTGCAAAGAGAGTAAATGGGGGTGAAAATGTTGTTGACCATAAATGTGCAAGACCTGCTGGCTGTTAGGTGGTGCTTCCATCAGTACCCAGAGTAACCCTAGATCCCCTAGCATCTGTATCCAATCCTGTGATCTGCTGGCTGGTGGTTTGTTCAAACGCAAGCTCCTTGGAGCCTTTGACTGGTTTTTATTGGAGATACTTGAAAAGAGAATTCGGGGGAGCAATCAAATTTGCTACACTTTTGCAGGGAACACCATTTATGAGACTACTATTTCCCATTCCCTCTTCCTGGTATGTTGATACACACTGGCTCACAGCCTCTCTCAGAGAACAGACTAAGCCCATATTTTTCTAATCAGAGACAGCATTGCTGCAAGAGATCCTATCTAGGTGGGTAGGAGGTGACTCATTGAGGCCTTAGAGCTGCCTAGCCATGTCTGTTGTGTATTCAGGTTTCATGGGGACAAGCATTTGGCTGTCATCTCTCAGGATCCCACCAGCTTTAAACCGCAAAAGCTTCTCTTCCTGAAGTTAAGTAAACCCAGGACTGACTGTGTTTCAAGGGACGTCTGAGGTAAACAGATGAGGCAGTAGGCAGGTTCCCGGGTGCCAGGTACTCACAGCTGATGCTGTGGATGAAGTGTAGTGGTTTGAAGGAGAATGTCCGCCAAAGACTCAGACACTTGAACTGCTGGTCCCCAGTCGATGGATACAAAGTGTGACCTTGCTGGGAGAAGTATATCACTGGCATCAGGCTCTGAGGTTTGAAAACTACATGCGATTCCCAGTTTTCCCTCTCTCCTTCCTGCCTGGGGTTCAAGACGTGAGCCTTCAGCTTTCTGCTCCAGCTGCTATGCCTTAGAGTTAGAAAGACCAAGGTTCAAACCTTGGCTCTACCACACACCACGTAAGACTTTGGACAGGTGACTGACTCTTTCAAAACTGCAGTCTCTAAAGTGCAGAATGAGACTAGCAATACCTCTTCACAATGACGTGGAAACAGAACCAACCAAAGCTTACAAATGTCGAACCATTGGAAATGCCCAACAATCCACATGCTAAGGGAGATGTGTGTGCCCCATGTCTGCATTCTCTTGCAATCTGCCTCACCATGTGGATAGTGAGCTACACAAGATAAAGAACCTAACTGGCCAACACAGGTACACAGTACATGTCTACCCACGGCCTGTGGAATGCAGGAGCTTATATCTATTTCTATATTGCAGTGTTGGTTTGTTTACCTGTTTACTAATAACATATCTAAACTGAAGTCTGAGAGATCCTCCTTGAGCCTATCCTATACATCTATACATTCTTAGTGCTTTGTATGTTGCAACCAGCATCTCTGAGACTCGGTTATGCGCCATGTAAAACCCATTGCACAGTGTCTTCACACTGTAAAAGCCCAATGATGACAACTGTGAGTATGAGCAGTGTGTGTAACGGCATCACATCCAGTCTCCAGAGCTGAGCATGGGGAAGGTCAGCCCTGCCATACTCACGGGGCCTGGCCACCTGCATTGACTGATGGGCAATCTCAGAGACAATGTGTCTTTTACTAAACGCTAATATTCTTTGCACCGGCCATGCACTGGCTGCTTTAAGAAGAGGTCCAGAGCTTTCTAAGTAGCTTCTCCGTAATCACACAGGCACTGAGTGGCAGTGTGAGAGCGGAACTGAGCATCTGGCTCCACAGCTGCCATGAGTGCACTTCACAAGTCAGCTTCCCCGTGGTGGGCTTCTGCAACCTCTGCTGTGTTGACAATGTTGGCCACAGAGACTTCCCTGTGCCTCATGGGATATTTGTTGTAGTCCTTGTCTCTACCTAACTTGTGATAATAAAAGGTGCCTTCAGGCACTGACAAAGGACCACAGCTCTATGGGGACATCTTTTCTCCCTCCAAGTGTGCTGCAGCCCTCTGCCCGTCAGTGCCTCATCTCTAGGTACCGTACAGCTCCTTTAACTTCTGGACCACCCACTGAGCCAATGTACTCTCCAGAATCCCTTTTCTAATGGGGGATGAGGGGCTAATAGCCACCAAGCTACCCATCTCAGAAATGTGGGTGTCACACACGCCCCTCTGTTTCTCCCCACCCAACCTCACCTCTCACCTAGTCCTGTTGACACTCGCTCCCAAATCCTTTCCTTTCCCACTCCATTTTCACCTTCCTCTGCATGCCCTCTGCAGTTACAGCAGACAGCTCCGCGTCTCGCTCCTGGACCAGCCTCTCAGCCAGGCTCCGTCTCCAGTCCTACCCCATAGAGCTCAGCGTAATTTCTCCAAATGTAAATCTGGCCACTCACTGCTTTGAGTGTTTCCTGGGAGAAATCACCTGCTCGAAGAATAGAGGTAACGGTGCAGAGCTCAGCACTGAGGTATGAACGACCCCCTGCCTGAGCCCTTAGCTCCCTGCACTGTGACCACAGGATGACCTGTCTGCCTCTACTCTGTTCTGTTCAGGCAGCAGGGCTCAGTCCCCAGAGCCTCATGGTCTGGCATCAGACATTGGTCCCCAGAATCTCATAGTCTACTGTTGGACATACACTCAGCGCATGCAGTTGGACAGGTGGATAAATAAACGGACAGATAGACAGATAGATGGATATACAGTGCTGCAAGTTACAGAGAACAGCCCAAGTCCACTTCAGGGGCCCCAGTAATATTTGAGAGGAACTAGGTTCCTTCCCTAATGTGAGTCTCCACTGTTTGAGGAAGATCTTCTTCCTTTATGGATGTTTCAGATGCAGAGGAGAGATGCTACTTGAGATACACAAGATAGAGCAGGTCACTGGATCCATGGTTGAAAACTTACTTCTGAGCCATATTTTTTTTCTGTGTGGGGAGCTGTAGGAGTGGTCACTTCTCCAAGAGCCTGGCCCTGGAGATGGGGATGTCTGATGGTATTTATTTTGGGGAAAACGTTCAATAATTGTAACCATGTTTATTTGGCAGGTGCAATATCACTCTGTCCAAAGGTGTTTTCTCTCCAGGATGAGGAACAGGTTTGTTCTAGCCAAGGGGCTGCTGGGACTGGTGTGGCCATGGCCAGCTGAAGTATACACAGCACCCAGTCCCTTGTTCACCTGCAGCACCCTCCCCCTCCCGGCCTGGATCTGAACCCCATGATGGGGCCAGCCAGTCAGAACTTGGGGCTGGGGACAATGACAGCTGCACCTGCCCAGAGCCAGCAGGATTTGTTCCCCTGGATTTTCCACATCATCGATTCCAAGATCAGGTCTGATTGCCCATGCACCCTCGGAGGCTTGCCAGGGGCAGGGTGGGGGCTCGGGGTAACTTTGTGTCTGAGTTGCCCGGAGAAGGGCATGCCAGGAGAGGGCAGATAGACATGAGTCCATTAACCCTACTCCAGCCTTCATATGCATGCCAAGAACGTAACTGATAGACGTTAGCCAGGAGCAGGGTCTAGATTCAGGGTCAGCTGAGGCAAGAGCAGTGGTTGAAGAGGGAGCAATGTCTTCATGGTCTTGAGTCAGAGAAACCCTGGCAGGGTGGCAATGAGGCTCTAGCTCGGTCTCTGGAGCTGGAGCCCAGAATTTTCAAGTCAGGATAATTTAATGATAGCCCCTCAGAGGGCAGGTGTTAGCCCACTCTCCTCACTGTCTGTGTGGCCCTGCGCCAGTCCCTTCACCTCTATGAACTGTCCTAGTCTGCAAAACGGAGGATATTGGGAGGATACATGACGCTACAGACGAGGGGCTGGTGACTGACCTGGCAACACTGTGAGGGTCTAGCATCCTGTTTCTGTAGTATGAAATTTGCCTGCTTGCCACGTCATCCTCATGCCAAGGAAGGACATAGGATAAATGTGTAGTCTTGGGGAAGCAGGAAGCAGATCCCCATCAGAAACTTGCCTTGGCTAGATTATCCCAAGTCCCATGGCACAAACAGCTTCAGAACTGCTCAGCAGGAGTGGGCAATTATCTCTTTGCCTGTTGTAGAGATGGTTCCAAGCCAACAGTCATACCCCTGAAATCTGAAGAGTTTATTCCAAGGAAATAGGATCTGTTACCCATTGTAGATACAGGAAACAGTGGTGCAGCATCTACTAGGCTCCCTGGACTTGGTCATGTGATCCATTCATGGAAGGTAGCCTTTCCTTAGGTGGATGTTAACTGGGGTATCTGTAATGCTGGGAACTGCATTCACCATATTGGAACTGAACAGAGTGAGCCAGTATTATTCCAATGTGAAAAAGAATCAAAACATGGGAAGAACATTCTAGAACCTCCATGGTTCCTGAGTTCTTGCTACATAGAAGAATGAACAAACATACTGCATAAGCAATTTCTATTTGAAGAAACAAAATCCTAAATTAGAGATGGTGGGTATGTGCTTAAAATCCTAGAAGTTGGGAGGCCAAAGCAAGAGACCCCTGAGCATGAACCAGCCTAGGTTACATAGCATGACTCTGTCTCAACAAACAAAGCATACTAGAGAGTCTTTTGTGGATTGAGAAAGTCATTTTCTCAATCCACAAAAAAAAATTCTGTGTGGTGGGGGGGGCTACATGTTATAGTAGATGTTCCCCCAAGCTTCTTACTGCCCTCCTCTGGCAAGGGTGGGAATTGCAGGCCATAAGTTTTCTAAGGTGACCAGATCTGAGACCCTGTCACTCCCGGCATCCCAGGCCTCCAGAGAGAATTTGTGGAGCCATGAGGGCTCAGGTATGTTTCATGTTCACTCCATCCATCAATTCAAGGACCTACACAGCAGTTAACCCTGGAGAACGGGTTGAAGGCTGAGCTAAAGCGCTTGTCCCTATTCACGTATGTAATAAACACTAAGTCTCAATGACCCATAAACTTCCGAGATGTGTTATGTTATTGGTTTTACTTTTCCACTTGTTCCTTCAATCCCTCTGATTCACCCATACTGTACATGTCCCCAAAGCAACTGTGCCTCAGTTTCCTTCTCAGAGAGAAGGTAATACAGTATCCTCAGGCAGCATCATTGATTTTGATTTGAGAACAAAGAGCAGTCAAGGCTTCAGGACCCTCTTCAAAAGGCGGGCAGACACCTGCTGCCATGCACAGGGAGGTTTGACTAGAGGCTGGCCTTGTCATTAAGGTCATCTGAGGCAGGTGTGGTGGCACTTGCCTATGATCAGCACTTGGAGGCAGAGGCAAGCTGATCTCGAGTGTGGGTCTAGCATGATACCCTGGCTTGCAAAGCGAAGATATTAAAATAAAATCACACATCATGTGCTCTGGAATCTAGATGACCTGGTTTTGAACACTGAACTTGTCGATTGTTTACAGTTTAAACAAGCCTTTTTTTTTTTTTTTTTTTTTTTTTTTTTTTTTTTTTTTTTTTTTTTTTTTTTTTTTTTTTTTTTTTTTTTTTTTTTTTTTTTTTTTTTTTTTTTTTTTTTTTTTTTTTTTTTTTTTGCCGCTCCAGCCACAGTAGCCATAGCTACCTGTCATGCCTATTTTCAGATGGGAAAACCAAGCCAAATACTCTATACACAATAGCTTTGTTTTTCCTTTTCTGACGTTGATGTTCTTATTACCATTAGATCTCTGACATTTTTGAAGCATAGAAAGTGTTTCAAAAATTCAGAAAAGTTGGCTGACAAAATTCATGTGAACACAGGAGTCCTACATACTGATGACAGCCCTTTAAGTAGAGGAAAGACCCTCCGTAAGCAAATGACAGGCGAGTCGGATGGCCAGAGAAGAGGACCGTGACCCCAGCAACCAGCTCCTTCTCTTAGTTCCACAATCAGGGACACTGACTATTAGAGAGGAGAAAGGAATTGGAGAAGGCCCCAGTATGGAGCCCAAATCACTTTCCCTCCCAAAGCAGAAGCACTGGGGTTAGGGACAGATACAAGGCAGCCAGGGTCTGACTATAAAGTACTAGAGAGGAGCAGGAGTGGCCACCAGAAGGGAATGCACTTCTTTCTTGCCATGTTTTTAAAGAGGTGCTGGGAATGGAACATGCCAAGCCAGCATGTTCTATACTGTGCTAGAGCCCCAGTCCTGCCTCTTGCCTTCTTGGTATCAATTTCTCCATCTCTCCCCATGACCTGCCCTTCCTCCTTGCTCACTTCCAGTGTATATCCGTGAACTCAAATAGACTCAAGCTTCATGGAAGCTGGGTGGTTGAATGTGGCTTATTTTGAAGGACAGGCTTGAATGCAAGACTTTTAGGCTTCAGGGACCTGAGCAAGAGAGTCGCTTATTAATTACTTGAGTGAGTCTGTATCTGTGGGGGGTCTACCAGCACCATGACAAGCGGTGACTATAAGGACAATTCATTCAGGAACCCACCTCCAGGCTTAGAGCTAGTGAGGGAGTGGGTTTTGCTCAGAGTATGAAAACGCATTCAGTGAGACACTCACCTTTACTACTGTGAAATCATGGTAAACATCAATGACACATTTTCACCAAGTTAGTTCAGAGCCTGGTCTACTAACCAGACAACAAATGTCAATATGACTAGCAGGGTCCACTATCCTGCCCCCAGTGGATCCTTCTGAGTTGGGAGTTTGCTAGTCTCTGGAGTTCTGGAAGAGCAGATATGGATGGGGAAACTGAGGTATTGAGACTAGGGGATCAAGGTCACAGGGGCTCAAGAGGAGCCTAGTCAGGCAGATCCCAGCAGTGCCTTCTCTTATCACACCATACCCTTCTCCTGCCTGGCTGCCTCTCAGGCGGCTCGTGTCTGCACCTAGCAGGGGCGTGGGCCCATTAATTCTCAGGCAAATGGGTTCTAGGCACGTGTAGGCAGCAGGTCCTGGGACAGCTCAAACAGGCTTAGACTGCCTGGTGCCCCATGGCAGCCGCCCCTCTGGCCTCTAAATGATGGTGTGGAGCACTTGAGTGTTTTCAGGATAAACAGGAGGGCCGGAGCAATTGGGGAGGCAGGTATGCAACTCCGCCGGCCGAGCCAAAACAGAGAAAACACAGTACTCCCCCTACACTCTTTGGTGGGGGTACACCCAGGCCAGCGGGGGGTCAGCTTGGGCTTCAGGCTGCTATCAGGGTCCATAGCAGTCATCATGAGAGGGTGTGCACCACTTTCCACCTGCAGTGTGCCCCTGCATGGTCTACCCTGGCAGTCTCTGGGCAGGGCAACTGATGCCTGGGAACAAGATGCCTGTGTAGAAAATAGTGCAAGTCTTACTCCACCTCCACCTCCGTCCTCTGAACCCCTAGCACTGCTCTCGGTCCCCTAGCCAAGAGTCAGACTGGGCCTCGGTCCCAGCTCTCCCATTTATCTTTGTGGGAATTGGGGCTGATGATTAAACCTTCCTGTTTAATTCAGGTTCCCAAGATGTGAATACTGGACAGCTACTAACCTAATGGCTCAGAAGCCCATGTTGCTGAACCTTGTCTCAGCAAGCAGCCCTATGCAGCTCCCAGGGAACCATGTAAGTAGGCACAGGGTTGCCAGATCTGTAGATACTTCTGACAATACACAAACTCATAAACATACTCTAGATGTTAGCACGCAATCAATCTTCCGTGTTTTAAATGTTGGAATCAGAAAGTACTATGTGGCTTAATACTAATAAGTCTGAAGGCCAGGGTTGACCAGCAGGCTCTAGTTGGGGAAGGCTCAGATCAAATTGTGTCTTCAGTCTGTTGATGGGAGAACCAAGGGGCTGACTGGAGGGAGAGGGAGTATGGGTTGCCCAGCTATGCACAGTCCATCCTTTTGTGAGACATCCGGACAGTTATTGAGATGAGGGCACCATTCCTGCAACACCTCGTTGGGCATCTCAGTCCATAGGTATACGATCCCTCATGAAGCTCAGAGAGATGTACCAAAGACCGACAGACACCAGCTCCCCTGAAACGTCTGTGTCATTGAGGAGAAAGTCTGGTGGGCGCCGGAGTGGCCCACCGCCTCTCCAGCATTGGTGTCTCTGCACTCAACCCTCCATGCTGAACAACAGCAGAAGTGTGTCAGGGAGCACTGTGCATCTGCTTCATCTTCAGGGCTTAGTTACCTTCTGTTGTGGCAGGTCACACTGCTTCTCCGTTTTCACCTATGCTACAGGTTTTTCTCTTAGGAACAGGGCTGTTTAAATTTAATTTAAAATAGTAAATAAATAACGTTCCAGGTGATTGGCAGACATAGCAGACAGCATTGGAGCGGGAAGGAAGTGGCTGGATTCTGGCATACACTGTGTTAGGTAAATGAGAATGGCCTTGTTCTTAACAGGGCCCTGGAGGAACTTGTCTGACCACCCTGGAGGCAAGCGGCAGCAGGCCAGACTGCACAGGGCTTGGATTGTGGGTAGAGGGTAGTGGGAAGTTCAAGAGCCTGCTGGGACCCACATGCCCTGAGATGACCCAGAGATGGTCAAAATCAGACCTGGAAGCTTCAGAAGGTCTGCCAAGACAAATCAGGAGAGAGAAGAAACTGAATATCCTAGCTAAAATATCCACATAGAGTTGCTAATCCTAAGTAAGGCTTGTACACCGGTATCGGTCTGGTGTCACGTAAACAGTTGCGGGCAGGGCGTTCAGAAACCTTGATCCTAGAGCTAGAGTGACCGCAACGTATGGCTGTCATCTTCAGGGCCATGGCTGGGTTCAAATCTCCTCCTCCTTCAGCCTCCTGAGTTTATATCCTTCTACACGGTACCTACTTCCTTGTGGCCCAGTTTCCTCACCTATGAAAGGAGCTAATAAGGGTTCCTGCTACTAGAGCCTTATGGGGATGAGCTGAAATCTGTCATTTATACTACTCCACCAAGTGGGAGTAAAGATGCTCCACTTTCCTGAGACTCCACAGTGAGTAGCTTCTACTATGATCCTCAGCACCATTGCCCAGCAGAGCCAGGAACTTCAGCACTTCCCTACCTTGACTTGGGGTACGCAGGCCTGCATTTGCCTCTGGCTCCACTCAGTGGGTGTAACTTTGGGGCAGAATCTTGGTGCCTTTGTTTATGAAAGGGTGGATGGAGCTTGCGCAGGAATCTTTCTGCATTCGTTGAACTCCAGCATGCGTGCGTGCGTGTGTGTTTACACACCCAGCAAATTTTCAGGTGCACAGTGATATCTAACCTAACACTTCTCCTCTCAGCGAATGTGCATACGCGCACACACATACACACTTACACCTATGCAGGGGGAAGGGAGAGAGAGAGCAGCTGAGACCTTGGTCTGAGGCTGAAAACCTCTTGGCTCAAGACCTTGACAAAGGAGACAATACAGGCTCTATTAGCACCAGGCAGGCATATTTGCATATTGGTAGAGAATACAGAATATGTAAACATCTCAACTCTAAAGGGTGGCTTGGTGGCTTGCAAATAGTAGGATCATTGGCCTTTATTCAGTCCCTTATTTCATTCACTGAAGACTTCTGTGAAGTGGCCTTCTGACAACTTTATTTCATTCAGAAAAAAAAGGTTGTTTAGGAAAAAGCAAACAGCTCAGAAATTAATAAAAATAGACTTTTTAATCTTCTTTATTCCCTTTGTGGCCTTTGTTTGTTCCCATCCATGTGAAGGAGTAAAGGATGTTAGCAGCTGGTGTGGATGTCCTCAAAGCTCTCTTTGGGGTTGTGGAAACATACTTCTCCATACCTAGGAGTACAGAGAAAGAAATATATTTTTCTCTCCCTCTCCCTCTCTCTCAACCTCCTCTATCTGTGTGTTTTTGAGACAAGGTCTTCCTATATCCCAGGCTGTAACTTCAGGATCCTCCTACCTCTGCTCCAGAATACTGAGATTACAAACATGTTCTCTCTGCTTCCAATTATGCATAGCTCTCTATGTGTTGTTTTCCCAACTGAATAGTTGTTGTGGAATATTGCTTTAACTGGGCAAAGATGTGTTACATTTGTTTATGCTGCTTTTGTTTAATAATGTAAAGATGTTACATCTGTTGGCACTGCATTTTTTAACAATATGAAGATGTGTTGCTTTGCCTGTCTAAGATACCTGGTCAATACAAAGCTGAACAGCCAATAGCTAGGCAGTAGAAGAATACAGGCTGGTGGACAGAGAGAATAAGTAGTAGGAGGAATCTAGACTCGTGAAAGAAAGGAGAGAGAATGAGGGAGAAAGAGAGAGAGAGAGAGACAACTGGAGCCAGCCAGGCAGCTGCCAGACAGACAGACATGAAGTAGGTCATACAGAATGAAAGAAAGGTAAAAAGTTCCGAGGCAAAATGTAGATGACGAGAAAGAGGCTAAATGAAGTTATAAGAGCTGGCAAGAGCTGGCAAGAAGGGCGCCTAAGCTAAGGCGGAGCATTTATAACTAGTAATAAGTCTCTGTGTCTTTAGTTTAGGAGCTGGTTGGTGGCCCAAAAGAAATCCTTCTACAAATTCAGTTGTCTTTTAGTGGGCCACCAAGCCCTGATGGTTATCCAGAGCTTCTGAATCCACAAGGATAGAGCCCCACAGCTGACCGATATCACCGGCCCCTTTCCCTATGATCTGTAGGACGTTTCCAGTCTCCCCTTGACAATCACACCATCGCTTCACACGCTGCCCATGTGCATAGATCCTTACAAGCTTTTCTTGCTCCAGGCTGTAGTTCCTAGTCAAGGTGAAAAACATCACTTACAACTTTACTCTTTCTTTTGAGCCAGAGGTTTGTTGACTCAACACAGCATTCCAGTGAGCATGAAGAGGTGGTGCACAGGGCTAGGGCCATGTTGACTATGTAGCCACACTACCTCTGTGGATGTTCTTGTCTACCCTCCCATTTCCCTGGCACTGGGAACCAAGGATAGAGAGGAGTCGTTATGTGACGTGAACTTGGGAGTTCCCAGAGAAGAAAATACATCCTCAAATTGGGGTATTCCGAGACCCTAGCCCAATGCATATTGCTGCAGAGTGCTGCTGTGGGTCTGTCTAGCTGTGTACAGACGCCCAGTGCGAAAGATTCCGGAAGTGAGAGCTGCCTGGTGTAATGGGGGTGGGACAGCCCAAGGGGCTGCCTCTGTGTAGAACAGCCAGTGTCATTAATGTTTCTCCTCCTCTTCTTCCTGGAATCAGTCCAACAAAGGTATGGGTACTGTCATCTTCAATAGAAAGATGGAGAGACCCCATATCTGGTCTTCTGAAGAGGCGGGGCGGCCTCTTTTTGTCCTCATCCCTCATAGGCTGAGAGTTGGCAGTGGCGAGGAGTGGGTATTTTGTGGAAGGGGGGTAGAGCCTGTCAGAACAAACAAACTGAAATCTCAGGTGGCAAAAGCACATCACCCGAGCATAGAGGAACGGTGGCATCCTTCATCCCATGGAAACCTTACAGGGAGAGTTTCCCGTAAATTCTGAGTCATTGAGCCTGGGAAGGAACTTATGACTTGTAGCCATTCAAATAACGAATTTGAATATTAAAGGAGTTGAGATGGACATACTACAGATGGGATGATATGAAATGGGATATGGAGCTACAACTTAGGGGAAAGTAGATCTGAACCAGTGAAGACTGAACAGGCTGGCATAGTTCTCACCTGCACTACTCCTCGTGAAGAGGACCAGAGTCTCCTATCACTAGGGGAACAGGGCAACAGAGCCACAGACCTCCCCAAACCAAAGCCATTCTCTAAAAGCAATGCTGTAACAAGCAGCAGTTCTTAGTGACAACTGGCTTTTGCACTGCCCGTTCGCCATCCTGAACGCTTTCTTCCAAGGGACTTCACAGAATGGCTGCAAATGACCAGGGCAGACAGAGAAGGAGCCCACCAGACCCATAGTGAAATCATGGCAACGATGCAAGCACAGAGGAGCAGAACTGAGGAGCCTGCTATCTAGAGACAGAAGGGGTTCAAAAATAGGATCCACCAAGAGCATCAACCCCAGGCCCTCCTCCCCGCTGCCAGCCTCCTTCCTGCTCAAAGCCCCCGCTGCTCAAGAACCACAGACATTTGATCTGATTGGGAGGACTGAACTGTTTCAGGAAGAAGCCGTTGCCAAGAATAGATACTTGGTGCTTCCAGCTGTTGAACAATAAAATGCATTTCAGTCTTCCATATAGAAGTAGGAACCCCAGACAGAACCCACTTCTGAGAACAAGAGATGGCATGGGCTAGACACTGGGCCAGGTGCCCTTTTAACCCCAGGCTAGTCTCTTGGAAGAGGAAGCTCTTGGGCTATAGAACCAGACAGCCCTGAGTTCTGAGACTACCCCAAGTACTGGCTACTCTATGTCCTTGGCCACCTCACCTCTCTGAATGTTATCTAGCCCCTTGCCATAAAGAACAGGTAAGAAATAGTATGGAGGTGGGAAATACATTGGCTAACATTTATGAGGCACTAAGCTTGGGCTAGGCAGGGAAATGAACAGTAAATACTCATGTGCCCCTCCCCCCTTCTCACCCTTCAGGATCTTCTGCCATGAGCTAAGTCTTTCAAAACTCCTCTGGACCATTGACCAAAATGATGTAGTTTCTGATTCAGAGATCTGAGGAGGTCCAGAAGCCTGACTATCAGTGGACCCAGAACCATATAGGGAGTAGAGATCCAAAGGGCTGGGCACAGCTGTAAGAAATGTCCTGGGTACCACTGAGTCCTGAATAATCCTAGAAATCCAGTCTTGGCTAGAGGTCACTCAGTATACCACTGCTGTCTTCCAGCCCCAGGCCATACTGCCCCTATTACTAGAGAGAGACCTTATATCATTTGGCCCAGTCCATCCCATGTACTAGACAGTGTGAGAATGGTGGGGAAGGGGACATCAGGACAGATCCCATGTCCTAATTCAATGTGCCTCTATCCCTCTTCCTTTGAAACCTAGCTAGACCCCAGCCTGGCAGCCCAGCTGCTTCTGGCTTGTCCTGGCAGCCAGTTCAGTCCAGTCTTTACAGTCCATCTGGGTTTGTTAAGCCTGTGTTGCCCCCTTGTGGTCATCTGCTGCAGTTTTAAACACCATCACAGCTTTTCAGAAGCTGGGAAGGTCTGGGCTGGAAAAAGGTGGCTGGTAAGAGACTAAGAAAGCATGCTTTCTGCCCTTGGCACCTCTCTTTGGTGAGTGCTGAGAGCTCATTCGTGGATGGCAACAGGGTGCAAAATGGAGGGGCAGCACACTGGGATGGCTCAGCTGTTCTTCCCAATTTCTCTGCCTGCAAATCGTAATGGTGTCTCTCACACTCAGCTTTTAGAGAAGCGGAAGGTTATTTGACCAGCAGCAGACAATGATAGGCATCGTGATTACAGATACATTTTATTGAGCACTTCTGGGCAAGGCGTGTGTCTTAACATAGCACCTCATCACATCTCTCTAAATGCAAACTCCTGGTGGAGAAACTAGTCGTGTCTTCATTTTTACAGATAGGAAAATTAAACCTTAATGTCCCACATCACACATTCATGAGGAGGAGAGTCATGCTGACCCCAGCCCCCTGTCCTTCACCCACCGTCGTGCTCTGCCTCCCTGTGAGTTCAGTGTGCCTTCCACTATCTCGTTCACACCTTTCTCCTATCTGCTTTCATCCGTCCTTGGTTCTCCTTTGTCTTCATTTGATTTGCATGTTGGCTTCTCCAAGTCAGTGTCGGTATCTCTGTCCCGGCACGGGGAAGCTGCCGTCTACACATGGCAGAGGGAGCACTTGGATTTAGACTGTGAAATGGGGAGCCATGATCCACAGGGGTCTACTAGGCTCCTGGATGCTAGTGCAAAATATCTCCCAAGCCACAGCCCATTCTCAGGCTGGCACAGACCCTGGGATGCTGAACCGGGCAATTTGGGGCTCGTGGTCAATGAGGCAGCTGGGTACCCATCATCTGTGAGTTGTAAAGTCAGCAGCTCTCAATTAGTGAACACCGCTGGCTTTAGGCTTTGGACACACTGCAGAAAAAGAACACACATTGTGCTATTTAAAAGCCGAATGAAGAAGACATGTGCTCCACCGACTGATTCCAGAGATCCGTTCTCCTTACCGGGAATCCTGAGCACTAGAGATAATGATTTGGAAATAGCATTGTTGCTTGTTTCTGACGACAGCTGCCACTCTCTCCTTGAGTGTGCCGCAGAGTGAAAACCTCAGATCTGGGGATCCCAGGGTGTAGTAAACAGTTCCAGTTGCCATCCGGTCACAAAGTCTGAAGAATTAAAAGTAGTGATAAGTTCCTGGCATTTTGACATTTTCATATTTTGACCAGAAGCTGTCGCCCTCTCCTCCTGGTCACACAGCATCATGCACTGTGTCCCCTCCGCCCACCCAGAGCTAATCACAAGGTACATGGTAAGTCACATGGAAGAAGCCCATTTCTCCATTTACAGATGAAGCTCGCTATCTCTTAGCAGTTGACGGTGATAACGTATCTCACGCACTTGACACATAATAGGTCCCATGAGTCCTCTGTTGCTGGATGAGGAGGTCAGGGCCTATCTGGAGTTGATTTTAACTAAACTACTGGATTGCAAATGGAACACTGTCCCCGCTCCTTAGTTAACTTGTGACTCATTTATCAAGGATAAGTTCCCAGCAGAGGATATGCTTCACAAGACCAGTGGTCACCTGTGGAAATCGGGAGCTCTATTACATTCCCTGATGGGCTTCAAAATAGCTAAGCTATCAGCCCAGAGATCAAAAAACCACAGGCCTGTTCTAGAAACCGAAGTGGACTTCCTTTATTTAGGAAAAGAATTGCCAGAGAAACTGGCCACTGTCTAAACTCTTACCCCAGTTTTCCCTGTGCTGGAAGGCTATATAGGCCCCTTTCCAGTTCCATGAAGGCGCCTTGGAGAATTCTAGTCCAGCCATTATCTCACAGAGAAAGAAACTGAAGGTCCAGAGAGAGAGAAAGGGACAGAGAACACCTGGGTTCACTTTATGACCTTATAAGGACAGCATTGTCTCCATCCCACAAACAAGGATGTCCAATTTCATAGGGCTAGAAAGATTTGCCTGCTTTCGCCAGTCATACTGCTTCATTGCCAAGGCTACTTAGAAACTTCTGTGTATCTCTGGGAGGCATCAGTGATTCTAGAGGGAGCCAGACATGAGCAGGCTTTGCTGGCCAAAACCATGACCTGACAAGGGGTGGGAGAACACACTTTCTGTGTTGGCACAGCTGTTGAGTGTGGGTACAGAGCAGTCACTCAGTGAAGATGGATGAGAGCAAAGGCCATCCCTGTGAAATACCGGGAAATGAATCTCCTGCCCTAAAGGAGCTGAAAGCTGCCTAAGGAACCAAGGGCGACTCCCAGGAGCCAATGAGAACAGTATTGCTCAGCAATCTAAAGGACTAGAGTCATGGATAACCAGGATGGGGCACCGAACTTTTGAGGAGATGGAACATTCCATATTTGATTACAGTGATGGCTACACAAGCTATAAGTCCTATAAAGATTTGCTAGTACTCATTGAAACAAGTCTGTTTCTCATACATAAATTATACTACAATAAACTTGATTATTAAAAATGATGATATGGACACATTATAGTCATGGCATAAATAAACGCAAGATAATGGTGACTAGAATAAGCTATAAAGGATGTTAGGGAGTGAGAGGCTACCAAAGACTTGGTCTAGTCAAACAGATTGAGAAAGCCTTCCTATGGAAGTAATGTTAATCGGAGGGTAGAGTATAGGCAGCTTGGACGAGGGGCCATGGGCCAAGAAGACAGCACATGCCGAGCACCGGCCTGTGCTCGAAAGAGCTCTGATGGAGTTCGCTGAAAGTAAAGATGCAGTGGCAAGAGAAGGGGGTATTAAGGGTTGAGTCCTAGGCTATAATCAGAGGCAGTCTTGTAGAGATGGTTAGTCCTGGATAAGAGCCAGCAGTTTTCCTGAGAGAATCCCAAGTCCATCAAGTACTAGAAGGAGATATAGTAACAGCCCATAGTTAACACGGTAGAATTGGTCAGTCTGCACCTCTTCCTCTTCCTGGCTGGAGGGTCCCTGAAATTAGAGAAAGCTCTTGACAACTTGTGCAGCCCCCAAAGAGATTTCAGCAGCACTGATTAGAAAGAGATGCACAGAATTATTCTAAGTGAATGAATGAATGCATAAGTCTCATTAGCATCCAGTGTACTTTTCCAAAGTTATCTGATAAAGAACTAATGTAACCCTTCCTTCCCAACTGAAGGCATAGGATCAAGGTCTGCACCTCCAAATTGTTCACTGCAATCTCTGCTCCTGAATGCACAAGGAGCCTGCAGCTGCATGTGTGGGGGCACCTAGACCCCTTTGTGAGGCTCTGCCCCTTGCTACTGCAGTAGGCCAATTAGCCTATAACATGTGGTCTCCTCAGGCCATCCCAGGGCACAGTCATCTTCTGCCTCAGCGCTCCTGGAACTGACTTGTGATCTAGGTATCATTGCCCTGCTCCTAAAGAAGCTGAGAGCACCTCCCGCTCTCAAAGCTACTACCGGGTCACAGTTTGCACTGCCCCTGAAGACCCAGCTCAAGCTGCAGCTTCTCTGGACAGCATGAAACCTTTCCTGCCCATCTGGCCCCATCAGACACTACCCTGGCTCACACCTCTCTGAAGTACAGTGTTGGTCCCTGATCCATTCTCCTCCATGGCTTTCTTATTCAAGAATGGTCCCTACACACTCTGTTTCCACTCTGATATAAGAGAGTTGAAGCAGAGCTCTAAAAAGTCAATGACCTAAAGGACAGACACAAATCACTAATATTGATATGGAATCATGTGGCTATCTATAAATAGATTTTCCCTTCTGATTTTATTTCTGAGCACCCCCTTGCTGGATGGTTTCCTAGACTTCCAAAGCTACCCCAAGAATTTTTGCTTTGTTAGAGGTCCCTGGTCTGTTCCCAATGCACAGTCGCTTCCTAACCCTTCTTTCTGATCTCCAGTCAAAACCTTCTGTACGGCAATGTCTCCTCCTCTGTCACATCCACAGTGAGAAGTCAAGCCACATAAGGCTGTGCCACCTCCATGGGCTTCAGAAGGACTTTTCTGTACCAAGAAAACATGGCAGCGGTGTAGACAAAGTCACAACATACAGAATAAAGAGAAAGCTCTGTCTTCCTCTCACGTTCTTTGAAGTAGGTTAATTCATCCTGTGATCTTTGAATGGCAAATTGGCCATTCTTTCTGCAACACCATATGGTAAGGTTTAGAACATATTTCAGCTAAGCACAGAAGGTAAATAAAGTGCCTGCTGGGAACAGAATCACCAGCTCTTCAGTGAATCAAAGACCAGCTCTACACGTCTGGGCCCTGGCTTGCTGAGGGTTGGTCCTAGACCCCTTCAACATGATGACTCACACTGAGGATGGATTTGCCCAACCCTTTACAAACAGGCATCATTTAACTCTCACAATGACAGTAATAGATAGCCTGCATTCACAGAAAGGAAGCTGAAGGGAACAGGAAAGAAGGGGCCCCTCTCTGCAAATGGGGTGACTTTGAAGACACAGACTTTGCTATTATTACTTTTGGGAACCATTAGGATGACACCCATAACTCGGATGGTGAAGGGGCTGCCTCTCCAGCTAGACCATAGCTGACCTCACTCATGGGCTGGCATTGTGTCTGCCTTAGTGTTTATCACCCTCATACGGCTCCTCATACCAGCCGACCAGCACATTTGGGAAGCTCATGAAATAAGGTTCAACCCAGCCAAAGCAGGAATGGGCCAAGGGGAACCTGAAACAATGCCTGCTTAGCGATGGACCTCTTTCCCTCTCCACCGAATTTCCAAAACCATCTTAAATATGAACGTCCCAGCATAAAAAGGAAACACAGAAAGTGCTTAAAATTCAGAAACTAAGCATAGGTATCATAGGAGAGGATGGAAGGGGAGGAGAACAGAGGGGAAGGGAGAAAAAAATACATAGCTTTATAAAAACAAAAAATTTAAAAATTCAGAAACTATAAATTCAAGGAGGAAGCCAGGCATGGCAGCAAACACTTGTAAATCCATCATTTTGATGCTGAGGCAGGAGGACTACTGTGAGTTTGAGGCCAGCCTGGGCTCCATAGTCAGTTCAAGACAAGCCTGGGGATAGATATAAATACTCTGTTTCTAGAAACAAAATAAACTAATATATAAAAATAAATTATGACCAGGTGATAGTGGCACACGTTTTTAATCCCAGCACTTGGGAGGCAGAGGCAGATCTCTACAATTTTGTGGCCAGCCTGGTCTACAAAGCAAGTTCTAGAACAGCCAGGAATGTTACACAGAGAAGCCCTGTCTCAAAAAGCATACATACATACACAAATAAATAAATTAATTAATAAATAGATGTGATTCTATCACCTAAATTTATCATTTTGCATTCATTTCTCTACACAGATTTATGTTATTGCCATTGATGGGAGAGATCATTATTTATAAAATGTTCACAATAAAAATGGCATTTTTGGTGCATTAGAAATGGGAAATTGAAAAATAATGCTAGCTTTGTAGTCTTAAGTGCTAACATTTTGTCATATTCTGGCCTGACTTCAGGCCACACTCCATCCCGAGGATCCTTGGCTTCAGTATTTTCTTCGTTGTTTTGCCATAATGTTGGCTGTGGAAAGGTAGGACTGGAGATTTGTTCTTAATGCTCCGTAGTCCATCATGAGCCAAACTAAAACTCATTTAACCACTTCCAAGCTGTGAAGTATGTAGGTTATTTCAAATATGCCATATCCACAAAAAGCAAGAAAGAAAATACCTCTGCTCTGGGCCACCGCTAAGAGAGGCTGTGGTCACAAGTTTTAGGTAGCAGTCCCTAGGGCAGACCCTGTGTGACTCGTCGACTGAGCTCTTTGCAGTACACGTCTGAGCTGCTCAGGTGTCTGAGAGCATCAGAAGGCAAGGAAATGACTGTGGCTTTGTCAAAGACTCTGCGGCACCCTCCCTACAGTGCGGGCCTGTTCCCTGTGGGTAATTGCAAATGTGCTCACACCCACTGCAGTGCAGCTGTTCAGAGGGGAATAAAGAGTAATTTGTGTGATGGTCTTTCTTCTGATTACACACATACAGCACACGCATACACATGTATATGCACATACACTCACACATCCATGTCTCTCACACACACACACCCCAGCATCCCCAGCCTCACTCCAGAGACCCTGTAGTTTCCGGCGGACTCTTCCAGAATTAACGCCACTGCACATTTCCTTCTCCAGTCACCTATCCAGGTCATTTTTTTCAGCAAGTCTCTCCTTTCCTCTCCCCTCCCCTCCCTACCTCTTCTTCCACCTACATTTCCCTCTCTTCCCTTCTCCATCTCCCCCTCCACTACCTCCTCGCTCTCCCCTTCTTTTCTTCATTTTTTTGCCTGCTGATTTATTTGAAACAACACCATTCTATGTAGTCCAGACCTGCCTGAGTCTCGCCCATTGTCCTGACTCAGCCTCCTGAGCTTTGTGGTGACAGGCATGTGCCACCACACCAGGCCATCTCTTTTTTTCCTATCTGCCCATGTAGCTATTCATCTCTCCATCCTTACTAAACACTCCAGATTCTTTAAATGAATGTTTAGCACAGAACAGTTCAGAGGAGACTTGGGGGCTCAGGCCTGGCTCCCAGCCAAGCCACCAAATGACTTTACTTGTAGAGAAAATAAAAGCTACTCTCTGCCTCAATCTCCTCCTGAAGAAAATTATGTCTGTTCCATACACAAGTTTGTCTTGAACCATGGAGACTTAGAGGCACTGGACACAACTATAGAACCTTACTCTTTCCAGACCTGCTATGGGAAAGATATAGATGGTGGCTTCCCACCTTACTGATGTTGGGGGGGGTAGGACAGGGTGGCCCAGCCACCACCAGCATTGTTCAGTCACGCCAGCACCCCACAGCCTGGAGAAGGGGATAGGGTGATATTTCATAAACATTACCTCATATGTTTTGTGGGAGATAAGCTGTTTGCTAAACTTTGTCAGAGGAGCGGGCTTGGGAGAGCCTTCCATGTGACCATCTCCAGGACAGCTGATGCCTGCTTGGACCGGCTGTGGGGACCTCTAGCTTGGCTTGCCCAAAATACAGGAACTCAGAAGTGGAGCTGGCTCTATTTAGTGTAAATAGAGGCAAATGATATTGAAGGACTAAGGGGTCACACTAGGAAAGGTACTTCCGCCTCTTCTGGTCGGGAACTGGGGTCTGTCAGTACCTGAAAGCCAACCGCACACCTCAGGAAGCTTTCGCCTCCCGTGTGGCACTAACTCATTCTGTGGTTGCTCTCCGTGACGGATTTACACAGGTCAGGACCTCCACATGGGCAGCTTGGTGTGGAGATGGGAGTGGGGAGTGGGCACTGTTCAAGGGTAGCAGAGCCTGAGAAAACGAAATTGGCCCCTCCTTCCCCCTGCCTGCCACATTCTTCCTTCTCCCAAGAACAAAAGACTCATTGCTGATTGGTAGTGGGATCTTGGTGGTAACCAGAGTGCCCCCTCCCTCCAAGCCCACACCTCTAATCAAGATGGCCTCCCCAGAGAGCTGAAAAGCACAAAGTCACCACCCCACCCCACCCCCAGTCAGGAGCTCAACCAAGCTGACCAGGTCTGCATAGGTTAGCGGGTTCCTGTTCATTAACAAGTGAGGAAATGCTAACACAGCCTTGCCTGAGCATTGAAACTATGAAAGGTTCCAGACCTCAGTACTTAACACTTTTAATGCAGTTCACCCAAACATTAGTATGTGTATCATTCACTTAATGATGATATTAAAGGTCTGAGTTGGACGGCTTCATGAAGACCAGGTCCCAGCTGAATTTCTACCCAGTTCTGTCTCGATGGCCAAACATGAGAACTGAGCTCAGGGAGTTCTGAAGCTTGTAAGCATCGAGGGGAGTGGCTGTGTGGACTTGAGGGTGTTTGGGAAATGCCAGCTGCAGGATGTTGGCTGCACTGAAGGTGTGTGTAGCCTTGGTGTTGATGCTGCCTTGGGTAGAAATGGTCCCGGAGGCCCCAGCCAAACCCGTATCTCCGGAAGAGCATACTGTCTCTTAGAGTGAACTGAACACCCAGCTAGGGTCAAATGGCATATGTCACTGTGACCAATGAGCTGATTGAGCTTTGCCTCTGAGCTTCAATTTCCTCGTCTGCAAAACACAGATGATGATTCCAGCTCTTAAAGCTTGGATGCAGAGTAAGAGAGAGACTGTATGTGCAGAGCCTTCACTTGGTACCAGGCGTGAGCCATAGTGGCATGAAAGGGAAGCAGGCCATGAAGGTTATGGCTGTCTTCATCCCCTTACCACTTCCGAGAATGACCCCAAGTATCCCAAACAAAAAAAATGAAATGGAAGGAAGCTGGGAGAAGGAGCGCTCTCTCTCTCTGTCTCTCTCTCTCTTTCTCTCTCTCTCTTTCTCTCTCTCTCTTTCTCTGTCTGTCTCTCCCCACCCGCTGCCTTCCCTTCCTCTCCTACTCCACAGCTCTGGAATAAGCAAGTCTCATTCTCTGGCAGAATTAGATGCACCAACTTGGGCCTGAAGACATGGGAGAGGAGCCTCCTTTGGGAAATGTGCTCCTAGACCCACACTCTTTACTGGGCTTCACTGACTGATCAGTGGGCAAGACAGAGGCACAGATACTATCTTTATAACAATTATCGTATATGTAGCACTTACTATGCATTTGCTTCCTATGTGAGTTCCATATCCTCTTTGAGTCCACAGTTATTTGCGTATAAATTGAAGAAAATTATGTCTACTTAATATGGTAACTATGGTCGATAGCGGGCTCATGCATATAATCAAGAACCGTGGCTTATGCAGTACACATATATTAAAACGATGTAAGATTTGCTGCTATTTGTAGGCACTATTGTAGACACTATGTATATAATTACTTTATGTTTATCAGGGAAACCTTAAGCCATTGCCTATTTTAATTCTCACATTGTAGCTCAAGAAAATGAGAAGGAAACACCACCCTAGACCACTGCCAGCACTTGGCACATCCAACTTGCAAAACTGACCCTTTGGTTCCCAAGCTGACCCTTTTATTCCCAAATTATGTTCCCGTTCTTTAGTGGCTTATGAATGACGTCAAAGTGGGAGACTACCATCAACTTTCACCTCACCTTCCCCCCTTTTAGACTTTAAAATCAAGCACTGTGACCGTGACACCAGCAGCCAAGAAACGGGTGGATGACACTGACCTTGGCTGTGCTGCTCCGAGCTCCCCTGACGAGAGCTCCATAGAAACAAGAATCCTGAACCAAAGGCAGTTTGGGGAACAATGCCTTGTCTCTGAACTCACAGCTGAGGAAATGGATTCCAGAGTCAGGCTTGTGAGCATCACTCACTGAGTGAGACTGTGGCCCAGCTCCTCAGAGTGACCCTCCCTGTCGCCCATCATCCTACCTGAGCCCACTGCCCCCGGGGTCTACTTTCTTCAAGTCCTCTTTCTGATGTGCACACCATCCCCATGGCTACCTAAGTCCTTACCACGACTGGCTGGTCCTTGTTTACGTGAAAGTTCCCTTAATTGTAGAAGACTCCGCCCCTGCCCCCACCGACACCGGGCCCTTGTGTTTGGCTTTCACATTCTCTGCTTCCTAATTCCATTCCTGGGGCTTAATTATGATTACACAGCTTTATTACGTAGAGTTGATTTTAAGTAATGGCCCTAATTAAGAGTGAATTTTAATTAAGCTTAATTCAGAGCCTGCCTCCGATTGCCAAAGATTTGCAGCCTGAACGGAGGAACTGCCGTGGCGCAGAACGGACACGTGACTTTGCCTCTGCGCTGCGGCTGCGGCTATTGCTGCGTCCAACGAACCATCTGCACCTGCTCGCCAATGCCTGGTCCCCGGAGCACAAGTTCATCAGGCTGCAGGGGTAAACCAGATTCCACCATCCAGAGGCAAACCTAAACCCCAGAAATAGGAATTCAGGAGTCCCTTGGCCTGGAGGAGGTGAGCCTGGGCCGCGAGGACACAAATTTGTTAGATACATCACCCATTCTGCTTAACACTAAGCCTGCCCACCTTTCTCCTAACTGCTTGTAAAACCCACTGTAAGATGAACAGACCCAGGAGGCCAGGCCACACAAGGAATGAAGACAGGGAAAGATGATGCCAGCCCCATTCTCAACACCCATGGTCCTGTTTCAGTGTGGCTTTTGAGAAAACAGTCATGATCCTAGTGTAGCTTAGCAAAAGCCAGCCTCACTCTCTGCCTTGGCCATTGCACAAAATCTTATAGGATCACAATGCTATGCAGGGGCATTCCAGTGCAGCCACGGGCATTATAGAGTCGGGGGAAATAAGTCAACTCATTTTTGAATGAAATTTCACCCTGCCATTAAAACTGCCGTAAAGTGATATTATTGGGGGTGGCATTTTTACAAAGCAATTAAAGCTTAATACTTTCAAATAAGAAACTGTTACCTTCAAACTGCCCAAGATTCATGGTTTATCTTTTTTTTTTATTGCACATACAAAGCTGAGATTTTTGTCCTTCATATGTTCAGAAGGACTGGGAATTGGAAAGACAGCTTGTGATGTCACCATAGGATGCAGTGTGAAGTAGAGTCCTGTCCTAATGCCACCTAAGATTAGCTCTCATTTGTCTGCACGGCTGTGTGGGTGATACAATTCTACACAAAAATCCGGGGCCCCTGAGCCCTGATGGCTCAAGGGCATGTGCGAACATTCTTGGTGCTTCTAGTGAGAACAGTGACATCAACGGATTCTCTAAGGGTTGTGGTGAAGTTTGCCTCTAGGTAGAGGTCAGTACTGCCTATCTGTGCTGAATGTCATGCCATGGCTAATAAAGTACTCACCTTGGAAAGTCACCAACAGGGAGTTCAAGCTCTAAAAACAAACAAACAAGTAACAACAACAACAAAACTATTTCGACTTTTCTGGAGGAAACAGAAAATGAAAAATAGGATCCAGTCACCTTGAAAGTAAGAGGGGCAATTTCACTTACAAATGTTTTACTTAAAAGCTCAATTTGAAAACAGCCATTCAATTATTTATCAGGCTAACTTAAAAGGAGAAGCAGTGGGGAAAAAAAGAAAAAGAAGAGAGAAATCATATCTCAATGCCCTTCCATGTGCTCCTTCTTAGGCTGGAGAAAGCACACGAGGGCTTCGAACACAATAGACCAGCATCCGGTGACATTACTGGGCCAGCCACAGAAACTTCAAACTGGGTGTCAAGGAGACACTTTTGTTTACCCTAACCTACTGGTACAGATACCGCCAGGTCTCGGGCTTCCTCCTGCAGTATGGAGACCAAACACCAAAAAGATACCTGTTCTTTTTCCTAAGGGTTTGGGGGTAGAGTTACCACCAAATTCTTCAGCTCAGCCTAAGGTGCTTAACTGTTCCTGTTCCATAGCCTCCACCTTATCCACCAGTGAAACTCCACAGGAAGAGCAGAGGTGACACAGCCTTGGTCCCAGAGACTCGCTTCTACTAAATAATGCAACACAAAGAACCACCCCATTACAGTTAGGAACTCATTCATTCCTGGTATTTTCATCCCGCTAGCTCAAGGCAAGGTGTAGGAACTAGCGGTTCTATGATCACCATGGATGGCTTCTCAAGACAACTATTTTCTTCTGTCACCAGTTGAATTCCTAGGCTCCAAATTACCCACAGTAGAACTTTAGGCTGTGGTCCCCTCATCTGTAAAACGGAGACAACAGCAGCACCTACCTTGCAGGATTGTGGTGAGGGTTTAATGAGATAATGCTTAGCAAGTGCTCAGTGGGTGCTCAGTGGTTAACACTAACTCTGGCTCAAGCTTGTGGCCTGGTTTATCAGCAGCTCCTGGGTTGGCTGATGCAAGAGAGAGGATCCTATGCTCAGAAAGGCCCACAGGAAGTGATGAGAGCTCAGCTCCTCCACGAACCGCCAAAAGGCATTGTGTTCTTGCTTGCTTTCCCGAGGACCCAGCTGGCAGGTCTGGAGCTGACGTAGATCAGATTCGCTCCCACTGAGGATCAGGCCGATAGTGGGTTCCCGGAGAATCCTTGCAGGCACCATGTCACCTACCCAATTCTACATGCACATGCATACTCTTCCTTTCGCCTCTTCACATTTGAGCACAGCCAGATCCCTGAAGGCAGAACAGCTGTCCAGGCCTGCAACAAAACCTATTGCTGATCTCTGAGTGAGGCTCAGTGCATTTCAGCCTGGGGATTTATACCG
The DNA here is from genome assembly GCA_004026605.1 of Ondatra zibethicus. NCBI lineage: Eukaryota > Metazoa > Chordata > Mammalia > Rodentia > Cricetidae > Ondatra > Ondatra zibethicus. Next base: position 344,809 of record PVIU01000035.1, on the reverse strand, counting down.
AGCAGAAAAGTCCACAGAATAGAAAAATGCAAATCAATTGTAGAATATAATATTATCATTGTCAACATAAAAGACTTTTATTTACTGCTCCTTAAAAGAAAATACACCATAGTACCATTTGTTTCAGGGAATGCAAAAAAGGTTTCAACAACTAACAGGGCATGTTTCTGAGCAAAATATGCCCCATATGTGATGTTGGAACACATATTGTCAGTGGCCACTAGTGTGTCTGTGTTCTTGCAAACAAACCCATGGCCTAGAGTCCCAGAAGGTCACTGCCAGCCTGTCTCTCTGAGCCACAGGCCATCTATTTGTCACTGGCCACAAATGAACCAGGCAACACTCTGAGACAGGCCATGGGGCATGCATCTCAGGATAAGATAGCTGCTGACTTTGCTTTCAGAGGAGCAATAATGGAGCTCAAATACAAGAATGTCTCTAGGCAAAGAGACACTATGGAGGAAGGCTGGGGGTGGTGGCCCCTCTCATTTCTCGGGGGCAGTGATCCTCGACCTGTGGGTTGTGACCCTTTGGGGGTCTCATATCAGATATCCTGCATATCAAATATTTACATTGGGACTCATAACAGTAGCAGAATTACAATTATGAAGTGCCAATGAAATAATGTTACGCTTAGGGGTCACCATAACATGAGGAACTATATTAAAGGGTCGTAGCATTTGGAAGGTTGGGAGTCATTGTGTGTAGGCAAGGTATGGCCTTACAACTGTCTACTCCCTCAAGTTCAAACTATCATTCTCCATTTTCTGTCTTGTACTAGGTATATACCACCAATGAGGCCATGCTGTTTGTGGAATTGATTGAATAACACATTTTTCCTTTTATATATGAGCTTGGGTGTCTAACATGACACATCACAACAATCATTTTATTTTTTGAGTGGGCTGGGTCTAAATTTATGAGGCTATAAACAACAATTACCTTAATGACAATTTATGTAAAATAATTTATATTCTAAATGGGTCTCTCAATAGCCTTTGGAAAAAATGCTAGTTTAAGAGAACTAGACCATTGATATCTGTAGGGATTGGCTCTAGAAATGCTGTAGATAGCAACACGCAGGGCTGCTCCAGTCCCTAAGGTCAGATGGCAAGGATTTACATGTGCCTTATGGACATGTAATTTCAATCCCTAATACCTAATACTGTAAAGTGTTAGGCTGTGTTGGTAATAATGATAAAAAATGCCTACATATGTTTGATACAAGTTTTCTCAATTTTTTTTGATTCACTTTTGGTTGACTCCACAGATGTGAAGCCTAAAGAAACAGATAGACCAAATGCAATACTGCAACCAGTTTACTCTGAGAAAACAAAGGCCTGAGGATGTGAGGTGTAACCGGGCCTGTGTGAAGGCAAGTCGAGATCCATGCTCATATCTCCCTTGCTCCAGAAGTATCCGTGCAGAATAACCCCTGCCCTGCCCTGCCCTGCCCTGCCCTGCCCTGCCCTGCCCTGCCCTGCAGGGCATCACACTCTGCACTCACAGAGGAGAGGAATCACCATGCCTTCTTTGCAGCTGAGAAACTGATGCTCACTAGAGAAAAAAACATTAACCCATGCCATTCCGGTATGAAGCAGCTCTACAGGGACCGGAAGCTCAAGCCCTGATTCTGGATACAGTGCCAGTTCAAAGGCATTCCACATGCGCCTACCTCACGTTACATGAGCATCGCGACTTTGAGCAACCAAATCAGTGACCTCATTTCATGCCCTCACATCCCTTATTGTTTTCACTTGCAGTTCTTGAGGACAGGGAATGCCTGCACGAGTGACAGGCAGTGCAGAAAGGATTTCTTGGCAGCCTCAGGCAAATGCAATCTTGCACTCATGGTGAACTGGAGGGACCATGACAATCACAGAAAGCAATTGAAGAAGGAAAGGAAGAAATCCTTTCTCACAGAGGCAGCTACCCTCCCTGCCCTTGTCCGTGTGTGTGTGTGTGTGTGTGTGTGTGTGTGTGTGTGAAATGTATCGTCTTTCTGACTCAATACCAACTCATCCACCACTGACTTCTCGGCTTCCCCAAAGTGTCCTCAAAGCCTGTACGGGGGTCCAAAGCATAATGTATTCATTAGTTTGTTCTTGCTGAAAGAGAGTCAAATAGAAGATTCACTCACTAAGGCAACAAACAAACAGTGGCCAGTGAAAATGGCGAGCACCGTGTCATGGACCAGGTAGTCAGAGAAAGGGCATACAGATGGTCAATAAATTGGTCAATACAGATTACCAATACATGGGGAACAGACAGCAGGGAACAGACGTGAGTCAGTTGAAGAGGTCAGCCAAGCTACCCAGAAGACTGGGCTAATGTAAGAAAATGAACCCCAAAGGGTTACCAACATTATGTGCAAAGCCCCTTGAAAGGCTTCCCTGTGGCAATAACACTGAACTGAGATTTGGCCCTGGGAAGACCTGGTGACAAGTTCCAGAAGGGACAGTGCCAAGCTCCGGCCATTCTTCAGATGGCTGCTCACACCAGAGTGTCCATGATGATACCAAGGTCACAAAGTCCAGATTCAAGTTTCAATCAACAATGAATCACAGCCATCCCAGCAGCCCAACAATCCACACCCCAAACTTCCACCTAACCCACCACACCCACAATGACAGTTTGTTTGAGCAACAGAAAGAAGATTATTCCAAAATACACTTTGTTGGAAAAAAAAAATCACGGGGAGGGTAAGGTTTTCCAGTTTCATCTTTAAACAGCTATCAGCGCTGGATTTCAGGACTTGCACCTGCTGGGAGGATTTGGCCCTGGAGCTAATGCCTAGAAACTATTCTTTGGCTAATTCTGCATGAGCAGGGAGGAGGGGCGGTTACTAAGAGGGTAGGGGGGTAGGGAGGAGGCTTAGTACACTGCACTCTCATGCACCAGCGCAATTTCCTTCAGCCCCAGGAGGGAGAGACTGGAAACCTCACCTTAATGACAAAGGACATTAGGTCACTAAGAGGCAAAATCACTTCCTCAAGACCACATAGTAATAAACAGCGGAAGTGAAGCTAGCCAAAACTCACCAGTTACTTAGCCATTACTAATTAGCCAAATGTATGGACCACTGAAAAGGTTCTAGGTGCCTGGGTAGGGGATTAGGGCAGCCTGATTTTGTTGGATTATCAATACACTCCATTCTTGTTCTCATCTGTTTCATTGTTATCTTGCCTCAACTTATTGTATTGTTTCCCCATTTAACAGATGAGAAGGCGGAACCTAGGAGGTGAAGCGGTTCACTTTGTCAACCAGCTCTTACACGGTAAAGTGAGGATTCAGACTGAGGTAAGCCCAGGCACTTCCAGAAAGTGACTCATGCCAAGAGAGGAAAAAATGGAGACATTTTACATTCAAGGGGATTAGGAAATAGGATTCCAAAATGCAAAAACAAGCCTGACTCTGGACAGGATGCTGTGTTGCACGGAAGCTCACTGTGAAGATCAGTGCTCAGTGAGGGACGTAGAATGTGAGCAGCAGATTTGAATTTTTAAAGTCCTATCAATTTTCAAACTTACAAGGTGGTTCAGTAAAGGAATATCTTCATCCTTCTTCAACCTTGGGAAGTTCACAGGGACACAGTCATGGATCCAGGGCTATGTGCAGCTCTCATCTTGCTCAGGAAAAGGGTCTGCTACACACATGTGCGTGTGTGCATGCGTGCGTGTGTACAAGGAGAAAACAGATGAGAAGAAATGTTCACAGTGGATGGATCTAATGAGCACATTCATGCTTCTGAAGGTCGCACCCCAAACACACGAGACGCCGAAAGGGAAAGTTGGCAGGTTCCTCATGAGCTCATGGAAATTCCCTGAATCCTACTCCATGGGCGGTTCGGCCCATTTCCGTGTCTTCATCCCCTGTCCTGATTTTTACCATGACTAACTCATCCCTTTGGCTCTGCATGTAGCCCTGAAAGCTACTCATCATTCGGTCCTAAGGAGCTGGAGTGTGGGATGTGACAGTCATTGCTGGCTGAGAGCCTGCTTCGGGGTGAGTTCGCCCCATGGGGGAGAAGAGCATTATGGGAGGGAGTAGTGGCAGGTGAGAGACATGAGAGAGCAATGAGGTGGGCAAAATGCACAGCCTGAAAAAAAGCAAGGACTGAAAGGAACCAGAGGGGCAGAAAGGCTGCTCTCAAACCCTTCACCCGAGTCAGGGGAGGGCTGACCCAGACCCTGACATGGGAATAAAGTCACATGTTTTAAAAAAATTCCTCTGCTGCTTATCATTTCCTCTTGAAGGTAAATAAACCAACCACTTTTTTTTCTTTAAATAGTTGGGTGTGAAGCATGACTCAGCAGTTAGCAGCACTTTATTGTTCTTGTAGACAGCCCAAGTTCAGTTCCCAGAATCCACCTCAGGTAACTTACAGTCACCCATGAAACCAGCTCCAGGGGATCCAAGGTTCTCTTCTGCGCTCACAGATACACAGGTCCTCTTCTGCACCCACATACACAAATACAAACATGTAATAAAAAGTAAAAATAATGTTTAAACATTTTTTAAAAGAGTGGTGATTGTTGCTAAAGTCAGTGTCATCTGTGACATTTGGTTAGCATTACCTCTCAGAGAAAAATAGAAACAAAAGCAAACTAAGAATGATGTCGTAGGTCTATCTATACTAAGCACTAAGTGCTAAAGGTAATATCTGAATTGATGGAGATAGTTTCTCATGTGAAGAAGCACATGAAAATTTCACTCTTACTCATTGTCAGAGGTAGAACAAAATTAATAATTTTGTGTACGTTAATTAACAAAAGTTGATGATAATGATAATTTATAACATTTTGGAAAGCAATTTTGAAAATCAACCTCCGGAAGGTTGTCATAGTGGCGCACGCCTGTAATCAAACACTCAGAAGGCTGGACAGGAAGTTCAAGAGCTCAAAGCTAGCCTGTGCTACATAGCCTGTGACAACAACAAAGCTCTGAAAAATAACTTGAATGTCCAAAACAAAGGAAAAGACCAAGTACATGATGGCACACATATTGATGGGATAGTAAAATAGCGACGAGGGAGAATATGCTTGCTGTGGACTGAACTGTGCCCATAATGTACACATTCAAAGTCTAACCCAGCCTCTTGGGGTGACTGAATCAGGCACGAGGAAGTGAGTCCTGGTGAAATGAGGCTGTGAAGGTGGAGCTGCAGTCTGACACTCCACCACACAGGACAGAAGGTGAGCATTTGCAGACTCCATCGGAAGCCAAACTAGCCAGCATGTTGAATGTGGACTTTCTAATCTCCAGAGCTGAGACAAATGAGATTCTGTTGTTAAAACCACCCAACCCACGGCATTTGTCTGGCAGTGCAAGCAAACTAACACAATTCTCTAACCCAAAAGCAGTAAGTAAACAAAACAAAACAAAACAAACCTCAAAACTAAAGTGTATTTGTATTTGTGGTATTTGTGTCCTGGCTATCTTGGACTCACTTTGTAGACAAGCTGGCTTCAACTCCACTGAAATCCACCTGCCTCTGTCTCCCAAGTGCTGGGATTAAAGGTGTGTGCCACCACCACTTGGCTAGGAAAAATTCAGATTTCTAACTCACAGTCCCATGCTATGCTCACGGGTATTTTTGTCAGGGTCATTGGCCTCCTTAGCCATGCTCAGAATGATACTATTTGCCATTCTTTATCAAGTGCTATGTGCCAGGTATGGCAGAACAGTCTCTACATGCCTCATCTCACCTAACGTCCCCCAAATGGGTGACTATCATCACTATCATTTCAGAGACCTTAAAACCTTAGACAGAGGCCCAAGTCCCACAGCAAATGAGCGAACAAAGCCCCAGGCTGAACTGAGGCTTGTCTGGATCCACATCACATTCTTCAGGTCTATAGACACACAATGTGTCAAAACAGTCTACAGCTTGCCTCTGCAGCAGAGGAATAAATCAGTTGCCCATGGAGATGGCTGCAGACATGCCCCCAAGATGAGTGTGAAGATTTTCTACTTTCTCCTCCATGTCCTTGGTGCAGCTCTCCTGTGCTGGGACAGTAACTGTCTTTAGAAAAAAACTCCTACTGTTTCCTGCCTTGGGATGCCAGTCACCTTCTGAGCAGCCTCAGGGAGCTCAGACACAGTTGACAATTTACCAGATGCCATCACTATCCTCATCAGACGTTCTGACTTTCCAGGATGGTGGTGTCCTTGTCAAGGGCCCACTCACGCTCTTGGGCTATAGCTCCTCACACATGGGGGATGAGAAAGGCTGTACCAGACAGTTCATGAGGGTCCTCATCCAGAAACTTCTTTGAAAGGCCCCATCACTGCCTCTTATTAAAAATCATACTATTTGTCTCGTATCTCCCTGAAATCGTCTTATTTTGACCCACATTTAAGCATATCATCTCTTTGATGCCCAGAATGCCCCTTGACTTATCTCCAGCTTTCCTGTTGTTTATTATTTTTTTCTTCATCCCCACGATATCTTTGCTTAACCCTATGTGATAGCTACAGCACTAAGCACCTGGGGTCCTGACTTTGGGTCCATCTTACTCTCATTGAACAGACCCCTTCTCTCCCATGACAGGTTCTGTAGGATAAAAAGACAACTATTCATCTCAGATATTTTGCATTGGCATGAATTTTGGTATACTAATAGAAATTCAAAGTCAGTTTTGTTATACTGTATATATGTTTTTACTCTTGTTTAAAGGACCTTTGTATATTGATACAAATTTAAGGTCATTTTTGTTGCAACACACTGTATATATGTTTTTATTCTTGTCTAAAGAGTTTTGGTAGATCGATATAAATTTAAGGTTGCTTTGTTACCACATATTGTATACGTGTTTCTCCTCTTGTTTAAGGTATTGTACCTATGCAATTTATTTTAAAATGTAAGGTGAAGTTCTTTGTTGAAAGCTATTATTATAAACTATTTAGTATAATCAAGAAACATAGGTTAGGGCTAGTCGTTCATTAACAATCAAATTTGTAGATATGCTAGACATGTTTTCTAGATCATATAGATATATATTTTAGATAGATAGATAGAGGGTCTTCAAGCCTTTCAAAGACCTACAGAATATGGCATTTAAACTGATTTGTTAACTTGGGGCTTTTTATGACAATGAGTCAAATATGTTCCAGGCAGTACCAATTTACTTCAGAGAAAATGTTGGGCATGGAGGAAACTCTGTAGGAGTTTGCTTGTATTGTGGCAAGGTTAGCCATTTGGGGGGGGGGGAACCTGCTTTTACCTTAACTGCTTGACAGTATGCTGTACAAACTAGACATGCAGGACCCACAGCAAAGTGACTGCTGAACTTTGCCAAACCAAGGTGGGATGATCCTTCAGGATTCCTGCTTCACATAAGAGTCTGCCAGACATTCTTAAGGGCACAGAGAAAAGCAAATGATGAACTTTACCAATACAAGGCATAACAGTCCATCAACTTTCCTGCTTTATAAGTGTCTGTCAGATACTCTAGGCCTGTAGGCTGAAGATGGGTGCCCCAGTGAGGTAGAAGAACTTTGGGTGACTGTCCAGGCAGTCAAATGTCTCTGTCATGTGTAACATTGTTGGAATTTGTTTACTTAAATAATATTATATCCTTCTGGTGCCTTCGATGGAGTTGAAGAGTAGATAGTTATAGTTGCAATTTTCTTTAATTATGAAAGAAAGCAAATTAGGTATAAAAGTTTTGACACACTAAAATAAGATAGGTAATGTAGTATTTCCTCTGAATTTGTTAAATTCAAATGAACTAGACATGTTAATGAAATTATTGCCTATGTATGTAAATATACAAATATATTTGTGTGTACTTATTGTATATAGTTTTCCTATGTTAGTTAAAACCTTTCATTTTTATTTAGACAAAAGAGGGAAAATGTTGTAGAAATTATTTTAAGGTTTGTTATTTTTGTTTATGCTGAATTTGCTTAATTCTCTAAAGCTGTGATTATTTGTCTTTCTAAAACACCTGATGGTCCTAATAAAGAGCTGTATGGCCAATAACAAGGAAGGAGCAAAGATAGGCGGGGCTGCCAGGCAGAGAATATAAATAGAAGGATAAATGAGGGAGGAAGGAAAAGAGAAGGAGAGGAGGACACCAGAAGTCAGCCACCCAGCTCCACAGCAAGACACGGAGAAAGAAGTAAGAAAAATAAAAATCCCGGAGGCAAAAGGTAGTTGGGATAATTTAAATTAAGAAAAAATGGCTAGAAACAAGCCAAGCTAAGGCTGGGCATTCCTAACTAAGAGTAAGTGTCCGTGTGTGATTTATTTGGGAGCTGGGTGGCAGGTACCCAAAGAAAGAAAAGAACAAAACATCTACAACAGTTCTCTGTGGGTCCATGATGTACTGGGCCCTGCTCCCTCCCCTATTGTCCATGACTGGTGTAGGAAGGTCCTTCTGTATTTGGGTTGCTTTTATTGGTTAATAAAGAAACTGCTTTGGCCTTCTGATAGGGCAGGACTTAGATAGACAGGAGAAAGAGAACAGGATACAGGGAAGGGGACAGAGCCAGAGAGAGCCGCCCGCCATGAAGACACGCTGAATCTTTCCCGGTAAGCCACGACGCGTGGTGACACACAGATTATTAGAAATGGGTTAAACAAATATGTGAGAGTTAGCCAATAAGAGGCTAGAGCTAATGGGCCAGGCAGTATTTCAATGAATACAGTTTCCGTGTAATTATTTCGGGTACACACCGGGAGCCGGATGGCACAAGGGGCCCTGAGCCGGGAACCAGGCCCTGGGAACGCAGCCTGAGCCCCTCATTACTACACATGACCTAGCACAATCATAAGTTGGGAAATAATTATGAATGAATGAATACAGAAAGAAGTAATTTTAAACTGAATTTCTCTGCCTACTGATGACATCTTTGCTTTAACCTCCTGCCCCTGTAATCTAAAAGACTGTTCAGAAAAGTAAGTTCATATCCTGGTTATCAGTCCAATTTCTAATTCCACACCATTGATTCACTCTGGTTTTAAGATGCTTGCCTACCCTCCCTTGACTTCTATTTCTTCATCTGAAATATACATTGGTTCTGTCTCAGTCTCCTAAAGCTATTGTGAAGCTCAAATGGCACAGAAGCTATCTATACTCCTTTGACCTCAGTGACCACCAAATAGATGTTAGGATTAAGATTAGGACTCCCTAAGGGAGTTGGCTGCAATGTTTTGTCTCCTAGGAATGTCAGAAACTACACCCATAAAGCCTCACCAACATTACTGCCTAAACATGAGCTGAACAGGGATAATAGACATGCTAACGTGGACATAGACAAGGAGGAGGGTGACTCAGCAGGCCTCAAACCTAGACAAAAACTATAGGCAACTGAGGAGTAATAAGAGCAGGACAGTCTTCCCTAGGAGAGAGCACACCAGCTGCTTATCTAATACCAAACCGTCAGCCCTGAAAACATGGATACGAGTAATATTATACAGACTGAGCACGTTGTATTTATATACATATGTGTATGTATATATTCCTAAATACATATGTGTATAAATAAATAATAAAATAATAAATAATAAAAATAGAGTTTATGAATTTGAAACAGTACAAGGAAGGGTTTATTGGAGAGTTCAGAGGGAGGCAAGAAAAAGGAAAAATAATGCAGTTATATTTTAATCTCAATAAAATTAAATAATTTTTTAAAATTAGAACGTACAATTCTTTGATGTGTATAACACTGAGTTTGGTTAATTTTGGCATGTGATGCTATTTATTTCCAAGATTTTTAATAATAAGGTTAATCAAACTAAAAATAAAGATTAGAATCCCTGATGCTAGCATTGTGTTTACAGTTCTTAAATCTATATTTAAACGTAAAAGACTCAAGCATAGATGGTCAGGGGCTGCTGCCATGGAAACCTGACTAAACACCTAAAATCTAAGTGCCTCTTCAACCAGATGTTGGCTGTACTGTACCGTCTGGGAATCCACAAGCAGGGGCTATCTCTAAAATAAGACTTCTGCTTCTTTCGTCAAGATAAAATCTGATTAGGGAAAAATAAAATCCAGCATTTAAAATTTCTGGTCATCTGGCACCCAGAAGATAGGTGATGAATTTGGTTTAAAATCTGGATTCAAGTGAAATAATCACAGGATCTAGAAAGTGGTCCCCGCCCCATTTGGCATGATTATCAACAGAAACCAGTTCTCAAAATACCCACCCAATCCTGTAGATTCGAATGTCACAGCTACAGAGCCTCCGGTGGAGAGGCAGAGTATGGGTGACATGCCACCCTCCACCCCACAACTCATGGCTGTACTGTCTTGAGCAAATGACCTGCCCTCTGTGCCTTAATCTCTTTCTTTGTGACACACAATAGTGATCATACTCACCTCACACGGGCTTCATAGGAGGAACAAATGAATTAATGCTTGTCAAAAGCTTGGAAGAACACCTTGTTCCAAGTGATAAGTGAAGTAAGTCATCGGAGGCTAACTCAAAAATGAAAGAAGATGATAGGTTGTAACCTCAGAGCTTCCGGGACCATTCTGCATTTTTGTTGCTAATTTTTATTTCAGTATTGGTTTGGAAGGGTGGGAAGGAGGAACAAAGAAAATCCTTTTTGCTCTACCTGTGTCATTAGCAGTTGCTGGGGCAGGGGGAGAAATCAATGAGAAGTTGATAAACAATTTGCAGTCCTCGCTGGAAACTCCCTAAAATTGATCCCACTAAGATCCTTGACTTTCTAGTTTTCTATAAAGCACATAAAAATAAACATAGCTTCTCTTTAAGATAGTAGGAACTGAAGTTTCATTATTTTCAGTAATAATGCTTTTAAATGTTACATAAGAGCCTCTTAAGCATAAAATATAATAGCATCTTTCACTATAATAACCAGAAACACCATAGCATGAAGTGGTACCTGAAGACCTCAAAATGTATCTGACCACCTCATCCGCCTCCCAGGTAGGCCCAACCCCGCTGTGCTGTGGAGTCAGGGACACCTGACTAGAATTCGGTGACATAGGTGACATGCATCGTTCTATGTCAACTGCCATTTATAAGCAGGTGATTCCATTGACTGTGAATCAGTTTCTGAGTGCTACCTAGTGCCACTCTATCTGAAAGCCAGGAACTTCTCTGGATGGGAGGATTAAAGCTAATCAAATCAGAAGGAAGTAGACTATGACACTTTCATACATCCCTAGCAAAATTAGTGACATAATGGTTCTGGTTGAGGGTCTTCCTTAGACAGTTAGACATTACATAGCCACTAGGAAGCCATGTTATCAAAAGACAAAATACAGTGTCTTGTGATACCTCAGGATCTAATGTTCAAATCATGACAGTGCAAGAATGAAGGGGTGCGACACTTTCTGTGGTTTCTCAGTTTGTCACTGAAATGGTGACATTAATGTCAAGCTTGTAGCATTTTTGTTAACAAGTGAGTGAAAGGGATGAAGCCCTAGCATGGCAAACTGACACATGTGTGGGGCATTCTCACCTCACGTGACTAATTTTGAAGTCTGGATAAGCTGAAAGGAAGTGCCTTGAACTTCCAGATTCTGGGATATTATTTTCAACAGGATGCATCTGTGAAGGAATGATAATTAAATTTTTACAGACAGATACTCTTTACAGACGCAGAGGACTTTGATGGATGGATGGATGGATGGATGGATGGATGGATGGATGGATGGATGGATGGATGGATACATGGATGGATGCATGGATGGATGCATGGATGGATGCATGAATTGACTGGTTGATTGTTTAGTTAGTTGTTTGAGTTTTGAGGCTACAGTGTTGGAGATGAAACCCAGGGTTTCATGCACACTAAGCAAACACTCTACCAATTGAGCCACATCACCAGCAGGATTTTCTCTCCAAAGAAGTCTTCCAGTTGGAAGCTACTAAGTGCATGGAACTACTAAAGAGAGCCAGGGATCCCTAGAGAAGTGGGCTAGTTCCAGATCTGAGGAAAGAATGACATCATCATATCAGACAGCCAGGAAGTCATCTAGAACTACTAGGGCTTGGACAAAATGAATCTGAAGACTTTTGAAAGGATTCCCACAGTCAGAAATGGGGCAATTTTGGCATCAATGTAGATAATAATACAAAGTATTAGAAGATATTAATGATGCTCCAATGTGTTTAGAAGAAACTAAAAAGGATCATTTTGGCAAGATTTTATGAATCTAGCTATTTTTTAAAATAAAAAAAAATAGCCAAGCAGAGAAGAGCAAACACTATTTCTATGTCAACGCGTCCTGTGTAATGTTAAATACAATGGTTCAGGTCAGGTGTGTTTTTGCATGCCTAAAACTGAAGCATTCGGAAGGTGGAGGCAGGGGGATTTCCAGTTTGATGCCAGCCTGGGCTACATAGTGGCACTCTATCTGAAAGCTGGGACGCTTCTCTGGATGGGAGGATTAAAGCTAACCAAAGCAGAAGGAAGTAGACTATGACACTTTCATACATCCCTAGCGAAATTAGTGACATAATGGTTCTGGTCGAGGGTCGTCCTTAGACAGTTAGACATTATGTAGCCACGAGGAAGCCATGCTATCAAAAGGCAAAATAAGGCATCTTGTGTTACCTCAGGATCTAATGTTCAAATTATGACAGTGCAAGAATTAAGGGGTATGACAACCGCCCTCACAGAGATACAGTGAGCAAAACTGAGAACCCACAATGCAAGAAGTATTTCAATTAAAACAGTGACAGAGAGATAGAGGAGCAATCTATAGATTACTAGGTCTGTCTGTCTGTCTGTCTGTCTGTCTGTCTCTCTACCTGTCTGACTATGCCATTTAGAATGTATGAACCTTTTTGAATCCCAACTGAAATGATCTTATGGGTAGGGGTGTGTGTGTGTGTGTGTTCAAAGATAAAAAAATTAAACGAACTGGATATTTGTTATTAAAAAATATTTTACATTTTAGAGATAAAGATGATATTTATTTGGGTTACTTTATTTGAGCTGAAATCAACTTCACATAACATAAAATAAGCGATTTAAAAGCAAACAAATTGACAGTACTCAGTACATTCAAGATGCTGTTCATTTGTTTCCATCTAGTTCCAGAATGTTTGTTTATTATAAAATATAACTCTATTCCAATAAGCTGTTGGTTCCCACATCCTCTGACTCCACCTCAATATATCGTTCTCTATGGCTGCCCTATTCTGGACATTTCATATAAATGGATAATATAATACATTTCCTTTCTGTCTTATAACTTTTACTTAGCACATTTTTGAGTTTTGTTCATTGTATACCGTGTATCAGTTATTGCTTTTTATGACTGAATGGTAATCCATCATGTGGTTATACTTTATCCATCCATTTTCTAATGGACCTTTTCTCTATTCTTATATTTTAGGTATTGTGTGGCATGTCGTTATGAACAGGTGTCTACACGGACCTGTTTGAGCACCTGTTTTGGATTGTTTTGGATACATACCTACAAGGAGAATTTCTAGATCATCCTATGTGTAACACAGAATTGGCACATTCCCATAAGCAGTGAACAAGGATTCCCACACTCTTGTCATCTCCCCCAGTATTTTTCAGGGTGTTGGCATGACCATCCTATTGTGTTTAAAGCAGTTGAACTTACATTTCCCTGATGATGACCGATGTTAAATCTATACCCTCTACTCGGTCATTTCTATTTCCTCCTGGATAAATATCTACCCAAGACTTTTAAAATTAGTTGTTTCATTTTATTGTTGCATTAGAACTCTTTGTTTATTATGCATATTAGACCTATGTTAGGTATAGAAATTGCAAATAGCCTCTCTTATTCTGGAAATTGTCCTCTTAACATCCTAAATGATGCTGTTTGGTATATACAGGTCTTTATGCATCGACTTAATGATATTTACTGCATCCTGGTGCCTTGGTACAATATCTAATAATTCATTGCCTAACTGAAGTCTTGGAATTTTCTTCTGTGTCTTTTCTAAAAGCTACAGACTGTTACCTCCTACATATGCTCTCTTGATCCAGCACGCATTTGTGTGTGGTAGGAGGCAAAGCTTTGCTGTTTCACACATAGGCTGTTTCATGGTAGGAGTCCTCATCTAGAGAAACACAAAATGCTTTCAGCTGAATGGAAGTGTTTACTCTAGAAAATCACTTTGGAAGAGAAGATACAGGTAAAATAAGATTGTTCACGAATCTGTCATCACTGAAGTTAGATAATGAATTCACGATGCCAGTCTGTCTACCTCTACAAATATTCTTAAAAATTGTCCGTGCTGAAATGAGGGCATCACTTATTAGAGAGGATCTGGGAATGTGTCCGGTGGAAATAAATGCTTGTCTGAAATTCTTCTCCAAGTAACTTTGATGAGGGAATGAGGGCTGACCCAAATGAAATGGACTGCTCGTAAGCACAAGTTGACTGAGACTGTGTGATGACAGAGGTGGGTCATTCTTCCGATCTTCCTACTTCTTTGTGTATTTGGAAACAAATCACAGTTTCTAAAATGTAATGTGTAATTTATTGCCTAACAGCAAGAACCTTTCCAGATGAAGACAAGAGGAGCCTGGCAGGAGAGCAGTGTCGGTAGCTGGTATTTATTGTTCTCAAGAGCCAGTAAAAGTCAGAAGGTTTCCTGACCAAGGGGCAAAGTTCAGGACATCTCCCACCGGTGTGTGCATAACATTTGGTTGAGGCTTGATTACTGAGCATTACTGATCAGTAATCTTGATAACTTGGTTTTACTCAAGCAGATGGGAGAAGAAAGGGTGGCCTACATAGAGGACCTTAGAAGGACAAAAAGTTAGAATAGTTTAGAGGAATCTAATATAGATTCCAGGAGATTGGACAATGGGATATGAGGATGGACTTTGAATATTACATTAAGCATGGGCGTTCGATGAAGCTACACTGAAAACTCAATGACCAAGGGCTGAAATAAAATCTTTGGGCTAAAGTGTGGTAGTGTGTATGTTTGAAGTCAGCTGACAGTAATAGAAAAAGAATTCAGGGGACTTTAATTCAACATCTGAATTTTTGGGGTTGCAGAGAAGGCCCAGTGATTGAGAGTTCTTAATGCCCTGGCAGAGTACCCAGATTCTATTTCTAGCACCTACCTCGGGTGGCTTGTAAATGCCTGTAACTCTAGTTTCAGGGGATTTGATGCCCTCTGCCCACCTCAGGTACTTGCATGAGTGTGATGCACATAAACTTATGCAGGCGCACACACATACACACACACACACACACACACACCCTTCTTAAAAGTCTGAATTCTTCAATATTTTTATTGACAACTTAGGTGGTGTGACAACACCAAGGCTAGGATCCCCCATGCAGTGGCTGCCCACTGCTGATGGTGGCTGCTCCCCTAGACCGACCTGACTGTTCTAGTTCATGTGCTAGTCCCTGATTCTGTCATCTGCACGTAAGAGTAAAGTCAGGGCCGTGTAACTTATCACCATAATTTAAGCAAAAAAAGTTTTCCCCTTTTATAATAAAATAGTATTTTTCTGCAACTCATCTTGTCCCTACTAAAAGGGAAAAGAATGAAATATGTGCACAGAAGTTTAAGCACCTCGATAAAAAACCATTTATGAATCTGTGTCCCTTTGTTTCAGGGAAGACAACTTTAGTTTGATCTGTTTGACATGCAGGGGTAACTGTGGGTAAAAATGCCACTTCGGACACAAAGAAATAACAATAATGATGCCCTCTTTCCAAAGATCTTCCATGTATAGAATGCTCTTTCTGATGCTTCTTGTGTATTTCAGAATGCCATCCTTCCAAAGATCTTCCATCCCCTTCTCAACAGGAAGCTAACTGATTGAGGACTGCACTGTTCTGGTGCTAGGGCCAAAGGCTATGACTCAAGGCAGTCAGACCTCAGAGTTGCAAACTACCCGACCACATAATGGCTATGAAGTCATGACTGACAACTACAAGATTTCTTCCAGAGGTTTAGAAGGAATTGCTCTCTCCCCACACTTCCTCCTTTCCTCCCCAGCCTGGAACACACTGGTTAGACCTGTCTTGGATCAGAGTTTGCAGCCCTTTCCTGAGCTTCAAAGGGTTCTGAGTATGGGAGACGTCAAAACACAGAAGAGGGATCAGAAGACTTGAGAAGCAGCCTGGGAGCTGGGAGACCCTGTGCTGCAGGTTCCCACTCCTCAGAAGCCCTCTCTGGCCCTCCCCCAGGCAGCTCTTCAGTTTGACTACAACACAGTATGTCCTGAGCTATGCCACCCTGGTTACTTCACCGAAGGCTGTGACGTTGTCTCATTGCAGATCCAGCATGACGCCTTGTACACAGTAGGCAGCAAAGCAATCTTTGTTCAAACAATTAATACACCAAGTTGTCATCAGATCCCCTTGGAGTTTTCCTTGGGGGGAGTACCAAAAAATATAATATCCAATGTCTTTCACTTCTAGATGTGTTGTTAGGCACTGGGAGTCAGGACCTGAGCAGAAGAGAGCCAGGCCATGGCTCTAAGGAAGCCGCCGCTCTTGGGTACCCATGTCCCCTCATTCTCGGAGAGTGGGGGGGTCTTCCTTGTGCTCTGAGCCCTATGATCCTCTCTTGTTTCATGTCATCTCTGCTCAGCAAAACAGTTTTCTTTTTAGGACCCTGGGTTCCAGATGTGGACATCTTGAACCACCTCTGGAAAACACTGTTCCACAAAGTGTTTTCCTCTTAATCCTGTTTAAGATGCCACCTTGAGTCTTTCCGACTTTCCTTTCCCACCCCGGGTCTGCCTCTGCCTCTTCCGCAGAGCTCATCCCATCCTTCTGTGTCAAGTTCTTAAAACCAGGACCAACACCTCGCGTCTGACCAAATAAATGTGATACTTTTTTTCTTTCCTTTTTACGTGATTTCGCAGTGAGGTATTATTGCTTTTTAGGGCTTTATGTTTTCATTTAGAGCGTTAGCAAAGACCGGCATGTAGACGGGTCACGCAGTAGCGCCTGAGAGCTGTGGTAAGGAGAACGGCAGTTCAAAGAACTCCGACGAACACCCAAACTGGAGTAGGAGGCCAGGAAAGGCTTCTGAAGAAGTGGGGATTTAGAGATCAGAGAGCGATGAGCAGATGTGGCACATTGTCTGGATCTGATAAGCGGGTCTTTCTCCAAGTTGCTCATAATCATGAGAACTGGACCGAGGCTGAGCTTCGTGGCAACTCAGAAACCGTTCCTACCTGATGAATATGGAGAGAAGGCTGAAAAACAGCAGAAGATCACTTTGCCCAGGTCAAAATGGAAACAAAGGAACCAACATATCAAAACAAAACGGAGAAGCACACCTCCTTTAAACCTCTACATTTTTGTCTTTTTTTTATTTACTCGTTTATTTTTGTGTGTACATTTGCCACAGTTAACGGGTGGAGGTTGGAGGACAAGTGGAGCTGGTGCTCTCCTTCTACCATGTGGGTCCTGAGAATCAAACTCAGGTCCCCAGTACCTTTACCTGATGAGCCATCTCACCAGGCTAAGCGCACCCTGCTGCCCAGAGGAATTAGAATCAGACCTTCCTCAAAGAGCTCCAGTACCGCTCCTTCTCCTCTTCCTCCTCCTCCTTCCCTCCTGGTGGCAGCGCACGAGAGGAGAGAGAGGCCCTTTCGGTTAATAGGGGCTGATGTTGTAGCTTCCCTTCTCTTTCTTAACGATAAATGGCCCAGCGAAAGAGAGGGGGTTGAGAAAGGTAGCTGAGCTGCAGAGCTCTTGCCAAGTGTGTGCAAAGCTAAATAACCAAATAGGACAAAGAAATAATATTTAGTGCAAAACTAAATAACTAAATAGGACAAAGAAAGGAGAGGGAGGAAGCCAATACACAGCCAAACATAAAAGGAGCCTGCTATTCAGAGCCCTGTGGGTCTGCTGTTGGTTCAGAGTGCCAATATGTTTCTGCTCAGAACCTCAAAATTCCTGCCTTAAAGAAGCTTTCATCATATTTCCAAACTCCAGAGAGCTCTCAGCTGCTGGGAGCCCCGTTGGCTCTTTAGTAAGGAAACAGCACCCCCTGCTGTTACTAATGACCACATCCAAGCCGTGTAGTGGCTGGCCTTGGGCCTTCTCTGTACCTCAAAGAATTTTGGGGAACCACTCTTTACAGGCATTTTGTTTCATTTTTTAATTATCCTGGTGCTGAGAATTTTAGATATCGTGGAAGAAACTGTTTATCATAACAATAACTAATGCCAACAATTATAATAATTATCAAACATTATGAGCCAAGTATTGGGTTATTTTTTTTTATGTTATTTAATTCAGAAATCTTAGAGTAAAACCTATTATACCCATCCTGTGGGCTAGGAAACTGAAAGCTGGTCACTTGGTATAATTCTTCAGGCAGAGTCCACATGGTTTTATGAAAAATGGTCTCTCACTGGCCCAGAGCCTGCTTGGTGGAGTAGTCTGGCTGGCCAGTAAGACCCGGGGATCTCCCTCCCTTCCTCCCCAGAGCTGGGATTACATGCATAAGTCACTTTATTTTAGCATGGTTTCTGAGTGTTGAACTCGGGACCTTTTGCTTGCATGGTAAGGACTTTACCTACTTAGCCCTCTCTTAGCTGTACCCAGTGTTTTTAACTGGTTTACTTCAGTCCCCCAGGAATCCAGTGAAATAGGCATCTATACAGCAGGTGAAAAACAGCTTCCGAGAATTCAGCAAACTTGTAGCTGGCTGGTGGGCATAAACCCAGCTCTCCCTGATGGCAACACCATCCTTTTTTAAAGAACAGATATTTGATGAAACACTTTTTTAAAAACTTACATTAAAGCCCCAGAGAATGAAGATAGTGGAATATAAGTAACTTTGCCCAGGGGCAACCGGGTAATGCACTACTGCTTGAGTTTTACCATTCTCTGTTCATCTCATCCCCAAAAGTCTGTTTTCTGAACATCTGCACTGTGCTAGGCTTTTTGGTTGAAAACCAGTAGACTGTTGAGAAGCAAGCCAGCATGATGAAACCTGCCTTCACGGAGCTTTTAGTTGCAGTGGGGGGAGGGTGTGGAGAAGTCAGAGGGTCCTGTGTTTAGCACTGAAAGCAGACGCCATGGAGGAACACTGCATACTGGTGGCTCTCCATGGTCTACTCAGTTTGCTTTTGTATTCAAGCCAAGACTGTCTGCTCAGGATTGGTAGTTGGGCTGGATTCCCCCACATCAATCATTGAAGAAAATACTCTATAGACAGGGTATTGTAGTAAGAGGCGCGTGGGCTGTGTTTCTGGTGCCTGGTTCCCGGCGCAGGGCCCCTTGTTATGTCCCAGTGTCCAAAATAATTACATAGAAACTGTATTCATTTAAATACTGTCTGGCCCATTAGCTCTAAGCCTCTTATTGGCTAACTCTCACATATTTGTTTAACCCATTTTTAATAATCTGTGTATCAGCACGGGGTCGTGGCTTAACAGTATGAG
Organism: Ondatra zibethicus; assembly: GCA_004026605.1. Lineage (NCBI taxonomy): Eukaryota > Metazoa > Chordata > Mammalia > Rodentia > Cricetidae > Ondatra > Ondatra zibethicus. The sequence continues at coordinate 325,458 of PVIU01000035.1, read as the reverse complement.
TCTAACCAGTGTCCATCTTGGGCCAGAGAAGCATGGCGTCTGCCACATTGCCTTCTCTCTCACAGCTTTCTGTTCTGTCTATTCTGCCCACCTAAGGGCTGCCCTATCAAAAGGCCAAGACAGTTTTCTTTATTTAACCAATGAAAGTAACACAAATACAGAAGACCCTCCTACACCATTTTTCCTTTTTTTGCTTAAACAAAAAAGAAGGCTTTAACTTTGACATAGTAACATTACATATAAAAAAACAGTTATCAAGGAAGAACTACAGTTACCATATTTAGATTTATTTTATCTTTTATTATAACAATGGAAAACTATAACTATCCATTTTTTAACTCCATCAAAGACTCCAGAAGGATATACTATTACCTAAGTAAACAACTTTTAAAACTCTAGAAATGACAGAGACATCTCGCTGCCTGTACAAAGTGTCTTTATACCATTGGGGCATCCATCTTTAGTCTACAGGCCCATAGTATCCAGTAGACTTTTTTATAAAGTAGGAAAATTTAAAAACAGTTTAGTCATTTTTTTTTTGTATCATGTAGAATGTCTCGTAGACTCTTTTATGAAGCAGGAACCCTGAAGGATCATCTCACCTTTAGGCAAGTTTAGCAATCCTCTCTCTGTGGGTTCTTTGTGTTTAGTTTATATAACAGACCAGGCAAGAGTAGTTTTTTTGTCCAAATGGCAATCAAACTCCATAAGGAGTCTCTTTGATGGTTGTCTTTGTTTTTGAAGTAGCTGGTGTTGTCAGTAGACGTGTCTCATTGTTATGAAAAGTTCTAAGTTATTAAAACGTTAAATGCCATATTTTGTCATCCTTGAAAGATACAAAGAATGTCTATTTAATTGAAATATATCTCTATATATCTAGAAAATCTAACTAACATGATTACAAGCTTGACTATATCAATGATTATTTATTAACAACCTATATTTTTTAATTATACATTACATTTTTAAATGAACTACACAATCACAATACCTTAATCAAGATCAGAAATACATATATATAACAAAATTGACCTTAAATTTATATCAATAAAGCAAAATTTATAACAATGTAAATTATCCATATCTATATCATCTCCCCCTTTAAATTTAAATTTAAAGAACATTTATAAACAATATTTGGGAATATGGGCATAGTTACCTTTCTCCAAACTTCTTTCTGTTGTATGGGGGTGCTGTTAATCAGATCTGTCATGGTGTATCCTGTTCATCTCAGTCACCAGTTGAGTGAGGTAATTTTCTGAAGGTGTTCACAGTGACCTTCAGGAGGGCGTGGTCTATCAAACCACATTGGTGTAGAAGGAATCCAGAGGGTCTCATCCTCTGTGAAAACAGCGCCAATTGTAGTAAGAGGTGTGCAGGCTGTGTTTCCGGCGCCTGGTTCCCACAGGGCCCCTTGTTATTGTTCCGCCTGGCTCCTGGTGTCCGAAATAATTACATAAATAATTAAATGAAACTGTATTCATTTAAATACTGTATTCATTTAAATACTGTATCACCACAGGGTGTGGCTTACCAGCATGAGTGTAACCAGTGTCCATCTTGGGCCAGAGAAGCATGGTGTCTGCCACATTGCCTTCTCTCTCACAGCTTTCTGCTCTGACTACTCTGCCCACCTAAGGGCTGCCCTATCAAAAGGCCAAGGCAGTTTTCTTTATTTAACTAATAAAAGTAACACAAATACAAAAGACCCTCCTACACCAGGGTATGGTGGAGACCCTTTTTCAGTTGAAGGTCCCTTTGTGCCAAGCTGACAAAAAATAAACAAAACAAAACAAACAAACAATCAAAACTCTGGCGGCACACCGGGATAGCTAACAACGTTGCACAGAAGCAAATGTGTGCGAAAGCAAAGCGCCCAGGAGACCTTTTGGCTGGGATCAAGGGCCAGGAAAGGAGTTTCCTCCAACAATGTCGTAGTTGTCAAAGCACCTTGAGTGACATGAGAGCGTGTTTGGAAGGACTGGCTGGGGAACTGACTTTCTGCAATGTCCTAGAAGGCTGGAGAGCAGAGAGATGGAGACGGGGTAGATGCCACCCAGGAGAAGGAGCAGCATGTGTGAATGAACGGTCAAGGGGAGGAAGAGTTGGGAGTGATGGACAGGTGGGTTGGGGGTGAGTCAATCCAAGAAAGGTTAAGGGTTTCTCTAGTGGCTGTGGGAGATGAGACTTCTGCTTTGATTTTCAGTCCATCTCAAACAACAGCTTCTGCACAACGTTGTTGGCTTTCTGTCTCCCTGGCGCACTGGAGTTTTGTGGGTTTCTATTTTGTTTGTTTGTGTGTCAACTTGGGAAAAGGGAACGTCAATGAAAAGGGGGCCTCCGCCATATTGGCTTGTTTGTCAGGTATTTTCTCTATTAATGATTGATGTGGGAGAATCCAGCCCACTGGATTGGTGCCAACCCTGGGCAGAGTGTCTTGGGTTATGTATGAAAGAAAACTGAGTAGGCCATGGAGAGCCGACCAGCATGCCGTATTCCACCATGGTCTCTGCTTCAACTCCTGCCTCCAGGTGCCTGCTTGGTCTTCCTTTAATGAACTGTGATCCAAGAAACATAAGCCTAATTAACCCTTTTATCTCCCAGGTTGCTTTTGGTGTTTATCACAGTAATAGAGAGCAGACTAAGGCACCTGGGCTCCATATCCACAGACTCAACCAACCACGGATTGAAAGTACTCAGAAAAACAACCTGTGTCTGCCCTGAGCATACAGACTTTTCCTTGGACATACTTCTCTAAATAATACAATCCAGCAACTATTCATATAGCATTTACTTTGTGTTATATATTATAGCTCATTAAAGATAAAGGAAAATGTGGCATATATATGTATATTGTATGAGTTATTTATATATCTCCCATACGAATTCCACAGCATTTTATTATATAAGAGACTTCAGCATCTGCAGCCTTCAGTGTATGTGGGAGTTTAGGAACCAATCCCTTGTGGACATCAAGGAACGGCAGTGCAATAAAAATGAATTAGTAGAAAAATAAAATGAAAAATGTGAGACATAAAACACCGGTTTATGATTACCAGATTCAGTAGCCATAAAATTACTTAGTCAAAATGCTCTATTACATGTCTCTCACTGAGGAGACAATCTGCAAACAGACTCTACTAGAAGCACTGATTTAATGCCCCATAGTGAGCACCATGTCTGGAAGTATGTGAGACATTTAGGAAGAGGACGAGGAGAAAAGATGAGGTAAGCAGGGTATCCGGGGCAAAGGCAGAGCTATGTGACACGAACTGGGATGCATGTCTGAACAATGGCAGATGGGTGGCTAGGCTCACTAGGGAGATGAGAGGTGAGACTGGCGGCCAGGCTCGGGGCTCAGAGAGCTTTATCCTGCATGATAAAGAACTGGGCAATGAGAATTGCTCTGAACAGTCCTAAATCTCAAAAAAAAAAAAAAACAGGATCCTTGCTCCCTTCTGAGTGCTGTAAAAGCAGCCAAGAGCTTTTCCACCTGCACACATAGCCCATCTGATGCCAACTTGAGCCCAGCTATTGCCGAAAGAAAGGGAAGCAAGGAAGGAGGGAGGGAGGAGAAATAAAGGAGGTAGAACAAAATTAATCAAGGCTCTGTTTCTGATCACAGCTTGACCCACGAGTTAGACAGATCTGGGGTGGCACTGCCTAAGAATATGCAAATTTCTTTTAAAACTTACTACAAATTGAAAAAAATTCCTATGGCAAATAAATAAATAAGCTGCAAAGCCCAGGGATATAGTAAAACATGGTTAAGAAAAACTTAGGTATGCCACGAATCCATAAACTATGGAGATCATGGGCTGCTTTTATAATCGCTGCTTTTGAATCACTGCTATTAATACACACAGCTCTGTTATTAGCTGTTAACACTCATTGAAACGTTTGCCCCCCACCACCACACAAGGCACCCTTTGCCATGGAGACGAAAAGTAAGACATCTGGTGCTTCTGTAACTTTGTAGCCTCTTCCCCCCCATTCCCCCTGTGCCAGCTGTGAGAGCCTGTACCAGGATCCTTTGATGTGCCATGTGATACTCACCATCCCAACATGAACAGTTCATCCTTCCAGGAAGCTGCTATCTCAATAAAAGGGTTCTCTTGTGATTCTAGACAACTTTTCGCCATATATTATGCATATATGAATATGCACTAATCAAGTTCTATGTTCTCTGTGAGGCTTCTGGTCGACAGCAGGGGAAGGAATGGCTTGGGGTCATCTAAGTACTTGAATCAAAGGTCACCATCTGTAACTACATCAGCAAGCTCAGCTCAAGAGCACAGGGTCTGAAGACAGTGACCACTGTACCCAGTCGCTGGCACTGCAACACCATTCTCTGGTCCCAAGTGCATTAGGAACTCCCCAAGGCTGAAAATAAAACCCAAAGTATAACAGAAATAGCTTCAACTTCCAAGCCCTGGACCCAAATGATTGTCACACTATAGTCACATACAAGCAATTCAAGGCTTTTGGGATACTCAGCTTCACCCATCTAAGCAAATGGCTGCTGGGGTTTCCATCACGTTTTTGTGACCATGAACCTGCACTCTAGTTTGCATGGCTCCCCTCAGCTTTGCCACAGTGTTGGTGAGGTGGGAGATCACAGCCTGGGGCTGTGAGAGGGTGTTTGCAAGAGCAGCAAGAACCAGGTTAAATTACACGGGAACTCTGTGAAACCTCTAATATGTTCTCCTAAACTGGACCACCAAAGGAGGAGAACCCCACACCCACCAAGCCTGTAAATGTTAGACTACTGCCAAAATGCACTTGCCACCAAACATGATGACCAACGTTCTCTCCCCAGACCCCTGAGGTGAAAGGAGAGAATCAGCTCCTACAAGCTGTCCACATGTACGCCTACATGTGTGTACCCATACACATATACACACATAAATAAATATAAAATATTTAAACAAATTCAATGGCTGTTGGATTGCTTCAAAGGAGCCAGCAGAGCTGACTGGCAGGCTTAGCAGGCAAGTGCTCAGCTCACAAAGGGTAGAGGCTTTGTGGAGGCTGGGTGGGCCCCAGCCCCCACAGCTATCCAGCTCACAGATAAGGCCTCTTCAAATGAATGTGATTCCTGTAGGATAGCTGTGTCTCTGACAGTCAGCCACAGGGGGTACCACCAGGACAAACCCAAGAAAGGAAGAAGCAACCTAGGTTAGAAGGAGACCTGGAATACAACTTTTGCGTCCATCCTGAAATGGAAGTCTTTGAATAATCCCAGTCGGCGGTCTGTAGGGCTCACAGCAAACAGTTACCGCCAGACTGTGAAAATGGACATCCTGACTGCAGGGGAAATGTTTGGTAATGCGACAGGAAAGCCCAGTCCTCTCCCAGCTCATTCTAGAGCATAAAGACAAATACATAATAAATAAAACAATTCCGGTTGAGGCGACGATTGTGGAGGAAGTAAGAGTGAAGATGAGTCATAGAGGAAGTGGGTAGTCAATCCATTGGTCTCGACAAGAAAGAGTGGGCATATGCAAACTGGCTAATTTAGCAGTGATGGCTTAACACAGAGTAGGCAAACTTGGTAAAGTAATAAGGGCATATCTCTAGCTAAAACATAGAAGGTAAAGGGGAAGAAAATAGAACCTAGAACAAGAGGTAATTGGCAAGCTCTGAATGCTGGGACAAAGACCTTTAGAAGAGATGCAGTCCTCCAGGGAAGGAACAAGAGTAATAAACACAACTAAATATCCATGCATCTCTTATTTCTTTTGTTGCTCTGAAAAAATAGGAGACAAAGCAACTTAAGGATTGGAAAGGCTCACAGTCCAAGGATACAACCCATTACCTGGGGACATAACCTTGGGGCAGCTGACCACATTGTATCCCCACTAGGAAACAGAGTAAAGGAAGGCATGCGGTTGCTCAGGCCCCTTTCTCCTTTTTATTCAGTCGAACACCAGAGCCTATGGAACAGTGTTGCCCACATTTAAAGTGGGTCTTTTCCTAACCCAGTTAGCCTAAAAAAAATCTCAGGGCTTTGTTTCTATGGTGATTCGAAATCCCATCAAGTTATCAGTCAAGGCAGGCATGTCATTCTTTCCCTGCCCCCCCCCCCCATGTGACGATCTCTCTGGCTGGGAGGCTTCTAGTTTAGGAAGACGACCTAGGAAGACGACGTTAGACTAGCCAATAGGAATGCGTTAGACTAGCCAATAGGAATGCATTAGACTAGCCAATAAGAATGCTGGAGGCTGCAGTGTGGGCCCACATTAAACACATAGTCTTCAAGTGCGGTGATTTTTCAGTCACTTTCAGGACTTGGCCTGAGCAACAGGGGGCTGTCTGCAAATAAAGACATCTTAAAGATTCTGCTATGGTTTGAAAAGAAAACGTCACCCACGGGCTCATGTTTTAAATGTCCATTCCCAAGATAGCACCGCTATCTGCGGAGGCTATGGACGCTTCAGGAAGTAAGGCCTTGTGGGAGAACGAAGTGGGTCACTGATGAGTAAACCCATGTGGGCATATCCCTGGGTTCCTTCCTGTGCTACTCTGTTTCCTGTACCCCACCCCACACACACATACACCTTTGGGCCACAATGACATCTGCCCAAGCACTTGGGCTGTGCTGGCTGGTTTCTTGACACAAGCCAGCGTTTTTTGGAAAGGAGAGAACGTCAACTGAGAAAATGTCTCCATAAGATCGTACTGCAGGCAGGCCTGCACGGAGCATTTTCTTAATTAGTGATTGATGAGGGAAGGCCCAGACAATTGTGGATGGCTCCATTCTTGGGCTGGTGATCCTGGGTTCTATGAGAGAGCAGGCTGAGCAAGTCCTGAGAAGCATAGGAATAAGCATCATTCCTCTGTGACCTCTGCATCAGCTCCTCCCTCTAGGATCCTGCCCTGTTTGAGCTCCTGTCCTGACTTCTTCAGTGATGGACTACAATGAGGAAGTATAAGCCAAATAAACCTTTTCCTCTACATTATTTGAGTACCAGTGGTTCATTGCAACAATAGAAACCCTAAGACATGGGCCAAACAACCATGGACCAAGCCTCAGAAATTATGAACTGAACCAAAACTAACACAGAAGATCTACCTTCTTTGTAAAGCTGCGAGATTCTCTAGACCCTGAAAATTGACCTTGACCAAGTCACTTAGTATTTCTTCGCTTATTTCCTCTCTTGCCAACATAAGAGCATTGGGCTTAATAATTTCCAGACATCAGGAAGTGCTGTTTAGTGACCCTAGAGCCTTGTCACTGTAAACCCAAGCTCTCTGACCAGTCACCTGGCAGTGGGTGCCGCACATCTGTGGTACTGAGCTTCACCACCTGCCGGTGGGGGCGGTGGTGCCTTCCAATTAAAATGTCCTGGAGCTCTGTGTGCAGAGTAGAGAGGCCGAGTAGAGACACCATGCATGTCTATTCCAGCCCTTCGGGGCAACACAAGGAACAAGCGGATAGCTCTGAGACACATAGCAAGAGTTTGAAACCAACCAGCATTGCCACCCTCTGCCTAGGGATCTTGGACAAATTGCTTAATTTCTCTAAGCCTCTTTTTCTCTTACGTAAAATGTTGCATGTGCCAAAACCAAGTGAAGCCATGGGTATTAAGCATGCGGAACATCTTCCTACCGTAAGAATATCCTGCAACTGTGCATAACGTACAGAGAGCTCTTCAGAATGCTATCAGATTTGCCTTTGTGCTTTGAGTCCAGCAATTATCGGGCTGGCTTTAGTGAATGTGACCCTGCCATGGTTTTTTTTTTCTCAGGACAGGATTGTCGCTCAGCCACTGATATCCTTTTGCCTTGCCCTGGGTTAAGGACATCTAAGATGTTAGAGGAAAATAACATTGTTTATCCCAGGCATCCTGAACACCAAAAATTGCTAACCTCCACCCTGAGAACCTCAATGTTGCCCTCACTGCTGTTAGAGCAGAAGCAAGAACAAGAAACTCAAATGACTGAGTTGGGAGCTGCTAATTTAAATGAATAGCTTTGGCAAAGGGAGCCCTCCCCGAGGTAGGAGGGAGATAATGGCCCTGTGTGTTTAGAGGTTGGAGTCAGGATGGCTGTATATTGCCTCTAGGGCCAGGCATCACTATAGCAACGAATGACTTAGCAACAGCTCTGAACAGACTACTTCTTTGAAAGAATTTACATAACAGAGATTACAGTTGGGTTCTCTCTGGAAGGGACAAAAGGACTTTTCTTGTCCTCTTAAACATTAAGGACATTTGAAGGACCAATCCTTTTTCCAAAGCTGTACAATAAGGGAGGAGGGGTAGGGGTGACTAGAAGGCTGTACATTACAGTATTGACAGTTTCTTAAGGGACTGGAGGTGACTGTTATTTTTCTTTGGGGGCACACGTGCTAATCGGAAGCTTTTTTACTTTTACTTTTATTTAAAGTAGTGTTTCTATTTCACTTCTGAGTGTTATATTTTATTCCTCATTTTTTATGTTTCCCTAATATCAAATATAATTGTGAATTGGATATATTTAGAATTCTTCTTTTATTAGATTTTTGGCTAGTGCATAATTATATATATTAATGGAGTTCCATGTGATATTTTTGATACACACATGCACTGTATAATGTTTTAAACAGGTTAAATACACCTGTCTCCACAAATGTCATTTATTTATGGTGAAAGGTTTCAGTTCTTTTCATCAAAAATTTTACCTTAAAAATAATACACTGACTATAGTATGCAAGCTTAGCAGTGTGGAGAAGGTACTTGTGGCCCAGATGAGGACCGAGCCTGGCCTTGGTGGAGAAATGACTCCTATGGGCTTCTCAACACATAGCTTCCGGACATCTGCTGGCATCAACTAAAAGGAAACATCCCACAGTGACGTGACAAGTTAGCCAACATCAGGTTGAGGAGATGCCCGCTGTCTTTGGGATAGACCAAAACAAAAAAAAAACCCACTGATGACCACTTCTGCTTATCATTTCTTGACTCAGCAGTGCATGGAGCCCTCTCCTAAGATCAGAAAGTGCACTCGTGGTGTAACAGGGAAAATATGTCTGTTTTTAAGGTAGGCATGAAGATTTTGCCACAGCTCTCATGACTCTGTAGAAAAATAAAATTTAGGAGAGAGCACAACATCTAAGTGTCTGTATTTCTGCTCTTGTTCTTCCAGTGCGATTACGAGAAAGCGCTTGAGAGCAATGCTGGGTGGAGTCCCAGCTTCAGAGTTCAGTGCACAATCCTTTGGTCTTGTTTGGGACCTGGAGCAGCACCCTATGCAACTGTGGCTGAGACTGTATCCGAGGAAGCTGCTTACTTCATGACAACTGGGAAGGGACCAGGGTCCTAGTATCCCTTTCCAGAGTACACCACCTACCAGTGATGTAAATTTCTCTGACTATGCGCCAAACATAGCTCCAACACTTACCAGTACTGCTGACAGCCAAGCCTTCTAATATATGGGCCTAAGATCTTAACAATGAATATGGTGACTTGGGAAACAATATTTTTCTCTAACATAGTTTTTTTTTTACAGTAGTTAATACCATATGGTTGAGAAACAAAGAAGGAGGAGAAATTCTGTGGGAATGTACTCTAAGACAGAAAAACTTCCCCATGTGCATTTATTAAGTTCCTTTTGTATACTGGGTATTCATTCACTTAGATGAATTCATAGTTGCACAAAAAATGTTTAAGCAATTATAATATATCATATCTATAACCAGCACATGGTAAAGATTAAAGCCATAGGCTTTGGTTCAGACTTGGATGTGAACACAGTTCTACACATAGCTAGATCCATGAGCCCTTGCTCCAGCTTGCGGCAGTAGGCAGTACAGCCTATTGCTTTAACACTTTTGTGCATAGCCCCAGAGGTCTTGGTGCTTAAATAAAGTGGGTTTGGACTGGAAAGGTTTGTGGCTTCCTGGGGAGTCCTCAGGTTCCCTCGATCTATTAGACCATGTGTCTTGCTGAAGTTACAGTTCTGGCTGTAACTTCAGCACACACCCCCACACCTGCTTAGGAATCTCGCTTGGGGTACTTCATTTTCTTAGTCTTCCCACCCGCCTTCATTTTTAATCTTGTCAGCGCCATGAATTAAGAGGGAAACAGATCAGATTTATTCGTTCCAGTCTGCTCCATGATTGTGCCCGGAGGCTTAGAGACACACTGTAAATCACAAAGAATAATAATTATAATAAAGAATCGTTCTCTGTTGAAAGCTGCCTTAGGGGACATCTGTCAACTTGTTGAGGACCTCCAGAGAGCCAGCTTCCTCTTTCTTCATTCCAGAATAAACCATGGGGAAAGAAGACTGTAAGTGACAGAAACTTCAGGGCCAACAGAAGAGAAAATCCACTCTAACCCTTCTTGGTTAATCATGCAATTTCTTATTCTTAAAAAAATAGGGTGTATTAGCATATGTTAGCAGAGAAAACCAATGTGATACAACAGCCCGACTGAGTAAATTCTTGAAGGAGCCTCATTTTGTACAGGAGGCGGTCAAAGCTTTGGAGCTGATAAGTACCAGTAGAGCGCACATGCAGAGCTGCGTTTAAACCCAGAGTCACATCAGGCCAGGGTGTTAGAAACTTCCAGTTTCTTAATAGTCTTTTTCTGAGCATTGCATTCCAGTCCCCCAAATGAGGCTTTGGTGCACGGACTAGGCCACTGAAGATGTTTTAAACACACTCTGCCCTTTAAACTGGCTTCCTTTTGTAGAAACTGGGGCATGTTTGTTCCTCTCTGGTGCCTGGATTAATCTGGGTCAGTTACAGAACTAAATTCAGGAGTCCCTCCTTGTCAGCAATTTTCTTTTTCCATGGTTTCAGTTACTTGTAGTCAACCATGTTATCACTGGCCTAATAGTATACAGTATGTATAATATTAAAATATTTAGTAGAAAAATTTTAGAAATAAAGTAGTTTGTAAGTTGTAAATAACTTTTATTATATTATTGTTGTGGTAGCCCATGTATGACTCAGTTTCCATCTGGAGTCAATTCTGACTTATAAGTCATTTGAGTTCATGCTTGCCTGCTTTGCTTTTTTCCAATAACCTTGAGGGCTGAGAGAGACTTCTGATTTAGTCCATGGAAAAGAGAATTTTGCCCATGAGAAAAGAACACTCTATCTAGTAGAAAGAATGCTTCTGATGCCAAACCTCAGGAACATCAAGACAGAAAGTAAGGCTGCTTCTGAGCAGCAAGTGCATACTGGAGAGGAGGCTGCTCACTCAAGGACAGGAATGGTCTTGTAGTTAGACACTGACTGATCATCTGTGCTGTGCTTTGCATATAAGCACATACCTTTGCATATAAGCAAGTTCTGAAATAAACTCTGGGCTGTTTGTCTGTTTTGACATGACCAAACAGACCTCCCAATTCTATCCTGTGTCTTTTGTCTCAGTTTCTTTCATCTGACATTCCTTTGGCCTTAATGACCTCCACTCCAAGAACCCTAGGTGACATTGGGGGAGCAGGCTCCTACATATTATATTGTGATAGCTGGTTTTAATGTCAGTTTGTCAAACATGAGAATCACCTAGGCAGGGAGCTTCAACGGAACATTGTTCTGATTCCCTTAATTGATGTTAGAGGGCCTAGCTCATGGTGATTGATTGGTGCCACTCCCAGCCAGGTGATACTTACTTGGATAAAAAAGCAAGATGAGCAAGCCCTGGAGAGATGCTGCCCAGTAGGTTCCTCTATGATCTCTGCTTCAGTTCCTGCCGACAGGTCCCTGCTTGTATTCCTTCCCTGACTTCCTTCAATGATGGACTGTGGTGGGGAAGTGTAAATCAAATAAGCTCTTTCCCTCCCAAGCTGCTTTTGGCCATGGTGTTTATCACAGCAACAGGAAGCACACCAGTATAAATAAATAGATTGTAATTATCTTATTTTGTTGTTGTATTTGTTAATCTCTCACTGCGCTTAATTCTTAAAGTAAGCTTTATCACAGGCATGCACATATTTAAGGAGCAGAGGAAGCCCGGAGTAAGGGAAGTATGGAGCTGCTGTGTCCTTTGACATGGGGCTGGTCATGTTAATCCCCCTTCCTCATACTGACCTAATAAACACATGTCTGTGTGTCTGTCCTTTCTCTATTTCCTCACCACCGGTAACCAGGTTTCCAGCACCTAAGCCATGTAGGGCATGGCATACATAGAAGAAAATTCAGGCTATGTAAAGAGTTTGTTATTATCTAAGGTTCAACCATCCTCTCCACAAGAATAAAGGAGACCTGTCTTTGGCCCAAACAAGCTCAGCCCAGTCGGGGAGAAAGAGTGGCAAAGAACTTCAGCAAATGCTTTAGGGTCTCAAAAATACAGGGGATACATTGAGAGGATGTAGGGGAGATGAATTCCTAGGGAAATTTCCTGGTAATCTTCCAAACAACATAAAGGCACATCTGCCCAGCCGAGTGAGCTTGAGCCCAACCCTAAGCCTCTCTAAACCTCCACACCCTCAGGTATGAAGTGGATATAAGTCCTTTCCGAGTCTCTAGTAATAGAATCTGAGAACTCGAAGATCACACCTAACTCCTCCATTTCCCAAGCAGTTCGCTTGCCACCAAGCTAATGCTGATCCTACCTCCTGTGTTTTGTGTTCATCCGGTTTCTGTCTCTTCTGTCACCATATTAAACAAGCCCCTGCCGTGTTTTGCATGAACTTTATGATACCCTTCCAACTATATTCTGTGTTTTCTGTGTCCTGTACCTTCCCATAATTTTCTCTAGCCAGGTCATTCTTTCAAACCACAAATATGATCATATTCTTTACTACATAAGACCCCCTAATGGTTTCTGTCAAGAATTGAAAGTGAGAGAGAGGAAGGGAGGGAGAGACGGAGGGAAGGGAGGAGGGAGGAAGGGAGAAAGGGAGGGAGGGGGAGAGAGAGAGAACATGATTCTCGATGGTCCTGTCCTGTCCTCCTTTGCCCCCATTCTACTTGCTCTGCCCTCCTACTCTCCATCCTTGCTGATGTGCTTTCAGTCTCTTCCACCTGTAGGCCGCCCCCTGATGCAGTGCTCTTGAACACAATGCTCTTTCTGCCTGAAGAGCTCTCTTCTTCTCACCTTAGTCTGGGTGTCCCTTCCTCAGAGAAGCCATTCCTGGAAGCCACTGGGCTCCTGTCACATCCCTCAAGAAGGGACTCCTTCCTCAACCATGCACAATGTCTATTTAAATACTCATGTCATATACACATCATGAGCTTCGTAAGGATGCTTCAGTCAGCAAAGAGTAGCTTATAAGATAGCGGTCCCATAAGATTATATGGCCTAATTCGCTCTGGTGGTGCACCATCGTCTTGGTTTGTACAAGTAATTGCACTCTACAAAGTTTACATAAAAATCAGTCCTCCTGTCTAAATCATTAGTCCTTAGCATCACAGGGCTTTGTTAGTGTGACCTGGGAACTCCGGTCCGTTTCCTCCACATCATGGCCTCCCAGATAAATAAAGACCCGTCTACTTGAATTCAGTGCTAGCCACATGAAATGTAACACGGGGATTAACAGTGAAGAGAGACTCAAGGAAGACTAGTTGTATAAAGAAATGGTTGCAAAAACTGGAAGTCCCGTTTCACCTACATAGTGCTTCTTATAGTTGAAAGTTCAGTTTATTTTTTTGCTTTTTGTGTCCATTTTAATAAAATACAATTAGTCAGGCGCTAACAATGCCAAGCCTAAGACATCCCCCTGTACAAGAGATGGTCGGCAGAGGGCCCCACAGGAGCGATAATTGAAGTCGTCTAGTCTGGGAAAGCTGTTGGGAGACCTTAAGTCCTATCCCCAGATCTCCCTAAGCATCCCAGGGAGCATGCCACCAGCAGGCTGTAGAATTCTGTGTCACTGTAGCCTACCAAATCCCCAAACTGCCTGATCTGGCTTCCAGAAATGCCTTCCTAGACAGGCAAGCACAGCCCCCATGGATTATTTTGGTGCAAATCCACCGCTCGCTTCTGGAACCGTCATTTTCAAGCTAGAAGGATTTGTAATCAAGAGCTCACAGTTTGGAAGGATCCTGCAGGAGTGTTAGGGGAGATCCCTTTTCTGTGGGGGCTGCTTTTTGCTTGCCAGTCAGTAGTTTTATTTCCATTTTAATTTTCAGAGCATCTGCCCCCCAGCAACAGCCTGTGGTTTTGAATTCATGGTTCTGTTGTATGTTTACCCATGGTGCTTCCTTGTAATTGACAAATTTAAATTCTGGTCATATTTCATTTATTACCCAGACCCAGGGAAAAATCCTAGGCGGAAACCTAATTACAGCGGAAGTGCCACAAGGTAATTGCTGAGAAAGAAGTCGTGCAGTGCAGAGCTAAATATTTCATCTACCCATAAAATGATTACCCTGACAAGATTCTGAAAAATAATAAAATCTGTTTAATAAAACAGAAGCAAAATACCAGTGTTTTTACACACAAAGTATTAAAACATCCTTCATTTTGGACAGATCCTAAGTCATCTGATTTTTATTCAAATGATGATCCGCAGCTGAGACAGTCCCAAGGTCCTTCCTACGCAAGGCTGTCTGAAGTGTGCAGATCTGGTGTAGCTTTAAGAACAACTCTGAGTCTACTTCTATTGCTATTTGGTGGGATGATGGGATGCCCTCAGTTTGGACTTGTGTGTGACTGGCTACAAGTCATTATTTCTGCCCAGACACCCCATTCATTAGAGGTCTCAGAAGCTATCCATGTGTAGCTTCTATTGCCAAAGCCCAGTCTAACACCCTAAAGAGTGGACAATACTCATTTCAATTTCTCTGGCCTCCTAGACGTCAGCGAGACAGTGCTCTCCCTTACTAGATGGGTTACAAGAAAAGAGACAGGCTTGAAACCCAACAGCAAACACACAGACACGGAGATGGAAACATTCCCCAAATATTAGCAAGGGTTGCATGGAAGGAAGGGGCTTCAGTGCCGGAAGGAAGGGGCTTCAGAGCTGGATGGGGGCGTGGAGCTCTGCAGATCAAGGAGAGGAATAAGAAGTTTGTGCCAAATGCTAGAGAGAATAGGAGGGAAGCTGTCTTGCACCAGGGCATGAGAGCAGAGACGGAAGCAGGGAGAGCTTTACGGACAAAAACCGCACATCTAAAAGCACGTGCTTTATAAACTGTGCTTTATAGACATTTCTCAGACATTAGCTCTAGACTTTCCATTATGATGGTAAACAAAACAAGACAGCAGCAACAAAAAGGTCAGGAAACAGAGGGAATGAGCTAAATTGGAAAGATCTTGAGAGTGTGCTCTCATTTCTTCTTCCCACATCAGTGTTTAAAGCAGACAGCATGAGTTTGTTTCCATCTGAGCTGGGGTAGGCGTTCTACCCAAACACTTCCCGACTTATGTGGATCTTACTTAGATCTGACATTATATAAATACCTACAGAGAAAATGTTCTTGAATGTAGTAAGGTAGGTTGTGGCTGTGCTTTTGAGTCTTGCAGAAGATACCAATGAAGCTGTAAGCCCACGCTTCTTCGGGTATAGTAGACTACCTCGGTTACAATAGAGATGGGAGGTGGTAGGGTGGAAGGGGATTGGACCTGGAGATTCAGAGGACACCTCCTTAGATTTGTCAAGTCAGTCTTTTACAGAGGTCCCCAAATCTGACTTCTTACACACACATTGAGTAGCTGTGGTACAGTGTAGGCTGAGGAGCTCTGCTTAGATGTGGCTGATTTACCACGTTGAGCAATAATCAGAAGAATTTAAATTACAGAGAAGACATTACAGGTTAAATTACAACTAAATATATACAAAGAAGTGGGCCTTAAATCCTGTAATGATAAGTGTTAGTCTTCCTTGCCCATACGCTCCTGGATATTCTTCCAAATGTGCTCTTAGACACATATGTGTTTCTTCATGACAAAAGATGAGCACACTTACATTCTGCTGTAATTGACTTCATTCACCTAATAAATCCTTTCATAAAGATGCTCATTCCTCACTCCACGGACAGCTGATGAGAACGCAAGGGGTAGGGGGAGCACAATGCCCAGAGGGGGGTGACATTAGATCAGGATCTATGCCTTTAATAAACAGAGGAAGTATTGTTATGGGATGGAAGGCTGACATAATAGAATTAGAAACATATTTTATTTTGGGACAGAGACAGGTATCCTCTGATTGGTGGATTTCTGAAAATAAACACAACTTGTGTCCTGAATGTGCCTTGCTAGATAAAAGGGTATCTAAGAAGCCAAACACAAAGGATTTTCGAACAAAAAGACGTGGCAAGCAACTGTTAAAAAACAGTGCCTTGTTGAATGGCATCAGCTCTCTCAGACAACTAGCCCCTTGCTTGCTTCAAAGGGAAACTGGAGGAAGAGGAAAGCCAAACTCTGACGCAGTAAGTGCATCCGTGTTAACGTTCTGAACACCGCGTTGGAAGTCTTCAGCTTTCTCTCTGCTCTGTACCCACTGACTCTACGAGGCTTCCCACTGCTGTGTTCACAGCTGAAGTGTTCAGGACAGAGACTTGCCAGCTTTAGCAAACGGAAGTGCAGGAGCCCCCGTTAAACTTGAATCTCAGATAAATCACAAATCTTCTGTCTAAGTGTGTCATACAAGAGACTCAGGACTTTCGTACTAGAAATTTTTCTATTGTTCCTGTAAAATTCCAGTTCAGCTGAATAACCTGTATTTTATCTGGCAGCCTTCTCTGGGAAGCTCCCTGTCTCAGAGGGAGAGGGGTGTTGGAAATACAACGCAACTGCTTACTTGGAGGGAAGGGAGGAGCAATGTAGATTCCCATTACTGACATCAGTTTGCATTTCAGGAGGTATTTCCCTGGGAGCAAACACAAATGGCTGCCTGGTACCAGGTCCTAGATGATGGCAGTGGGCAGTGGCTCTTCCACCGTCCATCACAGCAGCCAGGGTGCTCCAATTGTTCCTGCTCCCACTGTGTAGTTGGCCACGGGCAAGCCCTGGTCGTCTGGACACCAAGGGAATTTTCCTGATCTTTCTGGCTCTGGTCATGCCTTTCAGATAATGACGCTAGTGTGGGTTCAGGTCAGGGCTGCTCCCTCCCGAATTCATGTTCACAGGGACGGTACATAGCCATGTTCCAAAGCGAGTTAGGAATCCCAAGAGCATTGGTGCCCAGACACAGTGACTGGCACTTTTAATTGATAATAAGCTGACAAAGGAGAGAAACAGAAGCCCTGAGCGCCAGCAAAAGTAAGGTAATTTGCCCAATTTGTTTTCCTGGGAACTAAGGCTTTATGTCAGGATTTTGCAGTAAAACTAACCGAGGGACTCACACTCAGCTCCATAAAAGGCTTAATTGCCTTGTTCTGCAACCGTTTCCCCTTTATGGGGAATTCACTAGCTTTTTAATCTCCTTTATTTGATTAACATTAGAATCAACAATTGCAACCTATGTTGGTTTCTGGAAAAGTACTACCACCAAATTAATAAAGACAATAGGTTTGTTTTGGTTTTTTTTTGGGGGGTTGGGGGTCTCAACTATAAGAGCCCCAGGCTGTAAGGAGCTGATCATGCTTTTATGGTTTTATTTTCTTAGGGAAAAAAATTTTCACAAAGACAGAATGTATGGCTGTGTAGCTATTTAAGGAAAGAATCTGCAATCAGTTGTCATTGTCACCTAAGGCAGCAGCTTGCCATAGCTGTCCCTCCAGAGCTCTTCATCTGTCTATCCTCCTATGATGATTATTTAAAGGAAATACGAAGCCAGTTCTTTGTGAGTAACCAATGACGGGCCGCTGCAAATGCCAGTCATGGCAATCCCCTATAGGAGGGGTTCAGAGCAGGTGTGTAGGCGGGTGGTTACAAGGGTAACCAAAGTTTCTGTTAGTTGGGTAAGAAGCGTTTTAAGGAAGTGAGACAATGGCAGTTACTGAAAACGCTAGACGGATTCTGAAATAGATTCAGTGTGCTCAGAACCCGACACCCTACACAGTCTCAGCCCTCGTTGGCCACTTGACTTTCAGGGTTCTCCAATTACAATGCTATGTCAGCACACCTACCTAACCAATAGTTCTTCTTAAGTAGCCCCCCCCCAACTTTTCTCCTGCTGTTTTCTGCAGGGATTTTCCAACATACCCGAAGGGGAGGAGGAAGGGACAGGCGGTAAGCTCTTCTCCTAAGTCAATTTTATTCTGTAACTGTATTCTTCCTGTTGTTTTGCTGTTAAGTTAGCCTTGCTTTTTGTAACACACTGGTGCTAGTTCTATTTATTTTTATATTGTTGATGTCCTTGATTCAGAAAACAAATGTCACTCACTCTGTGCTGGCCACCCCACATTTGTGTGTCTGTGTATTCATTATTACGTGTGTATTTATGTTCAATGGTCAATTAAAATTAAAAGTTTTGGGAGGCAGGCTGGGCTCATTTGCCATGACAAGATGGTCTATCTGTGTGCCAGGCAGTCCTGACACAACACCACTGATAGAATATCTTGAACAGCAGAAACAGCCTCTCATAGTTCTGGAGGGTAGAAAGTCAAGGCCAGAGGGATGCTGTTACCTTCGGAGGCTTCTTGGCTTGCAGAGAGCCCCCTTCCTGCTGTGTCCTCACAGATCTTTACTCTGTGTCTGATCATTCCTGGTTCTTTCTGCCCGTTAGAGTCCCTCTCCATATAAGGTACTATTACAAAGTGATGCCGTCCAATCTTAACCCCTCTCTGCTTTAAGTCACAATGACATCTTTAAATAAACCCCAAGTAGGCTCATATTCTGAAGGGCTAAGGGGCTAGCGTTCCAACACAAGAATTTGATAGGGACAAAAGAAATCCAGCCCAGCAAGTGGTAATCTGACCTAGGAAGCAGCCATCATCGTGCAGAGAAAATAACAGAAGGACCAAATCACAGACACAGGATGAATTCTGTGGTTCTGCTATTTCCTGGCTGTGGACCCTTGAGTAGGGCAGGAGTTCAGCTGTGTGAGAATACTCTGCTTTTTCTATGTAGCTGGGATAATAGCTGCTTCAGATCTGTGAGGGTCAAGCTCCTAACGTAACACATGACACACAAAGATCAGAGAACACCCGTTGTCAATTCTTCAGTGTCTACTTATATTCTCATAACTCAGATTACCAAACAGAGATAAGACATCACGTAGTTACATTAAAAATATTAAGGGAGTGCCAAACAGAAATATTACGTTAAAAATATTAAGCAAGAGGAATATCGGCACAGGAAACTGTATTAACCACAGCACCGTGGAGGGCTGATTCAGGAAGTCTATTTCTAGGAATTTGAAAATTTATTTCTAGCTCATGGAGGATTAGGAAGCTTTAGAAAGGGAAGGATTGTCAGAGAGCATCTAATCTGGTATCCCCCAATGCATGAACAAATCCCACTAGTGATATGAAGGATGCTTATATGGGCACAGAGGCATCAAACAGCATGGACTCATGGTGAGTTACTCCTCTTCCAATTCTTTCACTCTTTCTGACACCATTCCGATGGAAGTCTCAGTTTGTGATACTTTCCTGAACAATAAGAACCCATTCAAACAAAGATCAGGCTCTGAAGACACGGCATCCAGGGGCGATCTCACAAAATGTAAAATATTGACCCATTTTCATTCACTTTGTCTTCGCCTGTTACCTTCTGGTCACATTTTATTTCACTTATACTGGAGATATATAACTTTTTAAAGTAAATTTAAAGGGGGGGGGTTTAGGATGAGATAGTAATAATATTTTAGGTGCCACAATAATGTTATCTGCAATAGGCTGTTATATGTTAACCCAAACACAAGTGACATTTACCCTGTGCCTCTCACAAGGAAACCCAACAAGGAACGGAAGGTTCAGAAGAAAAAGGAAGTTTTCTAGGACCACGCAGCTAGCTACCATCAGGACTGAAGCTCAGTTCTCCTACGCTTTCCTCATCTACTGAACTCGGCGTCAGACAAATTCTACATGGTTAAACGGAAGGTAAGCTAAATTTTAAATGACCAACAGACTGTGCTGTGGCTTGTCAGGGAGGCACTGGTTCAGTAAGGCTCGCCTGTACCGTGTGAGAGGCCTGGAGGAAACAGAATGCCCTAGCACCTGGTGCTGGAGACCTAAGATATCAGCAGGTCTCAGAGCACCAGATCAAATGCCTGGGCCAGAGTCTAAGTGTGTCATAGCAGGGATTCCTCTTGGAGGCAAGCAAAGATGGCTTGAATCCCAGCTTCTCTACTTGGCAAGAAATCATTGTATCTGTCAGCTCATCTGTAGCTTACACATTTGAAAAATTTATAAGACCGACACCAGCAAGCTGGACAATAGTGGCGATTGCCTTTAATCCTAGCAGAGGCAAGAGAATCTCTGTGAGTTCCAGACCAGACCAGTCTGCAAAGTGAGTTCCAGGACAAGGGCTACACAGAGAAACAATTTCTCGAAAGAAAAAAGAAAGAAACAAACAAACAAACAAAAGGGAAAAAAAAGCAAACCGTTATGGATGGGACAGTTATCACCCACCAAACACCTCTGATGAATTATCTCAGCCCTCAGAATATCATTCCAGCATATTTTTTTATTGTTCCTTAAGATGGAGGAGGGGTTCGGTCTCAGAATAGTTACAGGGTTTATCTGTATCTATTCAACTGAAGGAGTGGTAAATTCGGCTTCAAACCAAAACAGAGTCAATATAGAATCTGCCCCTAGCTCCAGCACTGCACTGTGGAAAGAGAAATACAGGTAGGCCGCACTTAGGAAGCAGAAAATGGCAAGGCTTCGTTGGCACTCTCAGTAGTCACTTGCAGTCTAGAATTCAGAATCCGCCCTTGCGTTGCTTATATAAGACTACAATTCCCAGAATGCCACAGGTGAAAACACTACCCAATCAGAATGTTGCAGATAGAGACGCTGGCCAATCATACAGGCGGAGACGCTGGCCAATCAGGAAGCCTATCCTGGTTTTCCCAGCCATCTCTTCCATACCTAGCGTCAAGTTGGCTGACTGTAGAGGGGTCGTCCGCACAAGGTCCGTTGACGGTGACGAGGCTTTTCTTTGTGGTGACCAGTTGGAAAGGTGAGTTATTTGAAACCATTCAGTCTCCAGGCGAATTTCCCGGCTGAGGGGTGGGTGGAGAACGGGCACCTGGAGGGCGGGTGAGGGCTGTGGAAACTTCCAGGCTGCCTTAGGCCTGTCCTCAGCCGCTGGCCAGGGCATGGGCAGCGGGAACTCGGTGATCCCCAGAGAGCAGAGGTCCTCAGGGGGTGTTGGTGGGGCCCAAGAGGAAGACTCGTGAACAGAATCTGACCCCGAAACCCTCTGTCAGGGTTGAGGACTCGGGTTTGGGGGGGGGAGCTTAGTGACATCATGCTCGTGTGTGTGCCGTGTTGTCTCTGACGCCATCTAGTCCTTGGGCCTGGATCTTATGTGTCTAGTTAGACGTCACTTGAATAACGATAAAGCTGAGCTGACACCAGCCCTTTAGGATTCGGGCACCCTAAGCCCTCTGACACTCACTCCCCTACCCACTGTGTGGGGATCAGGACATTCCTGTTAGTTTCATTTTTCTTGTTTTATCAGTATTAAGTTTTACACTTATTTACAGCCATGTTTCTTTTTTTTCCCCCCTCAAACCCGAGTCCTGGGTTTGGCACGTCCAAGTGAGGTTATTATTGGCATTCTTGTGTTACTTTTCAGGGACATAGAGGTGGATGCAAGGTGCGTTTTATTCATTAATGTCTGGAAAAGAAAAGAATTTTTGCAGCTGTTGCAAAGGGAGTGTGAGGGGAATAGGACAGATGGCTGGAATTCAGGCAAGTGCAAAGACAAGGTCCAACTTGGTGGTTTGATTTCATTACCCTGCTCCCACAGTCCTGACGTGTAACTTCCCAGCTTTTAGATGACAGGAGCGGCCTGGGCTAATTAATTGTAGTTTATTTTTCAAGTCATTTTGTGGGGTTTGACTAAAAGGTTAGTATCTAGTGAGCCATCTCTCCGCAGACAGTCTCGGTTAGATATATTTACTGCACCTTACATAGCACAATGAGGTGGCTTATACATTCAGGTATCCCAGGGCTTACCCTTGGCGACAAATTCTATGTAATCATATCATCTTTTCGTTTTAAAGAAATTGCAAGTGGGCACTGTCATTCAAGAGTTGGAGACGCTGGCTAAACATGTAATTAGGAAGGCTCCCACACAATTGCTGAATTGTAAGGCAGTTTGTAAATGGCGAGGATTTCTGTAGAGGGGACTTTGTTTCTATTGTAAGGGCCCCATCTTGTGGATGTGGTTTGATAGAGAAGAAAACTTCACTCCAAGAGTTCCAGATGCAGTTGTTTTCAAATACAATTCCATTTGAAACCTGGAAAAGCAAAATAAGTGGATGCTTCCCTAAGTTGTCGCTGCCCTAACCATTTAGAAAAGACAATGATTTTAGTTTAAAATCGCTATTTTTCTTTTATAAGTTACATTATTTTTTAAAATACACATAATTATTTTTTAAAATAATTTTTTAAAATTTATTTTCAACTGTGTGTTTGCGTCATTTGTGCATGGGTATCTGAAAAGGCCAGAAGAGGCCATTGGATCCCCTGGAGCTGGAGGTACAGGCAGCTGTGGGAGTCTGATGCCCAGTGTGAGCTGGCAACTGGATGTAGGTTGAAGGGGCTCTAAGTGCTCTTGACTGCTGAGTCGCCTCACCAGCCTCCCACGTAAATAGCTCTGCTCTGTGCACCATTTCGGTTTCTCTTTTATAATCAGATGTTTAAGAAGAATCATCATGACCACAAGCAAAAAGTGGAAGCCATGATTAAGAACATTAATACAATTTCTTTGGAGATGAAGATGATGAAAGGTAAGGATGGACGCGGGCAATGTGTTTGCATGCCACTGCTATGCAAGACATGCTAGAGCTAATTTGTGCTTCAGCTAGGGTAGTTTCTCCGCTGATTATAATTGTCCTGATAAGAATTGTTTACAATATAATCTCAACTGTGTGTTTGAAGGTGCTAGGCCTGCATTCCTATTCTGACACCACTGTTATCTACCTGTCTAAATTTCCCTTCCTTCAACACAGTTACACGACTCTACCACATTCCACAAAATTCAGTGTCTTTAACCATGAATCATTACTAAGCCCCTGAGGCCTTGCCAGATTAAGAATTAAAAGTTTGAATCTATAAGTGAAATGATTTTCATTTTAAATATATTCTTAGTGTAATAATAGATCTTAAAGGTCATGATGTGTTCTTATTTTACTCCTAGCCATGTGAAATTTCTGTGATTGAATATTTCTAGGGATAAGCTCTCCCCGCAGCATGCTGGAGAACTCTCTCATCAGTTAACCCATTTCATTTTAGATAGTTCCTCAGGGATTAGCTGAGATTTATACCCCAACTATCTTCATATATAGGTCCCATTACTATCCATGAAAACTATTTTGAGTGTAAAGTTATTCTTACAACCCTGTAAATGCTTTTTCTGTCACTTCTGGGACCTGCAGATGTAAGTAACAGATACCACTTTATGTGATACACACCAGGAGAGAGACAATCCAAAGTGAGGGCAGCCCTGGAATTAATTCATTGAGGCCAGGTTTTTCTGTCTCTTTTGCTGTATACTAGATACTGTCCATGTATGCTGCTGCTCATCATTACTCCAGCAGTGGCAACACAGAGACACTATTTCTGCCTATGATATCTTTTTATAAGCCTTTACACCGATAGCTCAAGCAATTCTCCATTCCTTATAAAAACATGAGGGCCATGTAGCAATGATAGAAGGCTTGCCCAGCATGCACAAGACCCCAAGTTCAATCTCCATTACTGCAAAATAAATATCTTGGGAGAGAGGAGACTTGTAATAAGGCAATGGCCAAGTTCTAAATAGGGAGAAAAGCAATTCTAACTAGGGGACATTTGTGGTATCATGTTCCTGATTTAAAAAAAATGAAAAAAAAAACAAACAAGTATAGTTAGGAGCAAGCCTGCCCCCTCCCCCAGAGTGGGATAATGTAACTACAAAATCCAGCTGTAAAGAGGACCTATATAAGTAAAATTGAAGGTTAAATACTGAGTTAGTAAAAGCTTTCCTCTTCAGGTATATTTGGAGGGGTGGGGGTCAGTAAAAGAACATTGCCTTTAGTCAGGAGCAAATGGCAAAAATTGAAAGGAAAAAAATATGTCTTTTGAGATACAGAGAAATACTAGCATACTCACACCTATCTTAGTCTGCTTTCTGTTTCCATGATTAAACAGCATGACCAAAAGCAACTTGGAGAGGAAAGGGTTTGTCCCTCCTGCAGCTTACATCAGGAAGGGAAGTCAGGAGGGGAACTCAAACAGAGACCATAGAGAGATGCGGCTCACTGACTTGCTCGGTTTGCATTCTTACACACTTAGGCACCTGCACAGGGATGGCACTGCTCACATCCACATCACTCACCAATCAAGAAAATGCGCCCACAGGTGTGTGTCCATGCCAGTCTAATGTAGGCAATTTCTCAATTGAAATCCCCTCTTCCTAGATACGGGTTTGAGTCAAGTTAACAAAGATTAATCAGCACACCACCAAAGGAGGGCAAACCACCACACACACATAAAACCTAAGAAAATGACAGGGAAAGTTGAAACCAGAAGCCTGTCTTTGTAATGTCTTACTTAGTGGTGGTCCCTATTCTGTGTACTGTGTGTACATGTAAGTTAGCTAAGTTTAAGATACATTTACACAGTGTTGCAGTGTAGGAAGATAGCTGGTGGATGGCGGAGGGCCTTTCTAATATACCCATGGTTTTCAGTCAAAATGGGTCACACCTCAGTAGTAGCTTGAACAGGAAATATTTGAAAACGTCATTAGAAATTAGGAGATAGCTCTTTAAAGCAGTACTAGTTGTCGTGACACCGGTGCCACCCTGTCTTCTCCTTACACAGAACTCTCCCATATCCTGCTGTGTGACCTCAATCTCCATTTTGGTCAGCCCAAGAAGACTGAGGACCCCAAGGAAGCAGAAACAAGCCGTTCATTTGAAGAGACTGAGATACCAGATGTAGCCCTTGCTTCTATCAGTTTTTCTGACTGAATTTTTTGTATTTGTTTTAAATTTCTGGTTTTGTTGACTTAAAAATTTAGAATAACTAAGTTTATTAGTATAATTTTAAACAGTATAAAATTATAAATAAGCCTATTATCTTCTTGAAAACTGGTCTTTTTTTGTTTTGTTTTTAATGTCTCAAAGGGAAACTGCTTTCATTAATGCCGGAAGTCTGATGCTGGAAACTGAGCTGTCTATGTTTGATGTGCTGGCCTTGTTCTCTGGTGTAGACAGGCTTCTTCGATGTTCTGGGTATAAGATGGTAGTAGTGCAGCAGCAGACAACTTTGCCGTTGCGGGGCGTGGCTAAAAAGAACTGATGTTCTTTCCAGAGAGGGACCCTGAATGGCCTAACTTTTGTTAAGATGTGAATCCATGAGCAAAGAGCTGAGCAGTGGTGATAGTTCCAGCTGGGATCATAGGGCCCACGGCTCAGATAGGCAAGACTGGCAGAAGGATAGAATTGAAAGAACCCAAAGAAAACATGTGCTCGTCTGAAAACATGAGAATCCCATGATTGCCGTCATAGGAGTAGAAGAGAGCACCTTACCCACACATTCATTTTTGCCTCTTCACCCTAAGAGATTCAAATACATTTTCTCTCATGTCATCCACTGCCACTTTCCTTGTTTCTCTGAGCAAACACCTGTAAAGAAGCAGCTTAAGGGAAGAAAGTTGGTTTGGGCTTATACTTCGCAAGAATATGGGTGATGATGGCAGGGAGAGGAAGTGGTGGGCTGTGAGGCAGCTGCTCACATTGTGTCTGCCATTATGTAGCACAAAGAGATGGATATCTTGCTCTGGGCACTCAGCCCACATTTAGGGTCTTCTCTCCTCAGTTGAACATCTCCGGAAACATATTCACAGACACAGCCTTACGTGATTCTAAAATTCAGTTAAGTTGACAAATTTAACCACCAGAGCTACCAATAGATGCTTTGAGATCTACCGTGTCGTTCAGCTTCATCACTTTTAGATATAAAAATACCTGCAGTGTCCTGCTGCACTCCCCCCAGGACCTAGCTCAGTGTTTTACACA
The DNA here is from genome assembly GCA_004026605.1 of Ondatra zibethicus. NCBI lineage: Eukaryota > Metazoa > Chordata > Mammalia > Rodentia > Cricetidae > Ondatra > Ondatra zibethicus. The sequence goes on along the minus strand of PVIU01000035.1, from coordinate 299,454 downwards.
GTATAGATGTTATAAATCCCTGCTGGGCATCCTACTGAGGAAATTAACACAGCGCTTTCAGCTTTAGCATCTCCAAGTTCTGGGTTTGTAAGGATGAGGTTTTGTAGAACATTATTTTCATTTGTTAAGCATCTCCACCTACTCATCTAAGTGTGTCCTCTGTATTAACCTGGTGACTTCTAAGGTCCCTTCTAAAAAAATAACCTTTTTTGTATTTAACTCATGAAAATAAAAGTATAGAGTATTCTTTTCCACCTGAAAATTTTGTAGATCATAAAAATCAAAACATTTGTCAATAAAAGTCACAAAGTGATGCTGAAAGTCCCAAAGGAATGAGATTGGAGGAACAAGGCATGTCAGTGTTTGGTGAATACTAGGTTATGGTTTCCTGAACATGAACAACACTGCAAATTCTCAGCATACACTGATGTCTTGGTTAAACTTACAGTGACAAGGGGAAACACTGTGAACTGAAAATTCATTTACTGACAATACCTATTGAACATCAGAGCTCAGCCTTGCCTGCCTTACACATGCTCAGATCATGCGCTTTAGCCTGCAGCTGGGCAAAGTCACCTAACACCAACTCTACTTTGTCTTAAAATACTGAATATATGTTTTAAATTTATTGAATTTTCACAAGCTCCCCACCGCCACCAAAAAAAGAAAAAAACTACTTGCAACATATAATACTGTAAAATACTGTTGGGTACCCTGGTGGTTACATGGCTGACTAAGACTTTCACATCACCTGTTGCTAGCCTAGGGCAAGCGAAATTCACATTGACATACAGTTTGTCTTATCAGGCATCACTCCCACACCATCATACAGCCACAAATGGTAAGGCAACAGAAACCAGAAACACAACTGTATGTCTCATTAAGTGTGGTTTATAAACTGAAGGAGAGTTGAGATGCTTTGAAAGGTTTATAATCCAATCTGAGAAGGATGAGACGGGAGTCACAGCACATTTCTTGTTTGGAGGGCAGAAAAGCACAGCTGAGGTGTGGATAGGTAATCTTCAAAGGCCCTTGTGTTAGAGGCTTGATCCACCCACCAGAGCAACAGTGGGTAGTGATGGGACTGACCACAGGAGGACAAGCCCAGTGGGATGGTGCTAGGTCATAGGTGCATTCCTTGAGGAAATTACCAGGTCTTCCTTTCCTTTTGCCTCCCAGCCACTATGAGCTGCACGGATGTCTTCCATACATTCTCACTTGAGTGTCTTGTATGAGCCACCGCAAGCCCACAGGGACAAGTGACCATACCGAGCAAACGACAAGCTTTCTAAATGAAAGCCAACTAATAAAAGGAGTATCTAGTAGGGAGGTGGGCTAGAGTGTATGTGTGCACCAATGTGTGCATGTGTACAAAGCATTGTTCCATCTTCCCAGGAGATCTTCAGTACTAGAAAATGCTTTTCAAGATGGGCATGGAGGGAGTACACTGTGGATATAGATATGGGAGATTTAAAAAGGATCATAAACCCCAGTGTGTTTGACAGCAAAATTGCATCACTGAATCTAAAACTGTTTCCTTCTTAAAGGATTTGCAGCTTACATTTACTTTAAAACCAAAATATAACAGCATGGACTAAACAATAAAGTTGTTTTAAGGATCTAAAAGAGTAAAGTAAAAGATAGCTTTAATCCCAGGATGTTATCTCAACATGCATGTATCTCAAATATGAAAAATATATAAAAATATTCCCTGCAAAACCAAATAAGAAAGAATGGAGTTATGTTTTTGAAGCCTCTTAAGTTATTGCTGCTCAGAAAATTAATTTTAATTGTTTTAAGTTGTGTAAAAAACAAATTGCCTCAGAATGATAAAGTTTCTATTATAAAATGTGTGATATCAAAAATGATCCGTTTCAGTACTTCTTAAACTTGGCCCACATTATTTCTGTAGTATGGAAAGTACAGTATTTTGGGATGGATAGTTCAGAATCTCAGGTCTTGAGATGAAGTACTGCAAACCCACTCTTAGACTTCATATGTGGACGTGGTTACTTCTACACTTCGCAGACATGGAAGAAAATAAATAAATTATGGGCTATTCAGCAACCTTCAAGCACTTTTTAAAGGAAGGGCAAAACAATGTGCCCGCACTGAGAGGCTTGCTTTGGTCCTAAGTGTTCAACCATTTCCTAAGGTCGTTTGATCTTCCTGCATTGAGGACAGAGTCACGAAGGCTGACCTGCTTGGCTGACTTGTTAAGGATACCCTGCAGCATACGTCAGTGTGCACTGGTATCTGGAGCCTCTGTTTTTCCCATCAATGAGCAGCAGTGGCATTTTCCTGAAGTAGTCAATAATATCTGATACAGAGAGAAAGTCCTGGAAAAGTCAAATGGGAAAAGGAGTTAACATTGGAATGAACAGTACACATTTCATAACTGTGGTTTTCTTTGTTTTTCGATTTGTGGGAAAAATAAAATTTGTCAAGTACTTTAGAGATTTCTTTATTGATAGTCAACAAATTTTAAGTAAGAGATAGCAATGTTAGGTTGGGGCAGCAAGATGACTCAGTGGTTAGAGGCCTGAGGACCTGAAGTCAATCCCCAGGACCCACACAAGGGAAGAGAGAACTTAAGCCTACAAGTTGTCCTCTGAACTCCACACGTGCCTTGGCACACACAAAAACAGAAGTTTGTGTGTGTGTGTGTTTTTTTTTTAAAGGAAACCCTTTAGCTTCTGTAGTGGCTAATTTACCCTAAATATTTCCATCATGATACCCATGGCTTGGTATTGGTCTCTGGTTTTCGTTTTTACTTGGGTTTCTGTATCCCCACATTGCCACAACCCAAACTTTTAGGAGGTGTAAAGAACTAGGAGGTCAGATGGGGGTCATTTCTGGAAGTGAAACTTTAGCATGGTGTGACCATTTCTCCCCTCTCTCCTCCACACTCACAGGATTAGGGATCAATAGCTGTAACCTGGATCACCCAGTACAGACAGCCTAGACCCACTCAGCCTTCTGGATGTGACCAGAGTCCAAGCTGCACCTAAACTGGATTGTGCAGTTGTTCCTCCCTCTGAGGAAGTGTGTTTTCACATCACACGGAGAAATCTTGGGAGGTGACACTCTGCCTCTGCAAAGACTATGCAGCTCCGTCGACAGAGAACAAGTGACCCAAATGTTTGACCAAAATTGTGTTCTTTATGCTTAACACTGCCACTGTTTTCAAGTATTTAAAATCATTAGTGAATTGATCTTATTCAGGTAATGTCTTGATCAGATGGTTTTCTTTGTGTTTGTTGGTTTCTTCCTCAAAAGCAGCCTAATGGTTATTTTCACACCAAAGAGTTGACTTGGTCAAACGGGATAATTTCGTTGGTAATATGACTATCTTCACAGAGCCAAATGTCTCAGTTTAGCAAGAAATGCCCCAAGTATCTCAATAATTACTGTAGCATAATTCTAGGGTTCTCTGCTTTCTTATATTTGATTTCAAATTAAAATTTTTATTATTAATCTGTATATGTGTGTACATGCTTGTCTGTATGTGTACTATGTGCATGTAGGTACCCATGAAGGCCAGAAGAGGGCATGAGAGCCCCTGGAACTGAAGTTGCAGGAGGTTGTGAATCACCCAATGTGGATCCTGGGAATAGAGTCCCAGTCCTCTGCAAGAGTAGCAAGTACTCAATTTTTGAGTTATCTCTCCAGACCTTTTGATGGTATCTTAAATAATGTTTTATAGGTATAAGCATAATCTTACATTGAAATTACGTCAAAAGAAGTAAAAATAGATGATACTTAGTGCTGTTGACACTTCCTAAATTTTTTTTTTAATTTTTTTTTTAAATTTCAAAAGTTACACTACAGGACCAGCGATAGAGCTTGGTGTTAGCACCTGACTGGTGTGCACAAGGTCCCAGGTTTAGTCCCAAGCATCACAAGCAGGTTACATCTACGATGTTGGACTATTTAAAATGAAAATACAAGAAAGACCCCTCTAGTGGAGTAAGTCACTTGTAGTGTTTATCTTCTTTCCTTCAGTAAGTGGGTGGCTTTACTAAAGCTCTTTAACAGCATCACTGCTATACAGCATGTGATTTAATTGAATAGCTGCTATACAGCATGTGATTTCACTGCATGGTTGCTATACAGCGTATGATTCAGCTGCATGGTTGCTATACAGCATGTGATTTAGCTGCATAGTTGCTATACAGCATGGGATTGGGGGAAAGAGTGAAGCATGGAGCCCTTACCTCTTTTCCTCGAAGTCCAGTCCCCAACAAGTACACTTGACTTTCCTCCTGGTAACGGATCTGAATGTTGTAAACTTTGTCTTTGTACAACACCATGAGGACATATGGATTGTTTACTGTTTTCTTAGAACTATCTCTTACCAGAAAAGTACCATCCTAGAAGAACAGATGCTTGTTGTTAATGGGAGCCCTGAAGGTCAATCCTTTGTCACCTGTAAGAGGCAAGCCTCTAGGGGCCCACAAAGCTGTCACTTGTCAATTGACATTGAGTTCTTCTCACAGCTGGGATCCCAGGTCACCTGGATCTTTTGATTATGGGAGACAACTGAATTTGTATCTGAATTAATATCTTTGAAGCTTTTTGTTGTTGTTTTGGTTCTTCCAGTTAGGGTTTTTCTGTGTAGCCTTGGCTGTCCTGAAACTCACTCTGTAGACCAGGTTGGCATTGAACTCATAGAGATCCACCTGCCTCTGCCTCCTGAGTGCTGGGATTAAAGGTGTGCTCCACTACCGCCCAGCTATTGAAGATTCTTGGTATAACTTTTTTTTCAGCAATGGAAACAATCAGCAGGTGAGTGAAGAGCCGTAAGAAATAAGGTGGCTCACTTACTGTATACTGCTCACTTCTGTTAAAACTGCCTTTCCACGGTCTCACTCAGAACACACTGTTTGCCTCCCTTTACCCCACACACATGCTGTATTTACCGCTTACCCATTTCACACCTGAACAAAAGTGAATGTGGACTTTCTATGTTCTTGTTACCCTTTCCCCAATACTTTGTAAAATGTGATTTGTTCTGTAATTTTCACACAAGAATTATTGCAATGTAATAAAGCCATGACAAAGAGCTAGTATTGAAATAGAGCTAATTTGTAAGACCAATGTAAATCACTCCCTCCTCTGTGTACTTAATTAGAATGGGTTTTAAATAGCCATCAATATGCATTAATGAAGCCTTTGTTCCTTTTTGAACCAGTCAAAACATAAATGGTAAAGAAACTTCCCTCTGGACCAGTGAGTCACAAATTTGGCTTGAATTCAATCACCTGGGAAGTCTGAAGACTCCCTCAGCCCATCCTGTACTCCCACTTAAAAACTATCTCCTCAAAATTCAGAAGCCCAGATTTTTAAAACAAAAAAAACCCAAAAAACTGCCAGATAATCAAATCTCCTGCTGAGACTGAAAATGGTTGCTGTAGCCTTAACATTGTGAAAGAGGAAGGGCTGTTGTTCCCCCATCTCTGACCAGAAGACTCAGGGTTAAGGATCAGTACTGGACATGAACAAAACTATAACATTAAGACTAACTAGAAATTTCTAGGAGACTTTGCAGATAAGCCTTCAACTTAGATCAGCCTTTCTCATGAACTTGAATGGTAACTGAGTGTTAGGAAGATGAACTAATAAGATGTCTGAAATGCTGCACGATTTTTTGGGCCAAAAGAGACACATTCATTAGGGAAACTCCTTAATATTTGCCAACTGATGTATAGTAATGGCTTGGAGGAAACAGTCTATGGATGCTAGCACTAATGGCTCTTAAAGGAACAGCAGGAGGAACAGCAGCTAGCTCATACTTGAGTCCCAAAGCATATCAATACCCTTTCTCTTCCTCCGCTAATATTTATAAGTGCATAAATATAAACTGTAGAGCGATACCTGGTTTATCTTCCTGAGAGCAGCTTCTGCCTCTGGCCGGGTAACATAAGAGACATACCACTCTTCATCTAATGGAGTCTGCAAATAAGAAATTTAAAAGCACTGTAAGTTCTGTAGTTACATAAGCAAAGTGAAAAGAAACGAAAAGGGAAAAACCTAATATTTCCCATAAATCACCACCTCAATTCTCTGGGTTTTGAAACATTTGTTTTCTTGACTTGAATCACTTAGATGGGGCTACATGGAAGGCATTTTGTGCAATTTGCTTCTTTATCTTGCCACTGGCTGCAAAAGCAGCTATGTAGGAGCCTCCCTTATATAATGGAACCTTTCATCTGGAAAGACAAAGATAGACGAACTTCTCCAGCTTATTATATAGTAGTAACATACTTAATGAAAAATCTCTTTTAATGGAGCAACTAAGAGACTTAGTCATTCAAGGCTATAAACCAGGAAACATGAAAAAATGGGATTGTTTTTCTCATTTATTAATGCCCCTCAAAGACTATGAGAGAACGCTAAAGAAAACATTTTTTTTCATCTGCATCTTCCCCTCAGTTTTTGGTTTATTGTGTGTGGAGCTGTGGATTCAGGGCAGGGCTTCACACAGTGCAAGGGTTTGACCACTGAGCTACACAGCTGCCCTCTTAATTAAATGGCAATAAGGCAATAAACAAAACTCTAACAGAAGACACAAATATAGCAGAGGAGCTGATGAGAGTTTCCTAAGGTCCCTTTGCTAGGGAGAAAGGCAAACAGAAGTAGAAACAGCTGTATTACCTCCTCTTCCCCAGGAGATGGGGGTTGCGGCCTGTTTGGAACTGGCAAGGGTAAGTTTCTTCCTTCATTTCTGAGAGGTGGTCTGTTGCTGGGACCTTTCAAAGCAAAATATTCTGAAAATTAATTTACTGTTGGTCATTGTTCTCTCATCTCATAGTGCATCATCACAGATGCCCCCATGACAGTTGGGGTGTTCATTTGTCAAGAATATGAGGTTGGAGGGAGCCTGCATGGGACCAGCCTAGGCCTTCTGCATCTATGTTACAGCTGTATAAGTTGGCTTTCTTGTGGGACTCCTAACAGTGGAAGAAGGGGTTGTCTCCAACTCTTTTACTGGTTTTTGGGACGACACTACTCCTCATACTGCCTCACCTTGCCCAGCCTTAATACACAGGGAGGTGCTTAGTCTCTCTGTAAGTTGATATGCCATGTTTGTTGTAGCCATGGGGGAGACCTGTCCTTTTCTAAACAGAAATGGAGGAGGAGTGGATTGAGAGGTGGGAACAGAGGGAGCGGGTGGGGGAGGGGCTGGGGAAAAAAGGGGGGAAGGGAAACTGCCCCCAGAATGTCAAAGAAATTAATCAAATTTTAGTTAATTAATTAATTTTAAAAAATAATTTGAGGTTGGAAAAATAATTTCTACCTCTTTCCAACCATGAGGGTTCTTGGGGCCATGTTCCATACCATGCTGGTGAAACTTTGAGAAAACCTAAACATGCAACCAATATAATGTGGGCCGATTCCTAAAATCACATTGTCTGACTGTGTTCCTCAGCAAGAACATGCAAAAAGCAGGCCTTTCGTAGACGCCCGCCATCACGGCACACAAGGAATGCTTCACCAACAGCTTGCATAATGGCAGCAGTGAAGCTCTCGGTGTCTGCACAGAGAGAAAGGGAAGGCCTCGAGAATAGTGTTACTTTAGAGCCAGGGTTTGCTGCGGGTTTTTTGTTAGTTTTGACTTTGCAGTTCCCCAGGATGTAGAACTGTTAAACCAGAGGCCACCATAAACTGCTCACTCGCTTTAAAATCATCCCAGTGCAGTCCTGTCTCATGGACCTTTGCTAGAACATGACCCAGTAGCATCAGTGTCCCCTGGGAACTTGCTAAAATGTAGTCTCAGGTGATGCCCAGCCCTCCTGAATTAGATCCTCTTGAACATGATTCCCATGTATCTATATACACAGTGAACATTGAGAACACTCACAGCAGCATAATTAGAAAAGGAAAGTCTCTGATCTCTCTCTCCTACTGACTCAGAAACTTTTGTTGTTTTTTGGAGGCATGATCTCATGTAGCCCAGGCTGGCTGCGAACATGCTCTTTAGCGTAAGATGGTCTTAAACTTTTTTTTTTCTTGACTTAAACTCTTAATCCCCTCCCATGGGTGGAGATTACACATTTTAGCCACCATATCTGGTTTGATTCAGAATCTCCAGGGCTCGATTCTTATAATCTTGGAAGTTTGAATATGCTTCTAAGTTCACAACCTGAGAGCAGATTCATCGCTAAGCCAAAGAAGCTAAGCACTGCTCTAAACTCTCTATCAAACCATCAGGAACATAGCTCTGAAAGGGGAAGATGAGGGATAAAGGTTGGCCTGCTACTGCTGCTGCTGGTGGTGGTGGGTGCTGGTGCTGATGCTGGTGGCACCGGTGGTGGTGGTGGTGTGTGTGTGTGTGTGTGTGTGTGTGTGTGTGTGTGTGTGTATGATTTAATGTAGTGTCTCATTCCAACACCCTTTGTTACCTGCAGACATTGAATTAAGTGTTAAATGAAGAAGTCATATACTTTTAGGAAACAGCTTTTGCCTAAAGGCTTTGAGTCACATCATACTGTAAACATATGGACATGTCGGTTGGCAGAGATCATAATCACGTACAAACCTTGAGAGAAGTATGGTGGCAGGGAGGCACTCTGCTGGAAGCCAATGTTACTGTAGAGATAGAAAAAGAACAAGCTCTAAGCTGAGTTGGAGTGATGGGACCTGACTGGGGAGTTGGGTTAAGAAGCCAGACTAGATGCTTCTTGCTTTGTTATTGCTGCCCACCACACCTCCATGGCATCAGAGAAGATGGGCAAAGAGGGGGATTTAGTTGACATACTTTACTGTATCCCAAGATGGACGAAGTCTAATGTGCTTCACAAGCCAAAGGCAAACAATAATAAAAATAAAGCTTGTAAACCAAATTTAAAAGGTACTTTAAAAATGGGGCTGTGGTTTGGGTCTTTGAGTCTATGGAAGGGCCAAAGAAAAGCCACACTAATTGGAGTGCATGCAAACAGTAAATCCCCAGGAATTGATGGTCTGCAGAGAGAGGGTGGGTCCAGGGGGAACAAAGGGCTGCTGCATCAGAGAGACATTTGCAAGGCCAGAATGGAAAAGCAAATCTGTGGAGGCCCTGGAATGCTATCTGATCTCTCTATGCTAAGCACTAACATCAGCCATTGGCCCAAATAGTAATATTATTTAATAGTAATACTCTGCACACCTGATCTTCTTGTTGGCAATTTTCAAGAAAGAGGATGGGGCTAGAGCTGTGTGTGCGATGATGCGCACAATGGGACATTGGCCATAGAGGAAACCAGCTGGAACAATGAACAGAAAGAATTGAAGGCACGAAGACCCCAATGCAAAGGGAAGACTTTAAGAATTTCCCTAGAGAGTTGGCAGAAGTGGACAGGCTTGTCTTGGTGGTCCGTTTTGCACAGTATGTAGGGAGAGAAGCTGAGCTTTTTTTGAATACTAAAGCATTGGTGGCCTAGCATGCCGGAAGCCCTGGTGAGCAGCATGAGGCAGCCCATTGGCTCCTGGGCAGGGATGGTCTGGGTCTTGCCTGGTTCTCCTGGCCTTGTCTCTGTTTCCGGATGGTCTTGTTATGACTGAGAAACAATCCTTTTGAGGACAGCTCCCGAGCATGGGTGCTTGGCCTCTGTCATGGGCAAGGCAGTCTCTTTTTCCCCATCCAAGAACTTCAGTTATCTGGGTTTCTTAATGTTTGTTTGTTTGTTTGTTTGTTTGAAATAAGCAAGTGACAACACCCGCCATTTTCTGTCAGCCTTTGAACAATTGTGAGCCAAGCCAACCCCCACTCCCCTCAAGCTCAGAAACTCCGAGGACAGCTGCGCTTTCAGGTTGCTCACCAAGCTCATTTCGCTTGTAAGGAAAGCCAGTTCTGCCCAACGTCTCATCTCTCTCCTCCTCAGGCTACCTGGCATTTTGCCACAATGCTACACTGTGCTGGTTAGTTGTAACTGTTAACTCTGGGGAAGCCAGTCACAACTGAGGAATTTTCTATATCACATTGTCCTGTGGGTGGATCTGTGGGGAATTGTCTTGATGTTTCCTTGGGATAGGAGGATCCAGCCCATGGTAGGTACACCATTTCATGGGTTAGGGCCTGAGCTGTCTGTGAATGAAGGAAGACAGCCAGCTGAAAAGTGTGCAAGCAGGGAGCATGGGTGCATTCAATTCTCTGTGCTCTGGACTGTGGATATGATGTGACCAGCTACTCGAGTCCCTGCCTCAGCTTTCCTGAAATGTGGGTCTAGAACCTTAGATTGTAAAAGAAACCCTTTATCCTCCGCATTGCTTCTCGGCATGTATTTGTCACAGCCATAGACATGAAACTAGAACACAAGACCCCAGACATAATGCTTCATTAGAACCGGTGACAGCCACCAACCTGTCCGAGAAGGCCCCCGGCATGTGAGACAACGGGAACGTGTGCTTGGGGTTGGGCTTGGCAGATCTCGAAGGGAATGTGTTGGAGCTCATAGGAGGTAGTGATGGTTGGGGCAAAGGTCTTTGATGCACTGTGGGGGAAGAAGAAGAAATATATATATAGTCAGAATTCAAATTTGGGGACATTCAGAGTACCTCCCCAGCTCATACCAAACACAAGCCCCAAACCAATGCATATGGAGAGACAAAAATCCAAAAGAGCAGATGTAATTAGCAAATGGTAGGAAGATAACCTACCTCATTTTTTTCTAAATAGTTCACCGCCTTAGAATGCACTTAAAATTGCTGTTGCTCTCTATAGTGAATTTTTAATTTAATTTTGAATGGCTTACTTAGGAGAGAATTGTTAGTGGGAAACTTGTGAATTTCAGAGATGATTTACAATTTTTATTTTGTCTTTTGAAAGCTAAAAGCACATGATATTTTGTTCATCCACAGTTGCTGATTCTGTACCCATGTATGTAAGAGGGTATAAATGTTAGAAAATTTTCTATCAAGACATATGTGCAATTTTCTGTGCAGTTAGGTGTTCTAAACATGTGAACCTAAGTTTTTCTTGGTAAATCAACCAAGTGGTTCCATTTCACTATGGTCATGAGGTGAAGCAATTGGTGTATGTCTGTCTATGTTAAATGGACATGTATGGTTCCATACTCAATAATTCTATTTAAATAACTGATCAAAAAAAATGAGAGAATAAAGGTTTTAAGAAATGAGGAGGATAGGTTGTAAAAAAGATCTCTAGACATACCATCATCTTCATCCTGTATGGGGAAAATAATAAGAGATATTAGCTTTTTTATCAAAGTAACATCCATCAACACTAAGCCCCCCTTTTGTGAGCTGTGGAGGTTTTCAAAGGAGAAGAGGCAGGCTTGGAAACTTTTGTGTGAGACTTGTACTCTGCAGCATCTTCCTGACCACAAAATGCCTCCACTCCTGCCCTTAGGAATGAGACTGAAAGAAGTCAGCCACCAGGGGCCTCTCAGAGCAACAGGAACTAGGCAGTTCTGCCTGATGAATTCTAAGTAAAGATGCAGACACTGGCATTTAACACATTCTTTGGAGGTCTTGCTCTTGTTATTTGACTTCAGATCAGGGCAGGACAGATGGAGGCCCACCTCTCCAGACCCTACACTGGTTGCCCCTGTGCCAAGCATTTATTAAATGACATTTCATACTTACATTCTCCCTTCTGTCTGGTCCCCGTCCATGCCTGAAATGAGTTAGAGCACAGAAGTGAGCATCAAGAATTTCAAAGAGCCAGCCCCAGAATATAATGTCAGTAAATTGCATAAGAAGAAATAAAATCCACTGAGCCGTGGCCAAAGGGGAAGTTGCAAATGCCAGCAGAAATGCTGGGGAGATGGAGAGAAGGAAAATTTGGCCACTGGATGCTCTGTTATCATTGCAAGCTGAGCTAGGCAAACCTTTGTTCTACAGAGCTACTGTAGCAAATAATTACATAATTATACACATATATATGTTTAGTCAGCTTTTTGTAGCTATTAAATTTCACTGAGTAGATGTTTTTCCAAGCAAATAAAAACATTTTCAGTGATATTCTTCTTTGCTGAGGTTTTAAACCAGCAACCACAGGATCTACCCTTCGGGTAATAAGGAAGCTGTTGGCAAAGGCCCTTGCTCTGGGCTTTTCCAAAAGGAGCTTGGTGCCATTGGCACAGATGAACAAGCCAACCCAACAGCTTTGGCAATAGCTGTCTAAGGGCTGCAGAGGTGTCTGTGCTTCCTGGGAAAGAAGGGGAAGAGAAGAAGAAATTGTTGAATAGCTAGCGTCACAAGCTTCTCTGGCACCCCTCAGTACTTCCTGTATCATTGGACATTTTCATATTTTGGCAATTATGATTGTTTTTCCTGTATTTTTATTTTGTTAAGTAATGCATTAAAATGTTATGAAAGTTGATGACAGAGGATTTCCTTGGTGCGCCCTAGCCTAGTCTTGATTGAATCCTCACAACAGCCAAGCCAAGGCGATGGTTATGAATCTTGATAGGCAGATGAGATAATGAACTTCACTGTTTCCTCCTTAAGTAGCCTGGCTGATCCCAAATCCGGGCACACTTGTGTCATTTGGCAAATAGACCATACATGATTTTCTTATAGCAGAGGCGAAGCTGCCAGAGCAGAGCTCAGTCTCCTGTGGTTGTAAAAGCGGTTGAGCAGTAAGAAAGAAGCTAACGCTGGCCTAACCCCCGCCCCCAGTCCTTGTTCTCCCGATCCCTAATCCCTAATGACATAAACTGACAAATACAGCTTCTGTGTGCTGTTCAGGCTTCAGTCCGGCAAGGTGGGGAAACCCAACAAAAAAGAGAGCTGCTTCAGCAGGGTCTCCCCAGCAGCCAACCTGTACCCCCACCCAGCACTTCTCCCCACTCCTCAACCAGACTCCATTCTCCTCACAGACCTGAGCACTGATCATCTGACCAGCAAGGACAGGAGTCCCCGCCCTCCTACCCAAGTGCTGGGAGCTCGAAGGAGCTCTGCAAGCATTGCAGGACAATTACTTTGGAACCGGTGGCTTCTTCGCTATCAGGGGTGCGCTTCTTTCACTCCTTTCGTGTCTGTCCATGGCTGGTGGCAGAGGAGGCTTTTGTATCTTGGGTAAATGCTCCCCGAGAGTCCTGCTGAGTGTGCAGAGAAAGGATTTATTTGTAAGAAACCACCTTAACTAGGCAGAGACCTATAGGGAAACTCTGGGGCTTGACACAATAGAGGCTTACCTTCCCACGGGAGCTGAGGGCTGCAAGACATTAGAGAACACAGGTGAGGGTCCAGCACTTTCCAAAGAATAAGGATAAGACAAAAAAACCACACAAAAACTAAAACCACAAACCAACCAGGAAAACAGCTTACCTTGTCAGAAAATGCTGGTTTCTTTCCTGGAAACGAGAGAGAGCAGAACATTCAATTTGGGACAAGTGTGAGCTCAAGAAGCAGATTCTGATAACCACCACGTCTGGGTCTCCGGGGAAGACTGGCTTCAAGCCTGGGCTCCAGATTTTGAAGGGTATTTTGCAGAGCACCTGATCTTCTTGGCTTAAAAATACTGCTGAGCTTGTCCAAGTCACACAGCTGTGTACATGCTAAAGGGATGTGGGGGCATGTCTGTGCTGCTTCTCCGTGTGCGACTTAGTATAACTGAGCATCAAATGATGCTTGCCTTCTTGGGATTTTATTTTTCTTTCATCGGCTTAAGCATCTGTTGTTCAGCCCACTTTGATTCTTTGAAGTATATCTGTGTGTCATGTAGGAGTAATTTCCCTCCAACTCCTGTGGTACACTTGACACTATGTAAAGAACACCATTTTGTTTCTGGAAAAAAATAACTTGAGAACAAGGACTTTAGGAGATTGTCCTGGTGTGCCAGAAAACGTTTGATTGGTGATGATGGTGGTCATGGTGGTGGTGGTGGCCACAGTGATGGTGGTCATTGTGGAGATGGTCATGGTGATGGTTGTCATGGTGATGGTTGTCATGGTGATGGTGGCCATGGTGGTGGTTGTGGTAGTGGTCGTGATGGCAGGGTGAATGATTTTTCTTTGCTCACTTTTTTGATTTCTTTGAGACCAGATGACATTGAGGCCAAGTATCTATACCTGAGAACTCTTTAGTGCCAAGTTATTCAAAACAACTTATGTATCTGAGATCCTGTGGGTTGGGTGGGCCTTTTGTTTTCTATGTGATGAAAACATTACTAATGAGGTTCTAGTAACCTGGAAGCAGGCCTGAAAGTACCTGAGCATGTTGGACCTCAGTTTCCATGGCTGTGAAGTCAGTGTAGTTTTGCAGTGATGGTAACATATATGCAAGGCGAGGGACAGGATGGGTGAGCACTGACAAACGCTGGCTAGTTCCTCTGTCCTTTCCACCCTCGCATGCTCAGCACCCCAAGGCTCATGCTGATGCCGTCCACCTCAATCACATATTCGCAGCATCCTGTAAGGTCTGAGTTCAGGGTAGACCCAGGAAGGTCTAAGAAGATTGTCTACTTTGAATAACTCACTGGCCCAGGGAAGAGCATTCTCATGGCACAAAAGAAGTTTAGTACATATTTAGAGTTTGAGATTGAACACCTTCTTTAAATGGGTACCCCAAAAGTAAATTAACATTCTTTGACCAAAGTAGATTTTCATTTTTAAGAAAGTATTTGATTCATCAGAAACAAGAAAACCAAACAGCAATCTTCTGCTGTGCATATGCTCTTTGCATGTTGGGAATTTTATGGTCAAAGTCTAAGCATTAGTTCCTCTGCAGCATCATGGATAAGGATGCAGCTCAAGGTCAAGCATGTATTATCAGGAAATGGTTAGAGTCCAAGTCAAGTCTATCTACTTTTGCTGTTGTTGTTATTGTTGTTGTTGTTTGAGACAGGGTTTCTCTTTTTAACAACCCTGGCTGTCCTGGAACTCCCTCTGTAGACCAGGCTGGCCTTGAACTCACAGAGATCCACCTGCTTCTGCCTTTGCCCCCCGAGTGCTGGGATTAAAGGCATGCACCACCATCACTTGGCTCCTTTTTATATAACATGTACAGCTCTCTACAGTGAACTCCAAACTCAATGGATAACACAGCTTCTCATGACTCAGCAAAGTTAACATGTGCATCCGGGAAACAACAGCAAGCTGCAGCTTCCAATCCAAGATCTCAAAGTCATTTGGCCATCTGAGGAGAATACTGAGGCAAAGGCCTTGTTCAGAGTACCACTGGAGAGGAGTAAGGATGGAGCTGAGATCCGGATTCTATATTTACTCAGTTTAGGTGCTTCTTGCCCAGGTCCACCTAGTCTTTAGCAGGTTCAAAGCCTAGGTCCTCAATGTCATATGATAGGATGTAAAAGAGCACCTACTTCCAAGTCAGAAAGACGTGGGTTCAAATCTCAACCCACCTATGCAAACTGAGCCCCTCGTTCAACCTCTCTGAACTTGTTTCATCATCTCAGAGGTCGGGCTGATAGCAACCCCCCTTCACTGACTTGGCCTAATGATATAAAGTGCTTGCCACTTACCAGGTATTCAATAAATGATAGCTAAATTTTGGAGTTGACTTAAAAATAACTTTAAGGGTAGCTAGAATCGTGGCAGTTTGACTCATGAGTAAATTATGAGAAAAGCCCATAGTGTTTAATCAACTACATACATCCACAACAAAGGGCAACTCTGACACCGAATGGTACTTAGAATTTTAGAAAACATTTTCTCGTAAGAGAACATCTTCCTTATGGTGAGACTGTGCCCTAAGGAAGTCACCACCTCCCTAGTTCAGCATACTAAGAAGTAGCAGCCAAAACAGCTGATGACCGCTCTCCCAGAGCTCTGCCTCCTCAGCCCATTTCCCCCCCCCCCTGGTACCAGGATGCTTCACAGTCTTGGTGGATCAGGCACAGCCCAGGGACTAAGAGCAGGGGATCTGGGTTTAGGTCTCTGTCTTCATCATTTGGTAGCTAGGTGCTTCTGGAAAGTTACTGCTTTGTGCCTCGGTTTCTTTCTCCATAAAATGAGGATGCTTCTCCCAACAGTACATAGTAAAATGAGACGGTGCATATAAAAAAGTGCACTTAGTGCGCTATAAACGTAGCCATGGCCATTATGCATAAAATATGAGAAATACCAACCGAGTGTGAAGGGCTCTCGGTCAAGGGGCGCCAATGAGCGGTCGAGGGGAGGTTTCGTGCTTCTGTCTATTGATGGAGCAGGCACTGGGGTGGAAAGGGTTGAGGTCAGTTAAAAGAAGAAGTCTATTGGCTGGGGATGGGGTAGGTGGGCTGGTGGGCAGAAGGCAACCCTACGCTTACACTTTGCTGGTTTTTGGTTTCGACTTCTGCTGGGCTCTTCGTGGTTGGGATGGGATGGTGATAGTGGCTGCATGAAATAAAAAAAAATACAAATATTTGGAAGCTTTTCCATCTATGCTTCAGCAAGACTTTGTGGCACTGTCGCCCCAGTCTGTCTGGCTCTGCTCCCTTTTCTCCATCTCCAGGTCTCGCCCGCCAGCTCGCCATCCCCTCTGTCAGATGAGCAGGGGAGGTCACCTCCTCTCTGAGCTTCCTCACTCTCTCATGAAGAGTGCTTTCTGCACAGCAAAGGACCAAACAAAAGCTCCTGCCAAGCCCTCCAGGGGCTCTAGTCACATCAGAAGTGAAACCCAAGCCCCAGGTGAAGCCCTACACGAGATGCTCCTGCCTGCCTGGATTTCCAAGGGATTGATATGTTCTTCTTGGATGCTCTCAGGGTCCCTACATAAGGATCTCCTTACAGCTCTCACATCCATGCTCCTGAACATCTCTGTGGCTGTGCCTCCTCTGCCTGGGGTGTCCTCTCTGCTTCCCACATGACTGGCTTGTCCTGTGCCAGCTCAGTGTCAATTTGGTACCCTCGGTCACATTACCAGGTCTTCTGCCTAACTACATTTCCAAATCATTTCTATAACTATTTACCTGGTTAGCATCAAAACCTCATGAAAGTCAGGACATTCTGTGCTGTTCATGTTCTTCCCCTGGCACGGAGAACACTGGTGTGCAGTGGCTACCGAATCAGTATCTGTCAATGTGATGGACAAATTCTGCCTCCCAGTGGTGGAGGTGAAATTCTCCAGACTTCAAAAACAAAATGCCTGTGTAGACTCATGGGGCTCCGTGAAGCCCCTTTGCAAACATGCTATGCCAGCGTGAGGGCATCTATGAGAAGGAGGGTCTCCATATTTGTCAGGGCCCTCCTCTCACCCTAATCTTCCCTTCTGGTCCTGACACTTTGACACTTGGCACAGTTTTTAAGGTGTCCTGGCCACTAGTGGAAAGAGCACATCGCCAGATGCTGACTTCTTTAGCTTTGTGTGAGTTCCGTAGGAGCCGGACTGAATGCCAAAAGATGTTTCTAAATCCTGGCTTCACTGCATTGGAAGTTTTGTCTGAAATATGAGATCTGGCCAGCAGGTGGCGCAATACTGCTTGCAGGAGGGCGGTCTAGATTGTGAACCTAGGCAACGCAGGACCAGACTTCTCCCACAGTTAAATAGACGAATATTGAAAGAGGAATCTCTCATTAAACACGCAGTTCATATTGTTTATGCCGCCAAAACCAGCAACAAACATCATGACATGAACAGAAACTGCTCATATATCACCACAAAATTGAACCGCTGAGTGGAGCATGTGGGTACGCGTTTTCCCGTTTCTTACAAATTTAGAACCAGGTAAAGATGCTTAGTCCCTTCTCTCTCTGCTAAAGAAATAATTTCTGTGCATACAAAGTGGCGTGAAAGAAATGAGGAGGCTTACCGAGTGATTCCGACCTGTTGGCAGGGGAGGGAGGGCGGCCATTGGTCTCTGCGGGGGCACCGGAGGCTGCTGGGAGACCTTGCTGGTGGGAGGCCGGTCTGTGGAAACACAATATTCAAGTGGGAGAAGAAATGAAAATTTGAAGTGAGTGTTGTCTAAGTGCAGGGTTCTCTTTGGAACATGCTGTGCCTGCCCATGCCCCTGGAGGTGCCAACAGCACCCGATCCTTGTCCTCTAGGTCTCCAACACCAGCATGAGTCCCAGCTATAGAGTCAGACCCAGTCTGGGTCCTACAGGAGACAGGAAGCCCTTGGCCACTGTCTGCTCCTCTTCCTGCTCAAATTGGCTTGACTCTTCACATACATGGGGATAATTCCCATAATACCTCACACCAACAGGTGATATCCAAGACACTGCCAACCAAGGAAGGTCCCTATAGGATTACCCCAGTGAGAGTTTTCAGATACAGTTCTACAAATGTGGACTACATGGATGCACACATAAGCCCGCATGCATATATATGCACATAAAGTTCATATGCACGTGCACACATGAGTACCTAGAAACACATGTGTATGCAGACACTCATGCATGCACAGAGACATATGTCTGCATGCCTGCATATATAAGCTCACACTGCATTCAAAGGTGCTTATCAGTGTTACATTAGCTGCTACCCCTCATGGGCCCCTTGTTCTGTGGCTTCCTTCCCTTCACAAATGTTCTGGGCTGCCTCATCCTCCTACTTCCTCCTTTCACCCATCTCCTTCCTCAAAGGGAGGAACTGGCCCCCACCTTGTTACCAAGTTAAATAGCACATGGTCTTGACTTAGACACCCTTATCACTCTGACCACCAAAGAACTGTCCGAGATCCGCTGGACAAGTTTGGGGGTTCTCCCAGTCTGGGCTGGGAGAGGTCAGAGCGGAACTGTGAGGCATGAGCCGCAAGTGGCCAAGGACCTCCTGGCATCTTGTGCTTTTGGCCTGGCACTTTGCCACGCCTATAGAAACCCTCACTGAGATACGGGCTATGTTAGTTTTGGGAGGATTGTGGAAGGAGTCTGGAACTTGGGGTTGAAAAAGCACTGAGTGATCTCTTGATCCACCTTTTTGTCAGCCCTGGGAAGAATGTCATTCCCTGTCCAGAAGTGGGCTCAAGGCAAGGGCAATCCTGGTCTTCTCCACCCCACAGGCTGCCTTTCAGCTCCTCTGATGTGTCATGTTCTTTGGGACCTCAGGGCCTTTGAACAACCATTTCAAGTGCTTCAAATGTTCCTCCCTTACCCCCACTCTGCCTCATATAACCAACTCTTTCTCATTCTCAATACACTATTTGATTATCGGCCAAAGACTACCTCTCAAATATCACAGCCTGAGGGAGCAAGCCCATTTATTATGCTGGCTTGATAGTAACAATAACACGATGCAATTGTTTGGTCTTGCCTCACCCAGGAGACTAAGAGTGCTGGCGAATAAGGTCTGTCTTGCTCACTCTGTCTTTGTGACAAACATCTAGAGACACTCAGCAACCTGGGTTCACTTTTCTGCCCTAAGTCTGGAACAGTCTTGGTGATGGTTGAAGCTTCCTGCCTGTTAGCTTTAGTGTTCTCTCCTTCAACACACTAAGTGAGGTGATGGGATGGAGTCTAAAACAGAGTACAGCACAGCTCCCAGGGTTAGACACAACACTCCCTGGGTGCAGAGGAAGCCAAGTATGCCTTTGATCATTTTCTGTCACCTCCTCTACTAGAAAGGAATCTCCACAAGACAAAGGTGCATTTTCCTTCCTGGTAGCTTCCGGCAGCACATGCCGTCTGGCTCACAGTAGGAGATGAGGAACATTTGTGAACTTCGTGAGTTAATGAATAAGTGAATGAGGAAGGACATAAGGGTATAGAGAAACAGGTAGATGAGGAACATTGTAAAAACTGTTTCATTGTAAAGGCAGAACCGAGACCTCAGAATACCTTCACATTTATTGTGACAGTCTGCAGATGGCAGTACCAAATTGCTGCCCTCTTTCCGGCAAGCCTTGCCCTCTGTTCTGTCATTAGCCTGCTTCACTCGGGAGGAAATGGCCAGAGTGGTAGATTCTTTGGTCTCAGTTTTCCAGAAGCCGAGCAAGAATCAGCACCCAGAGAAGCTCCATGGGCAGCTTCTGGGCCAGCAGGTTGCAGAGGTTCTTACCAATGTACATGGAGTTGGTGTTGGGGAAAGGCTTGGCGGGCAGGATGGAGTTCTGCAGAGCCTCCTCATCATTGGAGGGGGGCGGCTCGTATTCAGCATCATCGTCCATCAGCGCCTCTTCCTCCTCATTGGGGGACTCATAGTCCCCGTCGTCCTCTCCTTCTGGATCATCATCGTTGGGACTTTCGTAATCATCTTCTTCCTGCCAGTACAGTGGAGGGACAGCACAGCTGGTACAGATGTCACAAGGATGACACTTTAGAGTCTGGCCTCTGTGAGATCTCGGCCCAGGATGCCAGCATCCTCCTGGCAGATCTGTCACAGAGGGAACTGTAACGTGTCACGTCCTCCACAGACGGGAAACCCATACTTTGGGGACAGGATTGAAGATTAATCTCTGGCTGAGCCCAGGAGGGCTCAAGACAAACCTGCAGGGATCCAGCTGCCATGCTGAAGCACAAACACACCTGGGGGAAACAGCTCTCTTGTTTCTTTTGTACAGAGTAAATCTGCTGTATTCCTTTGTTTCCCCCTAAAAAACCGTGCTTTTCCAGAAGCCATTTTCTTTCTAATGAAATGATTTTATTTACTAGAATCTCAGTAAGACAAGGGTCACTCCCTCCATGACTGTTTTTGAAAGACCTAGAAATGGCCATTTACCAGAAAGACCACTTAGACTGAGGGTCGGGAAGCCTGGGCCTCAGATCTGCCTGGACTTGGCAAAGGGGCTTGCACAGGGCACACTCTCCAGAAGGTTCCCTAGTTTTCTCTTGCATCACAGAGTCCTTAGCTCCCACCTGACTCCGTGCATGGCAACAGTGTGCAGTGTGAGGAGGGGGGTGCACAGCCCATCAGACTCTGGAAGGCACTGTCACTGTGACCCTTCCCACGCAAACCTGGCGTGGGAGCCTTTCCAGCGCTAACACTCAGTTATGAAATGTCTTCCCTCTGGGCCACCAGTGGTGATTTAAGTCCATGAGAACAAAAGTTACAGTAGCGTAGATTTCTAGAAAAGATAGCAGAAAGGAAAGGATTGCTGTTGGGCTTGGTAGTGGTCAGCAAGTTACAGCCCCACCTCTGAATTCTTCTAAGGAAGCTCTACTGTCACAGCTGAGTCCACTCATTTGTTCACTGCCCGTGACTGCCTCTATGCCACATGGTGGGGGAGGGGTAAGAGCTGAGTAGTAGAGAAGAAACCTTTCAGCTTCCAAAGTTGGAAATATTTACTGCCTGACCCTTTCAGGGCCCTGAAATGGAAAATTTCTGTGCTTCATTGGTGGAGGGGGCTTGCTCCTTTTTCAGCATTGCGATCAACATAAAGTTACCCCAGCCACCAGTATGAAGGTGATTTAGCCCAAACCATACTCACAAAGGATGACCAGCCACCATTGTCTTCTTCATGGCTCTCTGTGGAGGAGATAACATCACTATCAGCACCCAACAGAGAGTCAGAGCAGGTATCCCTCCCAGTGTCCATCACAGGCCCTCATCTTTCCTACTTCATGCTCGGGGCCAGCAAGTGTTGTGTTGAGTACAATTTACCCTGCCGGAACTCATAAGTCACAATGTAATGGTATCAAGAGGCAGTGGGATCTTTAAGAGATAATTTAGTTCCAAGAGACCTATGAATGAATCGATACCTTTCGCCAAAGACTGACTTGGGTCTCTGCAGACTGGAGTGGGTATCCCAGGAGTTATCTGGGCCTTGAGACTGGATGCCTTGTTACAAGTACAGTCCCGGTATTTTGGTCACTTCTATACATGCCCCTTACTATTCTCACGTTTTCCCACATGATGCTATTTGTAATGAGGTTGAATTCAGCCAGAAGTTGAGCTGATGGCAGCACCATGCTCTTGGACTTCTAGAACTCTGAAATTAATAAACCTCTTCCCTTCATATGTAACCAGCTTTAGGAGCAGTGTTCTAGCAATGGAAAACATACTAAGAGTGCAACTTACTATTGGCCATATCATTTCTGTTTGAAGAGTTCTTTCTACCAGAGAGCACAGATGTACCTAAACTTCCTTGTGTGTATATAAAAGTTACTCTGGAATGTTTTCATAGTGTAAGACCTGGGGCTTTATTCATAGAGTTTCTTTCTTTCTTTTTTTATTTTTTTTAAAGAACACAACATGTTAGCTTGTGGTCATTGTACTCAATGTCAGGGATTAGGCCCAACTCCAAGGCAGTTGCTCAGTACTTGAAGACCGCATTTATCCATCTTTTTTCTTTTTAAAGATTTTTTTTAGATTTATTTATTTATTTATTTATTTATTTATTTATTTATTTATTTATTTATTTATTTATGTATACAGTATTCTGTCTGCATATATGCTTGCAAGCCAGAAGAGGGCACCAGATCTCATTACTGATGGTTGTGAGCCACCATGTGGTTGCTGGGAATTGAACTCAGGACCTTTGGAAGAGCAGGCAGTGCTCTTAACCACTGGGCCATCTCTCCAGTCCCTCATAGAGTTTCTTAATCAGCAGGACTGTATGGGATCCAGAAGCCCCAATCTAAATGGTTTGAGCAATTGAACAATGGAAAACTGCATGTAAGACTCAGAGATGAGACAGTGGCTCAGCTCTAGTGCTCAGAGCTGAGCCTCGGCTCTCCCACAGAGCAAGTGGAGTTCTGCAGCGTTCCTCCGGAGTGGTACCCTTCTGCCTCTCAGTGGGAATCCGAACTCTTCTATGATGGAGAACTGGCTGATAATTTGTGTCCTATGCAAGGCTCAAGAAGGCCAGAACTGAAGCACACAACACCTCCTAAAGAACTCCTCTCAGTCCCGGTACGTTTACCTGTCTCCTCTTGAAATCGTGGAATCTGGGGTCTGCAAAGGCAAACAACAGCGTCTCAGTAGCCTGTCGACCTAAGGGCATCTCCTTTGCCCAGCCTAGCCCTCTGCACCAATCAGGATTATGTCTCCCTGCCTAAGACTCATATTCTTGTTGCTTGGTAGCCAGAGTTGGACTGTCCCTAGCTTCTGGGGACCACTAAAGTCACACTGGTGTCACAGTCAGGAGCTTGTGACTCTTTAATGATCTAGGGAATGTTCCCCTGTTGTCCTGGACCCAGGGGCAAAATGTTCACTGGGGAGAAAAAACTCCCTCCCCTCCTTAGACACTCTCCTCATGACTCCTGGGACAGAGGCGACCACCACAGGTGAAGCAGTAGGGGCCACAACAGTGCTACAGATGCTGTTACAGGCTCTACTTGAGATTTTAACCCTTGAGCTCCCTTGTACCAGGGCTTAGGCTTGAGCTGTGCACTCACTTGCGTGTGAAAATGCTCCTTCTCTCTTCATTCTTGTTGATATCCTGACTTAACTTAGTGAGAATCCTACAAGATAAAGGCACACGTGAAGAGACCAAACAATCCCCTCCTAGCCTCCACCTCCCTGCTGCTCCCCCATCCACGTGAGCTCCATGCACATAGGCCAGACTTGGCCAGTTTTCCCTCAGTGTCCATCCTTCCCAAGCCAGCCTTACATCTTCAACTCCATGTCCTGTCCCCAACTAGACAGAACTTGTCCCCACTTTCCTCAGGACCTGACCTGGTACCAACCACGTCTGCTCCCGTGACGTCTTCTGTCACCTGCTGACCTACGTCTACTGAGCCTTTGATATCTGGCTCTGAGCTCTCCTTAAAAACTGGTCACCTCACACCTGCCTCCTCTGTGCTCTGAAGGCCTGGGGCCCTAGGATCTGCACACTGGAGTCGTATAATCTTGCTGTTCATAGAATGTGGTCCCTTGAGTCTTGGTTGATCATTCCTGTGACCAAACCATGTGCTAGACCTAGAGGCCCATGTGTATTTCCTACTACAAACTCCGATGGGCTGTTTCATCCTATTGTCTCCCCGGCCACCGTTGTCCCTCTTTGCGTCTGCTTAGTCACATGGTATGATGGTCAATCTTGCTTATGTGACATGGTATGAGATGATCAGTCTTGCTTAGCAGTTTAATTGGACTGAGAGACACCTAAGAGACTACAACATCACACTTCCTGGTGTGCCTGTAAAAGCGTTTCCAGAGGTGAGCGGACTGTGAGCGCTCTGACTTCAGTGGGGGTTTTGACTCATTTGAGGTAGGACAGAAAAAAGGGCAAATTATGGAGGCCCAGGATCTGCTCAGAGACTCTTGACAGCTTAAAGTCAAGAATTCCAGCACAGTTAGCAACACTTGCTGCAAAAGCTGTGCATTCAGAGACGTTTTATAGAGACATATTTTAATAAAAATATTAAAATAGCAACAAATCATGCTTAAGACCTACGTGTACATGACCGTTCTCCTATTCCAGATAAAAACCTATAGTTTTCTAGGACTCTCACTGGCAGTGAAAGACACGTCTTCACCCCCTTTGCACAATCTTGTGGCTCATAGTTCATTTTTGTAATATTGTAATCCTATGGATCCATCCTATAATCTCCCTTTTTGAAAAGAGACAGACAAGGTGGTGTCTGCTCTTAGTAATTATGTGAGCTGTAACTTGAGAGAAACCAAGTGTATTTGGTGACTGCTAAGACACTTCAGGGCCACTGTCCTTGAAGAAGCCCATTCCCACCCTCTCTGTGTATCTTCTCCCTCTGAGGGCATCTCCTTCTAGTAACCCTTGTGTTTAAATCTATGTTAAATATTCTTTTCATATTTTAATAAACTCCAACTCTGCTTCAGACTGGCTCATCCTGAAATTCTTTTCTGCTTGGAAGTTAAAGATGGACTTCACCTGAGTGGAGGTCCCTGAAGGATAAGGGGACCCTTAAGACCACTGGGAGCTGTTGTGTTTTGTGTCTCCAGCTGCATGGGTGTGAGTACACTTATGCATTCAGATTTTGAATAGACTGTCGGGAGGAGGTTGGTTGAACTATGGAAGTGATGGCCAGGTTGGAAGACGTTGGTATCTAGACGTGGGTACCCGAAGAGTGTTTTAGACCCAGTGTTTTCTCCTGTCTCTCTCTGCATTCTGGCTGCCATGAAGTGAATGAATGGCTCTGATCTTCCATGCCCTTCCACACTGATTCTCTGCCTCACTTCAGGCCCAGAAGTCACAGAGCCAAAGGACATGCTCTAAACCTCTAAAGTCCTGAGCTGAAATAAACCCTTCCTTAAGTTGTTGTACAACGATTTGTCACAGCGATGAATAACTAAATCGCCCACGAGGAGTTCTCTTTTTAAAAAAGATTTACTTGTTTGTTTTAGGCATATGAGGGTTCTATCTGCATGTACAACTTTATGCCAGGAGAGGGCACCAGATCCCACTATAGATGGTTGTGAGCCACCATGTGGTTACTGGGAATTGAACTCAGGACCTCTGGAAGAGCAGCCAGTGCTCTGTAAAGGTACAGCTTGCAGAGGGAGAAACTCTTGAATCATCCAGTCCCTGAGACCAAATTCTGGTCAAAATAATTGAGTATACTATGTGCTCAGGTACATCCATACAGAACCAGCAAGTTCCCAATACCCAGCACAGGGAGAGCCTTGGTTCTGGGGCTGTATCTCAAGTAGCCCCTCAAACCCCCAGAACACAAGACTCCACACTCCAGACTTTAGCAGGACCCTCCCTGGCAAGCAGACTCAATGCTCTTTGGAGATTATGTAATTGAAGAAGCTTCAGAGCACATCCCAGTTACATTTTGCAGGAGGTCACAGAGGTTCAGACAAAAGGATATGGTAGATTACTGATGAGGGCCACCTGTCTCCACAATGCACAGACACCAGTGGATCAAAGCCACCCTCTCTAGTTCAGCATACCACAGCCTTGTGCAGTTCTGTCTGTGTTGTCCTCTTGCTGGGACAGGGCGCTCTTGAGCGTCTTCCTAGCTGTGAAAGTGATGTTCAACCTATGTCTCTTCCTCTCATGGGGACAGGTTGGTCTCATACAGATTTACTAGATAGCAAAGGCAGTCCTTAACAGCCCTAACGTTTTTATTCCTCCTTCACTTCTAGGGGCTCACAACTCACTTCTCAGTACCCTCCTACCTTATAGGAGTGACAGGGAAGATTAATTTGAGGAGCCTAGAGACTCAAGAGTGAAGACAAATAAGGCAATGGTAAGCCCTCCATAATAATGTCATTGCTAAAGCAGAGGTTCTATCTATCTACCTGTCTGTCTATCTATCTACCTGTCTGTCTGTCTGTCTGTCTGTCTGTCTGTCTGTCTGTCTGTCTATCTATCTATCTATCTATCTATCTATCTATCTATCTATCTATCTATCTATCTATTTCAAGACAGGGTTTCCTTGTAGCTTTAGAGCCAGTCCTGGAACTCATTCTGTAGACCAGGCTGGCCTCACACTCACAAGAGATCCGCCTGCCTCTGCCTCCTGAATGCTGAGATTAAAGACCCATGCCACCACTGCCTGGCCCTAGAGCAGAGGTTCTCAACCTGTGGGTCGTGACCTCTTTGGAAGGTCAAATAACATTTCCACACAGGTAGCATATCAGACATTTGTATTACGATTCTTAGCAGCATCAAAATTACAGCTGTGAAGTAGCAATGAAAATAATTTTACAGTTGGGGCCACCACAGCACGAGGAACTGTATTAAAGGGTCGCGGCATTAGGAAGGTTGAAAACCACTGCCCTAGAGAGAGAGGAGCTTTTAAAATGCGGGGGTGGGGAGCACTTCCTAGTTCTCTCTAAACACAGGATCAGAACATTTGTGACATAACTATTATCACATGTGACCCAGCAGTGATTGTTGAGAACAGACAGCAGGCATGCTAAAGGTCTCCCATAGGACAGCCAGAGACGAGTACACCCTGCATCCTGGCAGGATGGCGGTAATAGCTACAGCAGCCACTTGCTCCTCTCCTGTCACCTGCTTACTTAAGAGCAGGCATTAAGGGCCTTCTTGGGGCCAAGAACTCTGCTCTTGAGCCCAATGGAGAGAAGAGAAGGGGGCTGTGGAAATATCTCAGTCGTCAAAGTGCTCGCTACACAGAGCGTGGGGCCCTAAGGCGTAAGCTCCTTTGATCCCCGCCACCCACATCAAAGCCGGGATGGTACTGAACACTGGTGATCCCAACACTGGTGAGGCAAAGACAGGCTGGACCCTGAAGTTCACTGGGTAGCCAGCTGACGCCCCAGATCTCAGTGAGAGACCCTCTTCTAACAGCACAAGGTGGATTGTTCTTGAGAAATGAAAACTGAAGTTAACCTCTTGTCTTTACACACATCACACACATACACGTGCTTGTGTGCTCACTCACACACACATATCTGCATGTATACGCATACACACAAAATAAGAGAAAAAGGCGAGAACAAGTGTGCATGCACACATGCGTGCAAGAGAGAGTACCAGCCTGGCCTGAAATTTGAAATCCTCCTATTTCAGTCTCCTGAGGGGTGGGATTAAAGGTTCATGTCATCACCTAGATAACTATGAATACTTAAGGAAATAATGTTCAAAGTAAGAAAGTACCATGTACGTTCATGTGATGGCGGTGGGAGCTTGGACAGGAGGACAGGGATTACAATTTAAAACTACCAGCCCTCAGCAATTAGGTACCCTTTCAGCGAGGGCCTGAGGAAGGTGGAGCTGAGCCAGAACTCGGTGCTTCCATCCCACAGAGCTTAGCTGACCTTTGACTCGCTCCCACATACTTTGACTCTTAAAAAAGATGTCTCCCGCTCTTTGCTGTTGTTGCCCTTCTCACCAGTGTCTCTAACAGCCAGTCTGGGGCTGCTGGGGCTCTAGCTGGAAAGGAAGGAAACGCTAAACCGCAGGCCTCACACAGTGCAGCAAAGAGCTGAGAAAGGGGCAGGATGGCTCAGGCTGCCACAGGCAGCACGGCCCCGCCTCCCAGCCTCCTGCTGTTGAGGAGGGCTGCTAAGACTTCTTCCAAGGCGCCAGCCCTGCATGACCACCGCGGGGGCAGGCTGTTGAGTTTCTTTGCTAGCGAAGTGACTGCTACCTTTGTGTGAGCCCACAAAGTTGCTCTCCACCCCAGTGGACCAAATGACAGTGAGTGGCAGAGATGACTCAGTTCCACTCTCCCCACAAACCCCCAAGCCTCACTCCCCCACTAGGGAATGAGAAAGATTAGGCATCCACACCGTAGGTTGTTCTTCCCCTCATCTGAGGGTGCTGCTGACTCCGGAGGGCTTGCACCTGTCAAATGAAGTCAAGCCATTGCAGGAGGGTGGCATGTCATAAAGGCCTAGGTCCCAGGCCCAAAGCATCTCTAACTTACTGGGTGACAGAGTCAGTCTTCATCATCACATTCTCAGATCTTTCCCAAGGATGCACAAGGGACAGAAACTGCAAGCCTGAGACTGTGACCATAATGCCCTTCCTCAAGGCCAGCATCTGTTTGTCTTCAGCAAGGCAATTTCCATCCAAAGGTTGCAGATTATTGTTTGCTTGTTTTAATTTTTGTAATACATAGGTCCATCTGTCTACTCTACTGCCTACTCATCAGGATGGCCTAGGTGCACCTGTCACATAGATTCCCAGGTCTACCCTACAGTGGGTCAGAGTAACTCCCAGCAGACCCGAGGTGGCTCTGATGATCAAAGTAACTTTGTCACTCCAGATTTTCATGGAGATTGTTATTTATAAAAAGAAGAAGAGAAAAACGGAGAGAAGAGAAGGGACTTTGTCAATACAAAGGGAATAAGGTTGAAGTGGAGTGAAAGAGACTGAAGGGCTCATCTGTCTGGGAGCCACTGCCACGGCTCCCTTCTCAACAGTTCATTCTAATTCACTGATTATATTCCGCCTGTGGGCCTGGAAATCAAATGTGCTGATGGCTCAAGAAGAAAGAAACAGAAAGGAAGGAAGGAAGGAAGGAAAGAAGGAAGGAAGGAAGGAAGGAGGGAGGGAGGGAGGGAAGGAGGGAGGGAGGGAAGGAGAGAAGGAGGGAGGGAAGAAGAAAGGAGAGAGCACAAATGAGGGACTGGGGGTAGAGAGAGAGAGATAAGGAAAGAGGAGGGAGCCATCAGAACACACAACACACAGAAAGAGTGAGCATTATCTGACCAAATCCAAGTTTTATTGCCTCTGTTGTCCTATATGTAGCTGTCTAGTAGCCAATGAGGTTGAGGGACAGGCTATTTCTTGTCATAGTGTGGCCACTAAAAGTGCTTCCTACCCCTATTTTGGTTGGCATGCTCCCTTGAGAGGCTTCCTCTTGCCTGGGGATCCCTCCAGAACTGCACGCTCCAGGCCCAGAATGGGGTCGACATCTACACCTGCCTGGAAGGGCCTTGTCAGAGTGTCTCCTCCAACCCTGGCCTTGGCCCTCCTCCCAGAACACCTTTGTACCATCATGGCCCCTGCTTTGAATTTCACCATTATTTGAAGAAACAAAGTGTTCTGCCTGCCTTAAACTATCCACCTCTTTGAACCACGAGGCAGGCCTTCCATATCCTTCTTCAGCCAAGGAGCCACAGTGTCTGTCTGAAGATTCAGGAAGGTCCTTGCATGGCCTCTTAGCCTTCAGTGGAACCCTGCATATAGGTCAGAAAGTCTCCGGGAGTAATGTGACCTCCCTGCTTCTCTTTCAATGGCCTTCATGCCTACATTTTACTTGGACCTTCCAACCACTTGAGTGGTAAGCAGATATAGTTAGTTCTGTTTTTTTTTTTTTCAGTGTGAAACTCACGGGAACGGAGAATCGGTGCCCACGTTCAGTGAAGTCTTAAGTAGAGTTTCCTGAACTTGCATTGGAGGGAAAGAAATGGCAGGTGAGATGAAGCACCCACCACTGAGAAGGACTGTGGAGGGCTGGGTGCCTGGACCGGGATTAGCCAGTTGGTGGGAGAGGGAAGGCTGGAGATAGGATTCATGATTGCTTCTGTTTTTCTGGGGGTTATTTATTTGTGGGTAAAGAGTGTTCCTTTTTCCTCTGAGGCTCCCCTCTGCTCCTTCCTCGCTGCCTCCTCTTTCTCGGCTGTAGAGATAAGCAATGTGTAGATGAGATAAGAGGTGTCTCTGCTATTAGGAAGCTTGCGGCTTTCTAGGGAGAGGCATGTGAGTAGATGGATCTAATCATTGGATGTGATAGATATGGTGAGCGTTAGCAATGCAAGGCATCAGCTCATGCCCGTCTGCCCCCTGCACCACCCACACCAGTGCTGCCCCCATCATCCTTGGCTACAACATGAGACTCAGTCTAGGCTTTGTAAAGGGAACTTCCACTTTTTTCTCTAAGATCCCTTTATCATTAAAACGTTCAGGGTGTCTTGATCAGCAACTATGTCCTGAGAGAGTGACCGTCTTTGCAGAAAGAGAATTTCATTACAGAATCAACCTTCTTAACAAAATCTAACTTAACTTTGATTTTGTTTTGTTTTCCTGACAAAATACTGTTGAGCTCACTTTGTGTTGGCCAGCTACTCCTGGGCATGGGGATTGCCCTGAAGTGTGGTTAATATACCAGTGAGACTCCATTGAAGAAAACTGGTTTCTCCTTTGTTATCAACTGCAGATAGCTTTATGGTTGTGGGGGGTGGGGCCTGTGTCTATTTCCCCTGCTTAGCGTTGGGACCCTGTCTGATTGGAACTTGTGCAGGCTTAGCATGTGCTGCCATGGTCTCTGTGAGTTCATACGTGCATCACTCATGTTGCATCTGGAGACACTGTTTCCATGGAATCACATCACCCCTGGCTCTTACAATCTCTCCCACCTCTTCCGCATAGCTCTCTGAGCCCTGAGGGGAGGGTTTTGATGACATCCCATTTAGGACCGAGTGCTCCAAAGCCTCTCACTCTCTGCATATTGTCCACTTACGGCTCTCTGATATTTTAAGCAGTGGGGAAGGACACAGAGTGGTCATGTTTTGCTTCTGTACTTGACTACAGTCTCTTTTCCATCAGCCTTTAGGACAATGGTCAAGACACACCAATCTCTTTGCAAGATGGTGGAATACTAATTGTTAAATATCTGTATTGTTAAGGACAGAGCCGAGGAACCTATGTTCCTTGCATAGCCCTCCCCCCATAAGAGCCACTACTTTTCCCTTCTACAGATGGGAAAAACGAGGCTCAGACTATTGAGTAGCTTTTCCAAGGGCCCCATTGGAGGCAGGAGGCAAACTCAGCTTTAGAAGCAATCCCTCTCTCCCTGCAGCCGTGTGCCCTTGCTAGTTTCTGACCCTCTCTTTCCAGCAAGATAGGATTGGTAAAAATGGGTACTGTGCCGGGGACAGCTTTACACAAAACACAAGCTTAGACTTATTCAATGTTTTGGTTGGTTTGTGCTTTTGTTTGTATTTCCCAAGCATTTCTTCTAATTTCCCCCCGACCTTTGGAGGTCAGTGCCATTATTATTCCCGTTTTACAGATGAGGAACAGAGGCTCCGAGTACTGAGACAGCGTGCTCAGAGCCCTTGTAGCCTCTTGAGATGAGAGCGTCCGCATCTAGCTCATTATCTTGTCCCAGCTGAGTTGCCTCTAAGTCGTCTTTCACACTTCCCTGTCTTCCCTAATACTCTCCCCAGTACACTCCCTCACTAACTCTTCCTTACAGAAGCTCACAGACCCTTTAAACTGTGGGCAGCACATACCAAGTAGCCGGGTTAGCCTCTTCGTTTTCCTCTGGCCTGCTGCACACAACCCAGGCTCTCTGACACGGCAGTAGTACCAATGGCTGTCCCATCCAACATGCTTCCTTCTCCCAGAATGTTCCACAGTTCTTCCCTTTTCTATTACTTTTCCTCATCTTCCTCCTCTCCATTTTTTTTTTCTCTTTGGCAATAGGGTTGGTTACATATAGCCCTGTTAACCTCTAACTCATTTGTGTTGCTGAGGCTGTCCTTGAACTCCTAATACTTCTGCTTCTGCCTCCTCCCCAAGGGCTGGGGTTACAGGCATGCCCCACTATGACTGTGGATGGGTTGTTACCTGCTCTTCCAGTTAGAATGTAAGCATACTGTGTGAAGGATCTGTCCTTTATCTTTGTAGTTCCTCAGGGCATCTAGCAGCATTTCACCAAAAGAATGAAATGTTCATGAAGCAGAAATTTGTGTAGGGCCTGAGAGGTGGAACTCAGATGTCCTCAAAGGGTTAATATATATTACGAGCACATGGCCACTATTTCTGATACTTTGCGCTCTCCCACGAAGATCCACATTAGCACCAGGTGCCATTTCCTTCCTCCTGGGAGATTCTCTCTAACAGCTGCAGTGCGGCTCAGCATTTGGGATGAGTGCTTGGAGACGCTCTGTGTTTGGAAAGACCTGTTCTACCTGCGCTTGCCAGCTGTTGGACAACACACATTTATTGATGCCTACTGTGTGCTCGGCACAGGTCTAGAGGACAAGAACCTGCAGCCAATACCACCTTAGGGCACAGTATAACAATGGGCTCTGCTGTCTCACACACCCCTCTTCTAGCATGCTTGTCTTTTGACCAAAGACAGAAGCATGTTCTGAGGCCTCTAACTTTTTCATGACTCTCACAGTTAATTATTAAGACGTATCCCTTCGATTATTTGGGCAGAAGCAGTAAATATAATGAAGACTCAACCAAGGCAATCTGATTAGGATTTTTGCCTTCATTTCTGAAATAACAGGTTGCTGGGGTGTGGTCTTGAAACTGTTCCCCCTTTCGGGGCTTAAGGGATCTTCTCAGTGACCTTGTTTCTGATAGAAACCGCTCCCCACCCCCGTAGCCATCTTCGTAGTTACTCCTGGGGTGCGATGTAATTTCTCATCTCTGACTATGTGGGTAATTTTTCTCTTCACTGTTTATCTCTAGTCTGTAGTTTTGGGGAAATTTGACAATGAAGCATCACAGAGGAGCAGTCTGCCTGCTTCTTGGGCTGAGGGTTTCTGATGCCTCTCGAATCTGTGGACTTAACAATTTTTATCCAACTTGGGAATTTCTCAATGGCTATTTCGTCTTGTCGTTTATTTCGATACCTCCTCCTCTCAGCGGGCACATCTTTTGGGAACCATAATTCTGCATGTTCAGCTAATTGAAGTGCCCTCTGCCCATCCCCAGGTGCTGGGTGCTCTGCCCGCTGCCAGCACTGGAGAGCAAATCCAGAGCCTCACAAAAGCTAGGCAAGCACTCTGCCCTGAGCCATCCCCCAGCTCCCTACTGATCTGCTCTGCGATACTTTCTCCTCTGCTTGACTTTGGGTAGTTTCTCTTGTTCTGTGTTCGTGTTCAGTGACTCAGTTGGTTAGTTGTCAACTTGACATAAACTAGAGATACCAGAGAAGAGGGAACCTCACCCAAGGAACTGCCTCCAGGCAAGAATGCGGGGCATTTTCTTGATTGCTAATTGATGGAGAAAGGTCCAGCACACCGTAGACAGTGGTACCCCTGGGAACATGAGTCTGGGAAGTATGTAAACGGCAGCTGAATGCAAGTCTGGGAGCAAGCTGGTAAGCAATTTTTTGTTCCTCAGAGGTCTCTGTTTCAGTTCCTGCCTCTGTGTTCCTGCTTTGAGCTCCTTCCTTGGCTTGATAACGGACTGCGACCTGCCAATCAAAAACACCCCTTCCCCCCTAAGCTGCTGTTGGTTATAGTGTTGATGACAGCAGCAGAGAAGAAAGTAGGACACCGAGGTGTGATTCTGCAAAACCTAGTTTCTAGTGAAACTACGCCAGTTCACCCCTCATCCCGGATACTTTCAGAGTTTCTACACAGATCTGTGTGTGCTTCCTGTGCCTCAGTTTGACTTTGGGTACCCAGAGTCCAGCTTACAGTGCTCTTTTTTGATAGATCCATCTATCTGGGTCAGTCATGGGTTGGTTTTAATATATTTATTTTTTCCATTGTGGGTCATTTTTTCTTGTTTATCTCCTTGCCTGCTACTGATTAGGTATGGCACACTGTGTTTTTGTTTGATTGTGGATACTTTTGCGTATTCGAGTTTTGTTTGAGAATGTAGTAAAGTTGCTTGGAAGCAGTGTGCGTTGTCTCTGCCTCGCTTTAAAGATTCACCGGGCTGAGCCAGAATAGGTTTCAGATTAGGACTGTTCCTTCTTCATTTCGGAGGCAAGGCCTTCTTGTACACTCTCCTTGGTGACTGGGTTTGGGCACCCTGACACCTGACTGGTAGAAACGCGCCATTTTCAACCCTCTCTCTTCTGTTACCTCTCTAATTAGACAGGTCTTTGATCAGACACAGGCTTCCTACCATGCATAGGCTGACCAGTACCCTACTAGAGAGGGCCCCTGGAAAGTGTTCCAGGACATTGTCTATCCAGTTCTCTCCTTTCGGGCTAATGGACTCTAATCTCCTGGAGTCTCAACTCAAGAAGCCATCAGACTCAGGCTTTCTCTGTTCTGGGAGTTGAGGGTGAGCACAGGAAGTTGCTGATTCTCTTAGTGAGAACTACAACAAACTTATCAGCCCCATTTAAATGGGAGTATGGACATCAGGTTCGCCCAGCTGCTGCCCCAATAGGATGTGAACCTAGAATTATACTTTCCTGTTGCTTTTTGGAGAAAGTAGATTCTGTGAAACTTTTCATGATTTTTCATACATAGGAAGAGCAAAACCTAAAGTATCTGGGGCTGAGTCTGTGGCCATCAATTTGGACTCCTGAGTGCCTGACTTTTAACAGAACTCATTCGTGCACTCGTGGGACTGTCCTGTGCCTGTACCCTTAACATAAAACCACCGCCCCTTGTCCCCAGGAGGTCCCCCAGCAGATGCACCTGAAGCAATAGGTGGTGCTGATCCTGATAGATCCCTTAGAGCAAGAGAAGGAACTCTGGGGAATGCCAGAAGTATATGTTTCAAACCAGTACCACCAAAAGCACACGCAACTCATGAGTAGCTTTAGGCTGACTGTCACAATGTTTAAAAACACTTGAGT
The DNA here is from genome assembly GCA_004026605.1 of Ondatra zibethicus. Lineage (NCBI taxonomy): Eukaryota > Metazoa > Chordata > Mammalia > Rodentia > Cricetidae > Ondatra > Ondatra zibethicus. The sequence continues at coordinate 264,785 of PVIU01000035.1, read as the reverse complement.
CAGTATTGAAAAGTTTGAGACACAGAACATTTGAACTCATGTTTCTTTGATCAACTTGAAGATTAATCATCATTGGGTACAAATTGACTAGAGCTGAGTGACTGAAGATCTTTCAGAATGGAACATATGATACGTGATTTGCCACAACCAACATTACCTGCTATTGTTTAACCATCAATCAACCTTTGTACTAATTATCTTTAAATCATAATTTCCTATTTTTGTTTTAGTGTAAAAATATTTCTCTAGGGACACTTAGATTGAAGGATAACAAAAAGAAAGATAAATCAATGGGGATTTGTGTTTACAACCTCTCCTACTTTCTACATTTATATCACCTGCCTGACCTCTGTATTTGAGCATGTGAGGCCTTCCCTAGGATGATGAAAAATACATGTTTCAGTGCCCAGGGTAGATGTTACTAATCAATCATAACTCCTTTTCCTCCACATTCTTCTTAACTCTACACTAATAGCAGCCATCTCAAGAAATCAGTATTGACGGATAAAATGATTTCCCTTGCCATTATTTATTTGGGTCCACGTTCATTTTACTGATCAAGAAACAGAGGTCTTAAAATCTTAAACCAATGAGTCAGTGAAGATGCCCTGAAGAGCTAGACGGATGACTCAGCAGTGAAGGGCATGTACTGCTCTTCCAGAGGACACAAATTCCGTTCCCAGCACCCACATCAGGTGCCTCACAACTGCCTGTAACTCCAGCTCCAGGGGACTGGACACATTCTGCAGGCCTATACATGCACCTTTGCTCTCATGTACATACCCACATGCAAACATACAGACAAACACATAATTTTAACATGAAATAAATCTTTTAAAAGATGCCATGATGAAACTGTAAGGGTCTCTTCACTTTGGTACTGTGTTCATAGGCCCAAGCCATCCTATCAAAGAGACAGGAAGTGAAACACACAATCCACTGCTAGCATCACTGGATCTGTTACTTCCTTCTAACTCATCATGCGATTCCTCTTCCCCAGACACAGCTATTGTCCTCAACCTCCACACACACACACACACACACACACACACACACACACACACACACACACACACACACACACCCCGACACAGCTTTCCCTGAACAGGTCTTTATTTCAACCTGCTCCCCATTCTGCTGCCCATCAGGGGGTTTACTCACGGCATCCTCAGCTTAGGGAACTTCTGGATGTCATTTTCTGTCAGGTTCTGGAAAGAAGAGACACACGGCAGGCAGGTTAAAACACACAGGAGGGGCCCTGATCAGGTGGCTAAGAAGGGAGCAGGCAGAGAACCACAGTCACTGCAACACCCTTAGGTTTACTTTTTTCAAAGAGAATCCTCAAACTGGAATCTTATGCAAAATTTCCTGAATTATGAACAAAAATGACTTTAGGAAACAAACACGGGGTAAATCTGTGAAACCAAACAGAATCTGTTTCATGGGCAAAATTTGGCAACCTGTTCCCTATAGTTTCATCCCGTGATTCAGGTCCCTACTCAGCTTTGTATAGGAAGGGAGCAGTTAGGGTCTAAATGTCATCAGAGGATCTAGGACTGAGGTGTCTTGGCCAGGTGCTTGTTGGAGCATTAGGTCCAGCCTTCATCATTCTGTGGTGTGTTTTCTGACCAGGCCCCTGTCAGGCCATCTGAGCTATAGCGAAAAGATGAAGGAAAAACCATATATGTGGAAGGTGGAAGACAAGGGTTTTTGTTCAGAGTATGGTGTGATGAGTTAAAGGCATTTGGGTTCTTCCGGAGGGACACTATAGAGGTGTCTGAGAGGAGAACACGAGCTGAGAAAGTTGAGGAAGTGACGAAAGAGAAGGTTCACATGACTATGACTGGGGATAGAGGAGGAGGATGCCGGGAGAGAAAGAAGCTTCTAAGACATGGCCAACAACTGGGAGGGAAGTTGAGAAATGGGGAGACAGGAGTTTTGTTGTGTGATAAAGCTTCCTCATCCCCTTCCTTCAAAACCCTCCAGCAATCCTGAGCTAAACTTTATTGGAGTTAGATTTATGGATTTCAGAAGCATGATTTTACGCTGAGTTAAGAAAAAGAGGTTCGTAGAGAGAATAGCCACAAACCAGGCCCCTGGCAGAGAAGCAAGGTGGTAGACACGGCTGCTTGTCTCTCAATGTCTATTCTTTCTGTCTTCTTTACTATCAGAACCTGAATTTAGTTCAGGGTGGGAAATCTGTGTGTGTAAAATATTAAAATTGGGGCTGGAAAGATGGCTCAGCAGTTAAGAGCACTGACTGCCCTTCCAGAGGACCTGGGTTCAATTCCCAGCACCCACATGGCAGCTCACAACTGTCTGAAGATCCAGTTCCAGGGGATCTGACACCTTCACACCAATGCACATAAAATAAAGTTAAATAAAACATAAGAAATATTTTTTAAAAAGAAAGAAAAAAAAGGTTACTTTTGAGATGGTGGAGTCACATGACTCACTTGTGGCCAGTAAGGTGTAATCTGCAGTCTATTGCATAAGATCTCCAGAATAATGGTTATTTTTCACTATTTTTTTTGCAAAGGAAATATTCACCAAGGACATATTCACCAAGTACCATGCTCTCTTTACTCTCTGTCTTTTCCCTCTTCTTCTGCTATAGGTGTATGTATGTGTGTGTGTGTGTGTGTATTTATATACATATATGTAATGCATATATGCAATATACATATAATTCTACACACACACACATACATAGAGGTGGAGTAGCCAGGTTTTCCATAGGCTGAATGGGGCCTAAGTTCAGGGCTTCCTCCAGAAGTTGCTCAGCCCTGAGTGTCCACTTGTACATGTCTTATTGCTTGCAAAAGACCACATCCATACCCAGTTAACCCAGCAAGTACATCCCTTCTTGTCTTACACCTTTTCAAAGTACAGCATCTCCATTTCTCACCATTCTTCCCGGTGTTAAAAAAAAAGCGTCATTAAGACTGAAAGGGGGTGGTTATTAGCTCCCACATTGAAAAAGGAACGAAGAAACGGAAGGAATGAGGAAAGGGAGAGGGGAAGAAGGAGGGAAAGTGGGCATAGCAAACACTGTTGCTTTCAATAGCAGAATAGTCCTGGGTATTCCAGAGCCTGCAGGGGTGTGAGATGAGTAATGCAAGCTTGGATCGAGACTTTCAAAGTGAGCTCAGAGCACATGCATTTCAGAGTACCCCAGTTGCTGGGGCAGACACTAGGTTCTACACCCTAGTCTCTGGCTCCTCCTGCCCTTTGCACCCCCTCCTGTTCACAGAGTGAGTAGGATGTGCTGCTTTCTCTGAAAGAATGATAGGTTCCAGAGATGGGAACAGAGGAAATGGCTGCTCAGATTCTATCTCTCAACCAAGAAAACAACCATCCTATCAAGTCATTTCAGGCCTGACACTCACATGGAGGGTTGGGGGAGAGCCACACAGCTGAGAAGTGCCACTATTTCCCCCACTGTGACCCAGCACAGTGTGTTCAGTCAGCAGAGGATGAAGCAAAGGGGAACTGGGGACAGGGGACAGACGTTTACTCAAGATTAGCCAGGCAACAGGGCAACCAGAACCCTCTTCAAAGATGTTGCCCTCCCTGTAGTCAAAGAGCTGTCTCTTTTGTCAGTGCTACAGCATCAGAATGAAGCTTACAGGTTTGGTGTAGTTGCAAGAATAGCAACAATAAAACTCAAGGAATTCTATTTATTCAAAACTCAGTATGAACAAAGCAACAACAACAAAACCTACACAGTATGGGTCTAAGCATGCTTTGGTTTAATCATTAGATTTGTGACTTAAGACAAAAAATCACATCTCTGCATATGTTTCCACATTTGTAATTGAGATGGTTGAAGGCATCTGTGAAGGTATCTTTTTTTGCTAAAAACAGTTTCATGAAGGCAGGAATCTTATGTTAATGATATCTCTGTCCCCAGCATACGACATTATCTGGGATGGAAAATGTACTCATCTCCACATGAGACTTTAGAGATTCCCAGAAACGGGGAGAAAAATTGCAGGCAGCAGGGAGGGCACCACCGCTAAAGAACTTGAAGCGGAGCAGGGCTGGGATGCTGTGGGAGAAAGGCATGGGTATGTTGTGTAGCCAGCGGCAGCAGATGAAGCCTCATGGTCAAGCTCCTTTCGATTGCCCTTCTCACTCAGAATCTGAGAACATCTCCCATAAGACCTTTAAATTCATTTTCTTCCCTTTTTAAAGAGTGAAGCAAAGTGCCCAGAAGGGATGGCTAGGAATAGTTACAGTTTGCTCTTAATGCACAAGCAAAGCATGGTTTCTGGGAAATGATCGGACCACCTGCCTGACAGCCAAGAGCCTCTGCCTTCATCTGAACTGAGTCACTTTCCCTTTAGCGGTGTGGATTCAACGTGAACTTGAACCATGAGCCTCTGTTTGAAGCGTGTGGAATTTTACAAGAACGTGGAGATGGCCGTCACGTGTTTGTTTGACAGTCAGCAGGCATGTTCTGTAATAAGGAGGAAATGGAGATGGAGAGTGGCCACCCTTTCAGTCCACTCAGTGGATGTGTATGCAGAGTTAGCAACCAGGAGTGAAAATCTCCAGTTCTTCAGTGCGATCTCCTGCTACCCACTCCGGCCTTCTCAAGAATATACATGGCAGTTGAGTAGAATTTCAAAGTGTGTGTGTCGGTGCAGGGGTTTGCATGGGGGGGGGGTTAAACTGTGCTCAGATTAATATATGTCTTTGCAGTCTATCCTATTGCCTATATAAGAACTTTCAAGACTCTGAGAGTTGGTGAGAGAGATCTACCAACTCTTTGATCAAAATGAAGGGCTTAGTGGAACACTGATCACAGACATTGACCGCAAGCAGCCTCAGGGACCAGGTAGATTGGTTGACCCTGCAGCTGTTGGGCAGAAGACAGTACATTTGTAGCTTCAGCGTATGGAACTGGGCAGAGCTTACCAAAAACCGAGCGCCGTCGATGTGGTACTTCTTCACGGCCTTCTCACAGTCCCTGTAGTTCAGCTGCACAGAGGAACACATGGTGCTGTCAGTGCCATGGGCGGCTGTGTTCCCCCTTCTTCTCCTCCCCCAGAGCTTAGCAATCTGCGGTACCTGTGGCTAGCCAGCCCCTTCCTGATCCTTTGTCTAACAGAGGGGCCAGGTCCCCACCTCAGTCATACTTTCACTACCCCCATGGCAGTGTCTGAAATGGAGAAATTGCGCTCTGGTCCTTGGGACCAGAACCTCTGGAAACACACTGTCTTCAAAGTCCAAGAAGGGTGGTCACATCGTAGTCAGGAAAGTAGAAAAGAAATGACAGAAAAACCAAACACCAGCCTCTGTCTTATGTCCCCCAAAATAATCTTAGTGACCATTCAGTCATTTATGCCTAGCCCACTGCTGATGGAGGAATCAGCTCATGTTCATTCAGTCTTATTAGGGTGACTTTTTATTCTCTTAAACGACCTAAAGCAATAACCTAAACAGTGTCTGGTACTCTGACAAACCTCTTTTAAATGTTTTGTCAAGGACCTTGTTCATTAAATATTTCCCATAATTTTAAACCTCTGAAGGCTCAGCAATGAGATCAGCAGCTGCTGGTTAACACTGGCTGCACTACATGTGGCAGGCCCTGCTCCCATCCCAGAGCAGCTGTAAGTCACTTGATCCTCTGGTTTCATGGGTGAAGGACAAGAGACACAGAGAGCTAAGAAACATGCACGGGTGGAAGGTGACATAGGTGACAACCAAGCTTTGGGACTCGACTTTAATGTTTCCATGAAGAATAGTCTTTGAGGAACAGCGTCTCATACATAAGAGCGTACAGTGAGCGACTGGGCGCATATCCAAGTGCGCTGTCCAGATAGCGTTATTACTGCACAGTGGACATCCTTTTGACTAGATTTTTTCTATGTAAGATAAATTGTTGAAGTCAAATTCTCAGAACAGAATGATAGCATCAAGAGAGGTAAGTGTTGGTGCTGGAGATTTTTAGAAGCTAACCTATGACTGTGATGCATCCACCTCCATTTGTCCTCAGTTGTTCAAAGCTTCACATCAGAAATACCTCTACCCGAGTTCTGGTGTATTTAAGGTAAAATATTTTTCTCTGAGGACCTTATTTGCTTCTCACAAACAGTTAATTCAACCTTCTTTGGAGGAAATTTTAAAACAAATTTCTTATCTTATGACCTCCCCAGATAATGTAAAAAGTAAATATAGCTGGATGCGGCGGTAACACACCTCTGATCTCAGCACCTAGGAGAATGGGGTGGGAGGACAGGATTGCTGTCCGTCCAAGAGCAGCCTGGGCTGTGCTCCAAGAACCTGTCTCCATAACAATAATTTTAAAATATACCTGTTGTCACCTCCTAGCCTAGAAGGACAGAGTGAGCATTGCACTTGGGAAGCTGATTTATAGGTCAATGCTGAGGGCAGGCAGCATCTGCATCTCGTCGCTGTCTCCTTGACCCACGGGCAGGGTGTGTAGCGGGTTTGCCAACTTCCTTTAACTCATTTCACTGTGATCACTATCAGATGCATCACCAGCTCTGCAGATGCCAGTTCTGACTCTAAACCAAAGATAGAGTTCTAGCCTTGAACCTAGACAGTTTATGTAGTCCAGTAAGACCCGAGTCTTGGGACCTAAACCCTGCATGTCAACAAGTACCCTAAGTAATTTTCCTTAGCACCCAAGATACCAATCTTGGCACTGGCCGAGTGGTTATTCAGCTTTGTAGATGACGGTAACTGGTGCCCAGAGAGAAGAAGGCTCTGGTTTAAGGTCACACAGGGAGGTAGAAACCCAACAGGGTTAGAACACATGGCTATGAGCCAGTAAATATACTGCATGGCCTGGGAATGCTCCCCTGCTAGGCCTAAGCCAGTTGGAGGAGTTGGGAACAAGCAGACTATGGGCTTAATCCTCATGGTTTCCATCCCCAGTACAGGGTAAGCCACACATATCTGAGACAATCTGACACAAAGCCTCACCACCCTGCCTCAGCCTCCCCAGTTAGGTTCTGGTTAGAAAAGCGGGATAAAGGCGAGGTAGAACATGGGACTCAGTGACTCACATGTGTTTACTTTTAACTTTACCTCCATCTCATCTGGTTAGTTACTGTTAATACCTCTGTTTCACTGTTTAGGTAAGCAAGGTAACTAAGGGAAACTAAGTCCCCAGCCTAACTGGAAAGGGTACAACTCAAACAAGGTGTGTCTGACTCCAAAACTGGGTAGAAGTCTCAGTGGCCCAATCCAACAGCACACTTGCTGGTCAATCCTTTAAAAAGGCACACTGACCTCCAGGAGCATCCTTAAGTGATTCTGTGTTCATTTCACAGAGTATCTTCTCTGGGGACCAATGAGTTTGGGGTATGAAGGGTCTCATCTGTGTCTGTGGTCCTTCTAGCACCACCAATTCCCCCTCAGCTTCTTTATTCCTACTCTGATTCTTTCCCTCCAGGAGGTGTAAGGCCTGTCCCTGGGGTGTGGCTTTTCCCAAGGTCCATGATCCCCAAGAATAAAACTCCCCCTTCCCTTAACTCAAGCAGAATGTTGTCTACTTGGCCTACCCGAGGCCCACCCTGTGCTGAAGGGAACTTAACCTATGCATCATCTGTGGCACCATGGGATTACATAACATTCTAGTTAACACTTGAATATTGAGGGCTTTCTGGGCCTCTTGGTCCCTCCCCAGACTGCCCTGCCTTAATTCTCAATTTCATTCTAATTACTTTGCTGAAATAATTCACTACTTCACTCCACCATGGAAAATTTACCTTTCTGCCTGCCCTCACTTACTTTGTTTTTAGTTAAGAACAGTAGTTTAAAAACGTGCTTCAAAAGAGTCAGTTGTCTAATCATATTTCTACCCACAGTGTTGAAAGAGAAGTTTATAGAGACATTAAAGGGGAGAAAGTAACTAAAATAAGGTTTACAAAAGGTGGCAAATAGCAGGATCTGTGGGACAATGGTCCTACCATGCCTTGCCCAGTGCAGGATGATCACATTTTCTTCTGTAGGTTGGGAAGGAATCACTGTATAGATTACAGGTTTGGTTATACACCTTGTGTCTCTGTTTCTTCAAAAAAAATAGAAGGAAAATAGATGACTTCTATGGTCTTAGTTTTAGGACTGCACCTTCACCACTGTCTGGCATATCAGTGGAATTTGAGGCCAGTTCGCAGGAATGAGGACAATAGAAGCTTGTGTTTTTCATAAGGCCTCTTACCTCTTCTGTATGGGTGCCTTAGAGGCATCATGTGTCTTGGGATATGCCTAAGCAGACATGTGGGCCTCATTAGCAGACAACAAAACAAGGACCCTTGGCTATCTCCTCCTTGATTTCTAAGCCTATTGAGCCCATCCTTTGTGTCCCTAACTACCCTGGTACTCATGTCTACTCTCAAGGATTCTCATAAAGCTCCAGTGAGACTCCGGCCAATAAAGAGAGTCTTGCCCTCTTCCAGGATCATGAACAATGGATGCCCAAATACCACTGTTCATCTAGCCTTCTGCCCATCCCTCCTGGCCTGCCTGTTTATTTTCCTACCCCAGGACTCCATATTGCCTTTTCTAGTAAGTAGATTTCACCATAGCTGTTCTCTGCATTTCATAGCATATACTTTAAAGCTAAATAGACACGGCTCCAATTCAACCCAATCCAATAAGACTCGAGAGCTTTGAACCACTTAAGCTCCCCAAGCTGACTTTTCAGTTGAATGAAATATTGACATTGAGACGCAACACCATCAGTGCATATCATTAATATGGTGACACTGAACTCACATTACAGAGGGTTGTGTCTGATAGGACACGGTCTGTGGAACCCTGGATGCGTGCCTGAGTGTTCTAGGGGCTTACACATGGGAGAGCCCACTCTGCTATCTTTCTCTACAGGACACATTGCGTGGAGAGCTCAGTAGTCTGTCTGCCTCCCAGGAAGGTAGCAGCTGTAGACGGTAGCTCCATCGTTTTCTTGTACACATCCCATATTCTTTCCAGACTCCATCTCCACTCTCTGGCCACCCCCATGAAAGCACACCAGCCCCACAAGAAGCATGAGAGTGACAGACTCACCTTCCTGAAATAATCAGCTAGACTGTCCGGGTTCCAGGCTAAGACCTCTGAGCGAAAGGGCACATTCTTCAAGGCCATGGCAGCTGTTCAGGGAGAAGCTCACAAGCTGGGGAGAGCTGCTGCAGCCATGAACAGAGGAAAAAAAAAACCAGATCCAGAGCTCTGAGGTGTCCTTGGCTCTTGTGAATCCCAACGACGCTCAGGAACACATTCGTTGAGCATGCGTTGCTACTGTTGTAGCCGGATCCCAAGAAGCAGTGGCTTCCCCTGTGAGCAAATATGGTCTCTTCTCAGAAAACGACTCAGCTAGTTTCCTTTACCACTTCCTCTGCTGACTTCTAAATAAGTAAACAAGGAAGGCCAGCTCTAGGGGCTCACAATGCAGAGAGAGATAGGGGTAATTCCCTACTGGCCCAGATACCCCAGGCAAGTGGGCACTTAAACTCAGTTCCAGTACTGTTTCTCCACTATAATTCTAGACACCCGAAGCTGGACACCACATTCCTGCATGACCGAGTCTGTACAGAGAAGAGCCTCTTTTGACACTTCCCTAAAATCATCTGTAATTTCATCCACTAGTGAACTGTGGGGGAAGGAAGATGGTCTCTTCATGTTTTCCAACCTCCTACCCGACCAGTTTGTTTTCACTGAAAGCAGAGGCGCCTTCAGCTGCTTCCTTCATGTTAATATGGGTGGGAGCAAGGCAGTCATGCTCCAAGTGGCTAAGGGTGCTTGGGTGCAGAGGACCAGCTACATTTCTGATATGAGTGTTTTTGCACTGCAGTCTTGGGTATGGAGTGGCTGAAGGGACACAGGACACCCCAAGACCAAGGGACAGAGGATATCAGAGGATATTTACTTAACCTGGAGGGAAAAGGGGCAAGGAATAAGACATGAAGATGGAGGATATAGGATGAAGGAGAAAGGAGAGAGGGGAGGGGTATTGGTCCCAGGGGATGGAGAGTAGACAGACCTGGCCTATAGGAAAATGGCAGTTTGCAAAGGTAAAAGGAGAAATCCTGTGTTAGGATGAGGTATTTCATTTTAATTGGGCATATTAATTAGGTGAGCCAAAGGGGGCTTTTGATTTCTGGACTTCAAGACTTTGATAGCTGGACAATGGTAGCCAGCCTCAGGAGGAGGAGGCCACTCCAGCTTTAGGAATGTAATTGAACAGTTTTTAGCAAGGCAGAAGCAATGGGGGAGAAAGGCAAGGCCTGCCAGAGCCATGTTTTCCATGTTAAGGCTTTCTATAGTCTCTTCAGTGACAGTCTAGGTAACTAGTATCCATATCTTCAAGGCAGGCAAACGGGTTACACACATGCAACCTCGATGCATTTGCTAGGCAAATGTAAAGATCAAAAGGTTAAAGAATTGTTCTTATTGATGACACAACCCCTTCTATACACCGTGCTTTCTCACTTTGTTCTCTCTACTATTGTGTCTTCCATTTGCTATTGAGTCTTCCACATATCTAGTCAAAGAGCCTGTTCTCTGGAGACAGGCGATGGGGGTCTCTTGCATCGCCCTTCAGTCACAGTCTCCGAGCAGATCTCATAGGCTGAAAGAATCCCTGGCAGTGAGTGAGACCTGAGGCTAAAAGCATTGATGCGATATGGCAACCTGCAAATATGGATTAGCCAGGGTTCCATATGTATGTGTACATACATGCCTGCATATGCAGGCTGCACAGACGCACACATGTGCACATCTCTCTATTCCGAAGTTGGTACCTAAGATGCTCTTTCTGGAGGTTTTGCATGAGTAGCTTAAGTCATGTCTGCTTTCCCTTTCATACGCATTCCAGAAAGCCCTGCTGCCTCTAGTAGCTGTCTCATTACCTGCATAAGCGTAAATGAGATACAGATGCAGTGCTAGACCCAGCCCTAAAAAGTGATTCATGATGGTGATCTGTAGAAGGCATCAACCCAGGTAGTTTACATTAAGTGATCAACAACTGATGATGCTCAATAAACCACTGCCCTGCTGCTCTGAAATGCCCTGACTAGTGAGAAACATTACTTCATTTTTCAAATCAGCAGCGTGACACCCATAATGGAGCCAAATCACTTTTGAGTAAAGAAGACATCATGGGATGAACGGAGCTTTACTTTAGGCAGGGCCTTGGAGAGGAGAATGGATAGGTAAAGATTCTGGACCTCAATCAATCAATCAATAAAAGTCTCTTAAAATAGAGAACTTCTGAGGAAAGGAACATTCCAGATCATCCTTAAAAGTAAAAACAATAGTGGGTTTTGATTTTTGGTCATAATTGTGTTCTTTAATGTTGTTCACTCAATTCAGGATAAAAAACAACAGAAAAGCAGATGATAGAATAAAATATTGTTAAATATTTTTTATTCATTATAAAGTGGCCAAGACGAACAAGCCATGGGGACCAGTGACAAGGTAGCCACAGCAGCCAGAAACCAGGACAATGACAATGAAGGTAATAGAGACGCAGGACCACAGAAAGCCCCTCCAATGTGTCAGAGGATGCGCCGAGAACTTTACACCAACCCTCCCAATGGCTGGCACAGTTATTACTCCTACTTCATTGAAGAGAGCAATGAAGTCAGAGTGGAGAAGCCATTTGCTTGCTCTCTACATCCCCCAAGTAGGTTGTGCATTCCAGTCTTGTTGAGAATGGACCTGAGTCCAGAATCACTATCCCCGGTTGTGCATTCCAGTCTTGTTGAGAATGGACCCGAGTCCAGAACCACTATCCCTTACCGTTTGCTTCCTCAAGGTTCTGGGATGCTTTGACGATGCCCAGAATAGAGTCAGGATTCCAAATGGGCCTGTCTTCAGAGCTGTACAGTAGCCCCTGTGCTCATGGGGACAGCTTATGGTCTGCAGTCCACAAAAAGATAGCAAGTTGCTGATCTTAAATGTCTTTCATATTGTGTCCATTGCCCATTGAACCACAGACTCATACCTCAGATAAAGCATCAGGGCAAAAAGAGAGAGAGAATGATGAAAGGGGAAGTGTGTTGCTTCAGGCCTGAAGACTGTCCTCTTCCTATCCCTGGGTGATTTCCCAATAATTTTAGGTTTCACAGCTCCTGTGTCTGGCAAGTGTTCCAGAAACACCCAAGGCGGGGCAACTCTGAAGAACAGCTCTCAGGAAACCAGGACAATGTGTGTGATAGTATGTCATCTCCCTTGTTCCACACTAGGTCTCTTTACATGTGAAATGAGCAGGCCTTCGCATTTATCCCAAGACAGCAGTGGTATCAGGATGGCAAGAACTCAGTTCCTATCAAGATGTCATTGTGTTGGCTTTGAGCATGAAGCAGAGTAGCAGATGGGGACCAGCAGTGCAAGCTAAGAAGCTTCTTTGACGGGACAACTGATCCCACCCCATCTCTTTTGACCAGAACCAGGTAGAGAAACCCAGTTGTTTATGAAGAAACAAGTTGAAAGGTTAAACAAAGCAAGAGATTGTTTCCGGAATCTTTCATAGGTATTGAGATTTGTCAGAGCTCAAGTTCCTTACGTAAAATGGTGCAGTTCTTATAATATATATATCCTCTCACATAATTTGAGCCACTTCTAGAAGGTTCATAATACCTAACCATACCAATGCTATGTGTGTAGCTGTGATTCTCTGTTGTTTAAGAAATCATGGCAAGGAAAAAAGAAACTCTATCCACATTCAGTGTGGATTCAGTTGTTTAAAAATGCTTCCCATCTGCTGTCGGAACACATGGACATAGAATCTGCAAACACAGAGGACCAACCGTATGTCTCAAGGTTAGGTAAGAGCAACACACAGACAGCACTGAGCCAGTGGCAGTGGCAGGGGCTCACAAGATAGGCATGGAGAAGCTATGGAAAAGAAAGCAGTGCTTGCAGTATGTCGTCTGCCTGTCGGAACACAGGGGCAGACAGTGGAGGCTCTCCTCCCTCCCTCCTTCCCTCCCTCCCTCCCTCCCTCCCTCCACCAAGCCTATATTTACAACACCCGCCCACCCCTCTCCCTCTAGCCCACAGCAGAATCACAGGGAAGGGGCCATGACTGTCTTTCCTACTGACTAGTTTTAGAGGTGAGAAAATAGACTGGAGAGCTGCTGCTCCTGTGTGTGCTGTGGAGGAAGGATCCTGGGGAACTGTCACATCAGGACCAGAGAGGAGAGAAAAATCGAGGCTTCGTGCATGAGAGTATGTTGCCCTTCTTAGGGCAGAGGCTAAGGGAAATACACCCTCACCATGCTTAGAAGCAGTCGGTAGAGATGCTATCCGTTCGTGGGATCATTCTGGATGACAAAAAGTGATAGGATCCAATGGAGGAGAGCCTCGGAGGGTCCTTCATTGTACATGACATACCACACATTCTGGATGACAAAAAGTGATAGGATCCAATGGAGGAGAGCCTCGGAGGGTCCTTCATTGTACATGACATACCACACTATGGTGTAGAACCATACCTTCCAAAAAGTGCAGGCTAACAGGGGCTGGACCCCAGCAACCGCCACCTGGGGAGGCCCAGTACTTCCTGGCACTCCTTGGGACTGCAGAATAGGAGATGGTGAACACGGACTTACACAGCCTCTTCGCAGTCCTTCTCCAGATAACATTCACTCTGTCTCCACAGTCTCTGAGCACTCCCTCCCACCCACCCTGGACACTGGTCTCACCTCCTCCATCCATGAATAACACAGGAGGAAAATATGAGTGGGCTGCCCTAGGCAAGGCAAAGACCAGTAGGTAATATTTTCCACTTCCTTGTGGCTGACAATTTGTTCTTTTTTTTTTTTTTAAGTCTCCTTGCTTTGGTTCTCTGGCTTTGTTGTTCAGCTGAGGTACCTCAGAAGTTCAAGGTGAATGGGAGGAAGTCCTTCTTTGGACTTCCTGTCAAACCTTCTTGTCTCCTCTCTCATGTTTCACTTCAGTTGCCTGAACTCAGATAAGCATGTTGCAGAGAGAAAACTCCACAAATGCCAGGAAGGGTGGGTAGCTGTTAGCAGGGGCAAGAGAGAGGAGCCAGCTTCCCTACCTAATAGATGAGAAACCTTTGCTTTCTTCTGTGTGTAATATGAGGGCCTGCTAGTTGGGGTTTCCGTCCTGTCCAGTTCCCGCAGCCATTTAGCCCCAAAGAAAGTCACACAGAGGTCTCCAGAAGATTATAAACCGATTGGCCCATTGGTTCAGGCTTCTTATTAGCTCTTGTAGCTTATATTAACCCATTATCCTTATCTATGTTAGCCACATGGCTCAGTACCATTCTCAGCGGGGCAGGTCACATCCTGCTTCTTCGGTGGTCTGGGCAGGAGCAGGAAAGAACTTCCTTCTAGCCAGAATACTCCTGTTCTCATTGCCTCACCTCTAGTTCTTGTCTGGTTTTCCCGCCTATACTTCCTGCCTGGCTAATAGCCAATCAGCGTTTGTTTAAATCATGATTGACAGAATATAGACAATTCTCCCGCACCACGTCCCCCTCTTTTTTTTTAAATAAAGGAAAATATCCATAGTCCATTTTTTGGGAATGTGGGCATAGTATTCCAGGCTACTTCCGGCTGGTTAGGGGGCACTGATAATTTTATGGGGACCTAAAGAAAATTTAGAATTATGATCAAGTCATGACTGGAGTATCCTGTGAGGCTTGATCATTTCAGGCAGCAGTCTTGAATCTCTTCTGGATGTAGAACTCAGTCATCTAGGTCATCTGTTCCTGCCGGAGATTTCTCAGGTGGTCTTCCTTGATCAAACCTGATTTTTCTTAACTCAAAATGAATCCACAGCCTCTCATTTCCTGTGGAAACAAAAGCAAAATCTCTTCTCCAAAGTAACTTCAATTTTGAAGTCAAGGTATTTTCAAAATACCTATCTTGGATTAGTTCTGCAGCATTTATAAGCAAATATCTTTTAGCAGCTATTTCTCCTTCCTCAGCATTCAAACAATTCAAAGAGAGCATAATAACATACAGTATCAAGATTCTCTGTGTATTTTCCATCTTTATGTGGCTTTATTTTAACCTCTATTTCTTTTATTTTTACTTTTAACTTTTGGCTTTTTGAGACAGGTTCTCTGTGTATCTTTGTCCTGGAACTCCCTCTGTAGACCAGGCTATCCTTGAACTCACAGAGATCTGCCTGTCTCTGCCTCCCCAGTGCTGGGATTAAAGGTGTGTGCTACCACACCTTGAACTCACAGAGATCTGTCTGCCTCTGCTTCCCAAGCTCTGGGATAAAAGGTGTGTGATACCATACCTTGAAGTCATAGAGGTCAATCTACCTCTGCCTCCCAAGTGTTGGGATTAAAGGTGTGTACCACCACACCCAACTACTCTCTTTCTTTTTTACTTTAAGAACTTTAGCCTTTAGCCTGCATATATTTTTAACACACTGTAAACCATTTAGAGGTTTTCCTTGTCTTTGAATCTCTCTTTACTGTATATCTCTCTTTTTCTGACTACACGAATCTTTAATTTACCAAGCAATATGGGTAGGATTAAAGCCGTGTCTTTGATGACTGGATGCAGCCCATTTCTTAGCTTTCTGAGATTTCAGCCTCAAGGCTGAGGTACTGGCCAGAGCCATGTTCATTGCCACAACTCTATGGCATTTCAAGGTCTCTGCCAGCAAGCAAGCTGCAGCATTCTTCTCACAAACCACATTCAAATGCTCCGTAGTTAGACCGCCTTCCTGAAAGAGTCAGAGTTTACCCTGGCAGGACGGCCCAGAAAGCCAGCATTTTAAAACGGTGCAGCTTTTTTCCTGCTATGCCTGAAAACCAAAAAGCATGCTGTCAGCTTTTCATCAACACCATTTAAGTGTTTTGTGGCAGGACCTCTTAAAGAGCTGCAGGGTTTTGCAGCTAAAGCTGAGTCAAGAAGCCTCTTTTAGATAAGAGCACTTGCTTGCCTCTAGCAAGCAGAGCAGACCCAAAGAATTGCTGCTACCAAGAAAACATGCTTTACTCTATTCTTTCCCAAGCTTTCTCAGGCCTTCTGTGGATGCAGTTATCCACGTGGGTGCCATTCTGTAACATGAGGGGCCTGCTAGTTGGGGTTTCCATCCTGCCCAGTTCCTACAGCCAACAAGTCCCAAAGAAATTACACAGAGAGTCTATATTAATGATAAACTGATTGGCCCATTAGCTCAGGCTTCTTATTAGCTCTTGTAGTTTATATTAACCCACTATTCTTATCTATGTTAGCCACATGGCTCAGTACCTTTCTCAGCGGGGCAGGTCACATCCTGCTTCTTCGGTGGTCTGGGAAGGACTCCCGAGAGAGCTTCATGCTTCCCAGAATTCTCCTATTCTCCTTGCTCCGCCTCTATACTTCCTGCCTGGCCAATCAGCGTTTATTTAAAACATGATTGACAGAATACAGACAATTATCTCGCACCATCTGTGGACAAGCTGGAACATGGCAGTATTGGGGGAGGAGGATGGAGCACACGGCTAAAAAGCAAAAGGTATTTAAGCCCCTGGCAACAGCCTCTCATGGTGAAAGGAAGGTTTGAGGTTAGAAAGAATAGTAAGATCAGGGGATTGTTGTATGTTTTAGGTGAAATCGAAGCATCAAGAAAGTAAGTCTACCATTGCTTCCTGGGAACCTCCACAGTTTGGAAAGAAGAAATGGTAGGTGGGCCTTCATTCATTATACCATGTAACTCCCACAAGCACTGCATGTGAGGGGATTCTGGCACGTGGACCCACTTTACAAATGCAAAAGAAAGGCAGGGGAAGACTACCTGCTTACTGAAAGCACACAGAGAGCCAGAGGTAGAATATGGGGTCTGCATGATAGGTACATCCACTGAAACAGTCTACCTGAGCTAATGGGAGCTCACCAACACCATCCGGACTGGAAAGGAACAAGCATAGGAGCAAACTAGTCCCTCTGAATATTGTTGACAATGGCAAGGCTGGGCCAGACTGAGGGGCTACTGGCAGTGGCACCAGGATTTATCCCTACTGCACGTACTGGCTTTTTGAGAACCTATTCTCTTTGGATGGACACCTTGCTCAGCCTAGATATTGTAGGGAGGGCCTTAGACCTTCTCCAAAGCAATGTACCTTAACCTCTCTGATGAGTGGGTGAGTGTGTTGGGGAGGGGATAAGTGTAGGGAATAAGAGGAGGGGAGGGAGTGAGAACTTGAATTGTTATGTATAATGAAAAAAGATAGTTTATTTTCTTAAAAAAAAAAGAATATGGGGTCTGATGCCAAGAGAGACACGGTTTCCAGGGGTAGAAATCTTAGAGCTGAGTTCCCAGGTTCACACAGAACAGGTGTGAGTCATGTCCACCATGCTTTGAAATTCTTTTCCTTTGGGTTATCCTAAGATGATGGTGCTATGTTTGCACATGTCCTGTAGTGAGGAAGGAGGAGCAAGCCAAGCAAGTCTGATACTGTGTTTGTGGTACAAACCATTCTTCAAGGGACACCACAGCACTGCAAGCAAAGAGACTCAGCTCTGCTGCACCAGGCTGGCTTGGGGGTGAGGTGCTGGAGGAGAAGGGGAAAATGAGGAAGGAAAAAGACCATCAAATTCTACCCTTCCAATTGGGGCCCCAATGAAGCCGGAGTCATCGTCTGGCTCTTCACAATTCAAGATTGATTCTGAAAACTGTGCTTACAGGTATGTGAGGGATCCAGGGATCCTTCAGGTGGGGTACCTTGCTGGTTGGGCTTTCTGATGCCTGTAGCCTCAGGGCCCTCACTCTGCAAGAACGGGTGCAAATTACTGTCCAATTTGTCCATACAATATCAAAGGGAATAGAGGCTGTAACCTAGAGTAACTAACTATATGGTGGACAACAGGCGGGCACGTGGCTAAACCCCACCAGTAGAGTGTCTGACCTTGAGCTCCCTTTAAAACCACCCAATCTTTATATTTTTATTTAGTAGAGCTAGGATTGAACTCAGAACCATGCATGCAATGCTACATCCCCAGCTCCTTTTGTCTTTAGTGGGGTGCAATAACACTTAACATCCTTCATGGTGCTTATGTTGATAAATGAAGCTGTTAGTGTTACATACCTGAGCTATGCCTGATGTAACATAGAGATGTTTCCAGTTTATTTTGTTCCCCCGGACAATTCTAGGACTTCCTTTCTGTGTTAGCATGCCCTGATCCTCTCAGTAGCTGATTAATTAATACAAAAGAAACATAAGTAATCCTATAGTGAGGATTTATTCTGCAAAGCTCCCATGGAGTGCCATCGGAGGGTGATCAGACATGTTAGCAGGGCACAGGGATGCTGCCGAGAGAAGAAGGAGCTCTGTTTATACGATGCCGAGCAACAAGTGCACCTTGGGGCCAAGCCTAGAGAATAAAAATGCAAGAGTACCCTTAATCTGTTCCCGCCTCCTTGTGTTGATGAGTCAATCTTCTCCCTGACACCTCTCATCTGCTTCAGTAACAAAATCCCCTGTTCCTCGTTTGTCCCCAGCAAATAGCAATTCTGTTTGCTTCTAGTGAGAAGTCAGGCTCCTGTCTGCGGAACACAAGATAGGCAGGAGAGTGTGTGCGGATGTGACAGCCACACACTCAGCTCACTGAGCTCAGCAGCTGCTGTTGCCCTGATGCTAAGGAGTGAGAACCCTCAGATCATGGCTTCAGCCTCCTTTAGCAGAACGGGACCCCTGTTGGTCTTCAGGCAGGGAGATGACATAGGTTCCCAGTTCTAAATAAAACTTGGGCTAGGCTAATAAAAGCACCAGGTTCTCATAAGCAAGCTTCTGCCTCCCCAACCACTTGCCACCATTGTTCCTTGCTACCTCTAGGGCCTCTTTGAAAAAAAAATATGGCCAGTCTTCCAATTAGCATACAAAGTAGTTCATTTCATTATGGTGTTTTGTATAATACATTGTTTTAATAGATCTTCTTCCTTGATTCTCTCCCCTAATCTCTTGCCCCCTAACTTGTACCTTCCTACCCCAGTAATCCCCCTTTTTCATGCCAATGCATTCTCTCATTTTAAAAATTGTATTTTTATGTGAAGGAGTGCTTTGCCTGCATATGTATATCAAATGAATGCCTAGTACCCACAGAAGCCAGAAGAGAGTATCAGATCCCCTGGAACTGGAGTTATAGACAGTTATGAGCTACCAAGGGGATGCTGGAATCTGAACCCATGTCCTCAGAAAGAACAACAAGGACTCAGCCTCTGAGCCATCTCTCCAGCCCAGGTCAGATGTATTCTATCCCACCCCCACTTCTTTATAGCTCTCTTCTCCCTGCCCAGTTCCCTTCCCATCCTGTGACCAATGAATGGACAGTGTTAGGCTGTTTGGCATGTATATTCACTCTGTGATTCAGGAAGTCTCACCAAACAGCCTCAAGCCCAGAATTCCCCAAATGGAAACATCCTCTAACAGAGAGGTAGGCGGGGTTTTTTTTTTTTTTTTGCTCATATTTTGGCAACTTCCAGGGTGTCTCTGGGACCACAGGATGGACACAGCTCTGGCAGAATCAGCCTCTCAGCCTTGGCTTTTCGTCCCTCAAAATTTTTAAAGCTTAAGCTTCCGTCTCTTTCCAAAGACAGAACTTAAGAAGAGGGGAGCCCCAGACCAGGGCACTGGGCTAACACCGTCGAATCCTCGACAACTACCCTATAGCTGAGTGGCTTGGGTACCCACTCAACTTTTTCTCTCTGTGCTTTCGTTTCCCACAAGCATGGGGAATGAATGCGGTTCGTGGAATGCAGTGGTAAGCATGGAACGCTGCCTGGCTTGCCATTGAGGGCAGTCCTTGCTGGAAGGTGGGAGAAGAACGAACAAAGGGATCTAAGTTCAATGATAAACAACAGGGAGATACGATGCTGCTGGCCTTGAAGATGGGGAAAGGGACACAAGCCAAACACGGGTGACTTCTGGAACCGACTGAAGGCCAGGAAAATGATTCTTTCTTAGAACTTGGAGAAAGAAAGAGTGCCCTTGATTTCAGCTCAAGGAGATGCGTCGGACTCTTGATCTGAAAACTGTATGGTAATGCATTTGTATTATTGTAAATCTCAGAGGCTCTCAACCTGTAGGTCATGACCCCTTTGGGGTTGCATGCCAAATATTTACATTAGGATTCATAAGAGTAGCAACATTACAGTTATGAAGTAGCAATGAAAATGATTTTATGGCTAGGGTCACCACAACATGAGAAACTGTGTTAAAGGGTCACAACTTCAGGAACATTAAGAACCACTGCTCTAAGACCATGTAATTTGTTATAGTAGCAACAGGAAACTAATTCATCAACTAACTTAAAAAAAACCTACCCTATCGCTATGCCACCTCCACCAATCTTCTTTCTCCTCAGCCCCCCTAGCTTCTGGGTACACTGGCCTTCTTCCCCAACAGCCACCTTCCACAAAGCAATATGTCCATGATCTAGAACCTCCCCATTTTGACCCTTTTGTCGATACAAGTAATAGCAATTGCCTGCTTCTGCTGGCTCTGAGGATGCTATCCATACAGTAATTCAGCAGAGAAACATCAGGAAACTGCCAACCAAGAGATCATTTGTTTGCAGTGATATCGTCATTGAGCATCCTGGATATTCAGTTACATGGTGAGCAGTACAATATGTGCCACTTCCTGATAGAGACTGGGCTGCCCGAGGATGATCAGCTGGACACATCGAGTTTTGAGTGCTTGCGCCTCTCTAAAGCTTAAGTGAGCATGTCCTTGCTGTAAGGAGAATTTCCCTTCTGTTCCCTGTCATGGGTTAAAAACCTCACAGCTTGTATAATATAACCACTTGGGGTGGGTGTACTTTTAACTTGGACTAGTGTAATGCCATCATGCAATCAACTAAACACACACAATAGATAGATAGACAGACAGACACATAGATAGATAGATACCATGTAAGCTGAACAAACCATGTCTTTTTTGGTTGCAGGAGCTTCATGCCACTGTGACTGAAGACTGCTTGAAGATGAAGTCTTTTTTTTTTTCTTTTTAAAGTTGGAATGACTTGAAATCATCAACAGGAACCCCATGACCTACTTGGGCACTGAAGGACTCAAGATGACTCAACTATGACTCATGCTAGGGGTGCTAAGCCTTAGTGCAAAGCTCAGATCTGCATCTCTGCTAGGTAAATGGAAGTAGACCATGCTTAGTAAAGCACCTGACTGCGGCAATCACATGGATGATCTTGCCAGCGACATAAGCACACTGAACATGGCTTGGAAGAGGAAGAAAGGGCAACTTAAGAGGCTACTGTGTTCCTACTTCTCTGATTAAGAAATAGGAGTGCCGTGCGCACAGTCAGGATTAGCTGTAGGTGTTCCTTCAGAACTTCTAACTTTGTCTAACTAGAGACCTAAGACCTAAGACACAGGACATCTTGCTAGGCTCTTTGCCAGTCACTGCTGTCAGTTTTGTCATCTGCTTCCCATACCAGTGTTGTTTGATTGTTTACACACCAGCAATGTCCACTAACGCAGTGACACACTGTGTTTAACTCTTTGAACCCTGGGAAATGTATCCAAAGGCTTTCATTATAGAGAGATGGGTCCTAACGGGTCTTGGCTCCACAGCAACAGCCTTAGGCATCTTTTAGTTATGGTTCTGGATGTTCTGCTTGGGACACAGTGCTCCTTCCTGCCCCATCCCAAGAAAATTCTTTTGAAACCACTTTCTCTTCCATTTGTCTCAGTCTTCGGTTGACCCATGGGGCAGTCAGCACTTTTCACTCAGTTGGGCTCCCAAAAGAGCCATTGCCATTGCGTTCCACAACCTTGTTAAAGCTCCACGCTTAATTCAGCTCACTTACTCATTCGTTAAACAAATATTTGTTAATCATCTGCGTTGTGCCAAAGAATGTAATGTGTGAACAAACAACACTGTTGGTCTAAAAGGACCTAACAGGTGATAATAATGGGTAATTAATTAGCATTTATATTTACTTTGTGCCAGGCTAACCTTAAGCCATATGTGTATATGTATTATATGTAATCTTTCAGAACTATAGCTTATATACAATATGTATAATAGTGATTATGTCACATATAAATGTACCTATATATGTATTCAGTCTTCTTTATACATGGGTTGGTATCAATAGAGTCAACAAATTGGAGATTGAAAACATTCAGAAGATAATTAAATCTGTGCTACATACACACAGACCCTTTTCTCTTTGACATTCTCTAAGGCACTTAGTTAATGATTGTTTACATTGCGTTAGATGTTCGAGTCATACAGAGATGATTTGAAGCACATGAGAGGAGGTACGTAGATTCCATAAAATAAAGATTGTGATATTTCCATGTATGGTGAAAGTAGTCCCCCAAAGATGCTCCTTGCAGCTCCATGAAGTGTTTCCCCAACAGCAAGACGACAAGACGGAGACACAGAGCAGTCCCACGCCTATGTGACAGACAAGAACAGAGGAGCCAACAGGAGCTCTGGGTCTTATGCCATGGACTAACCACCAGCCTGGCTGTCTAGTCTAAAGAAAAAACAAAAAGAGTGAAATAGTTCAAAACTTCCTCGGCAGCACAGACCTCATATGCGCAATAGCCACATACGTCCTATGAGGCTGCACATACACAGGGCATGTCCATTGTGGCAGAACTCTGCCTGGTGTCATGGTCCAGAGTCCTGTAGATGGCCATAGAAGCCCCAGGGTGTGTCTCCTGCTCTGATACTCACCAGCTGGGAGACTTTAAGCAAATTCCCCAACCTCTCTGAGTCTCAGGATATCGATCTACTAAACGTGTTTACTATATATGAGCACCCTCATGGAGTTTGGGGGAAGATGAATTAATCCTGGGTTGTTTAGGGGTGCCTCACATACAGCAGACACTTGACCTATTATAGCCCCTGCCTCAAGCTCCTGAACTGATAGGAGGTGGAATAGAGCCCAGCAAGGAGATAGAAGGTGAGAGGGGCCAGCTTAGGCAGGCCTTAGCTTTGAACGGGTGGCGCCTAAGGGAGCAAGGAAGCCCCACGGGATCAGCACGTGAGAAACACACAGACTCAAGGCTGAGGTTTGCTAGGCCAGCCCAGGCCTTGCCGGGAAGCCAGTGTGACTGGAAAGGGGTGTATGGGGCTGAGGACAAAAGCTCAGCTTGGGGACATGCTGAAGAACCACACTATGGACTTGGCCATCTGTCCTGAGCACGGGGAGCACTTGTGGTTTTAAGCAGGAAGTGTTGGCATCTGACTCACATGTGAAAGTCATCTTGACCAGTTATGTGTGAAGGGAAGACCACAGAGCTGAGGTGACATGGCGAACCCTGTCTGGTGGATGCTCAGCTGGTGGGCCGATGAGAGGGTATAGAGGATGGAGGCCCACAAATTTCATCTCCCAGCCGGCTCCTCATGTGGAAGTCTCTCTGACTGGGAAACTTGGCTGAGCGTTCTCCTGGCTCACTCTCTCACTTCCTTAGGTGCTGACTCAGAGATTTCTGTCCTAGTTTCGTTACCAAATGCTGTGACAGAATACAGAGACAACAGCAACTTAGCGGGAAAGGGCTTATTTTAGCTCACGGAACCAGAGAGAGGGCCTTTCACCATTGAAGGAAAATCAAGGGACAGGAAACCTCTAGCCACATTTGGTCAAGAGAGAATGTGAATGCTTAGCTCTCATCTAGCGTCCTCCTTTCTATACTGTCCAGGACCTTAAGTGCAGGGAATGGTGCCGCTCATGGTGGGTGGGTCTTCCCACCTCGACTAACAAGTCAAGATAATTTCCCAGAGATAAACCAATCCCCTTATTAAGACTATTCCCAGGTGAATAGATTGTATCAGGTTCATAAATAAATGAACTGCCACAATCTCCTTTTCAGAATAGGCTTCCCGTCCCTCTTTTCTGGTTTATTTTTTTCCCTCCTTATCCCAAACTAATTTATACTATATTTTACTAATTTCATTTTTGTTCGGACAAGGGCCAATATGATATGATAACGTGGTTTTTGTCATCTCTGTTCCTCACCGAATCCCAAAATTCTACATCACAAAGCCAGTGTTTATGAAATATTGTAGAATGAATCAATGAATCAGTGAATGACTACCATAGAGGAGGCAAGAGAGCAGGAGCTGAGACACCGGAGCTTGGAGAGGGGACATCACTGGCCTAAAGCTGCACAGAGTGAGCAGCAGAACCATGCTGGAAGCCAGGCCTCCCAGTTCGCACCCTGTACTCCTTCCTCTATGCTTCTCGGTACCTCACCTAAATTTCTTCTGTGTTCACAGGGCTCTCCATGAGTCCGCTCTGCTCAGTTGTCTCTTTTCCTCTTGTGGTAGCCACTCTTAACTACCCTTCCCTTCTCTCCAAATGTGCCATCCCCGTGGCTGAGCTTTCATTTTTCTGCAAACCTGGCCAACTGTGGGGTCTGGAGAGTTACTGCATCACGTGGAAGAAAAGGAACAAGATGCCAAGATCAGATCCCTAACCTGTTTTTTCTAGTCCAGCCATCTGTCTGGTAAGATGCAGAGACACTGACTCCAGGGACGAGGGTGATGGGTGATGTTGCAGAATGGGAAAACCAAGCCAGATCATGGTCCTCCCTCAGCTGCTGCCGAACACTGGCCGTGGGTGTGCAGTTTGCTCTGGTACCTGTGCAGGGACTGATGGCAGAAACTTCATCAAATCTGTCTTCATGAACAGAAGCATGGCGCCATAGTCCACTTCCCATGGCTGGGTTGTTTATAAAGAATAGCTGGTGGCGCCCGTATCTGAGAGTGGCCTCCTGGCTGCATCAAAACCTGTAGAGGCCTCACTTTGTAAAGCAGAACATAAGAACATAATAAGAGGGGGTTTTTACAACAGAGAGATTCCTGCATCAAGTGAATGAATTAATCCATAGATGCATCAGGCCATTCAAGAGCCATCTTCCCTGCCCCCAAAGGCCTCGCATCTCCAATACCACTAGTACGTGGCTTGAGGATTATGTTTTCCATCCATGAAATTTGGAATCACATCTAAACATAGCTTCAGGCTTTCTTCTCGTCTGGTAGAGAGATCCTTAAACCCAGTCACTCCACTCTTCTGCCTCTTCCTGAGAAGTGGAGTGGGCTGCTTCAGCTTGCCTGTTTGCTGTCCATCAAGGTCTCTCACTCTAGCCCACAGTAAAATTTTCCTCTTTATTCTGAATAATAGAATAGTAAAGTGCCCGTTTAGAACGTTGATTGGACTCCACGCATTTTGCAAACCTGCAGTGCTGCGAATCCCTCTCCACAGTCAGAATACCGACTCCGGGTCGCCCCCAGGTAAGAAGTAAAGTTCGACTCAATCCTAGTGTCTGAATCTAACTCTAAGCTTTTCTTTACCCCATATACACTTCCCATTCATTCATTCATTCGTTTGTTTTTTTCCGTACATCTGTAGTTGAACCATACTTTTCTAAGCACTAGGCTATAGCGATGAACGGGCAGACAAGGTTCCAGCCTCAGAGAACTAACTTCCCACTCAGGCAATGAGAGAAAAGGTGCTGAACAGGAAAGACCCATCAAGCTAAGCAGGAGAAGATTGACTGCTGCGCCAAAGAAGGCACAATGGTGGCTTCTTGACCGGATGATTGGATGATCGATTGGGACTCGTTCCCTCATGCTGATGGGATGCTGTTGGGTACCAAATAGAGCCGGGTGAACACTGTCCTGGGAAGATTGTGTCTGGGTCAGGAAGTGCCATGGAGAAAGAGAGGGAGGGCATCCGGAAGGGAGGTAGGCGTGGCTGCTCCTGAAGGACCCCCCCCCAGCGTTATAAGTTTCAGACACTACTTAGTCTTCCATTTTTGCTCCCTTCCCCCCCCCCCCGGTGTCTGGTTGATCCCCCCACACACACAAAGACTTTTTCTCTTGCTGACACAAAAGGCTGACACAAAGACCTTTTGTGTCACAGCAAAGACACCAGCCATGGCTCCACAGCTCCCAGGCTCCCTGCAGCATCACCTATAAAATTTCCAAGCCCTTGTCTCTCACTCTCTGTTGTTTCAGTGCATCTGGTGCCCGTCCACCAGCTCCCCCCAGTGCCTAACACCTAGATTCCCACCCCCCTGCTCAGCCCCCTTCAGACTGGGAAGTTAGTTGGTTGGCTCTTCCACTCAACTTCCACCCCCAGCCTCACTGGGACTACAGCCCTCCCTGGGACTCTGGGAAAGTTCACTTCCTCTTTTGACATCTTAGCATGTAGGAATCATTCCAGATTTGGTGGTTCTTCAATTTCCTCTTTTGTTTTCTTCTAAAAAGCGTGACCTGGGGGAATCTATAGGTTCAGCGAGGGTTAAAGCATCAGAAGTAAGGGTTTTTATGAACTTCACTGAGTCCCCAAAGGCAGAGAAACTAGACTCCCTCTGACATAACAGAGTACACCAGAGCATGGCATAGGGATTTCTGCATTTCCGGGAAGCCCCTGAGATGCCTGCTTACAATGAAATGAGTCCTTGTCCCTCTTCTAGAGCATTGAATGGGCTAGAAGTCAGAGGTATGAGAGGCAGCCAGAGGAGGTCAGCAGGGGAACCTGGCTTCATATGTATTCATCAGCAGAATCCCTCTAGGTTGTCTGTGACTTATTTTGCTTGAACTATGTTTGATTTTTTTTCTATCTGCAGAGGTAAAACATAGTCATTATGGAAATGTAATCAAAATACAGGTGAGTGAATAAGTACACTACTAAAATGCTTGCATTTCCTTTTATTAAAAGAGAAAACTTTCTCACTGCTTATGAAAGATTTGTGTGTGTGTGTGTGTGTGTGTGTGTGTGTGTGCGTGCGTGCACCATCTATGACGATACCTGCGTAAGCCATAAGAAGTTATTAGATCCCTTGGAACTGGAGTGACAGGCGGCTGTGAGGCCTTGACACGGGCGATGAGAACCAGGCTTGGGTTCTATGGAAGAGCAGAAAGGACTTTTAACAGCTGACCCATCTCTCCAGCCTCGAACCGCCTCACTTTTCAAATGAGATTACACTTCTCATGCCGTTCTTTACGGACTCTATAAAAAGAACAACTTCCGACAGCTGTAATAGCCCTAACTTGGGCAAACAACAATTCATGAGACTGCAGAACTCAGAACCAGATGAGAGGCAGAGAGCCACCCAGTGTGAGTAGCCGCCTTTCTAAGGGCAGATAAGCAGAGGCGTTACCTGACAAGGCTACGGCTGACGAGGCATGACACAGTAGCTGCCTATGGTTAGCCAAAGCTCAGCTGTTTACGACTGGCTAAAAAAAAAAAAAAAAAAAGCACTCAGGCTTTAGTTTGTCTACACAGCAAGCTACGGTGCAGTTTGCTTCGTAGGAACTCAGAGAACAGAGGTAGCCTCTAGCTAACGGCCTCTGCTTATTTAATATAGCACCCCTGTGGGGCATTTTTAAATGTTGTTTCATATAGCCAACATATTGTGAATAGCTTTCCTCGTGATGGAATGCCATCCCAAAGCAGTTTTTTAATGGCTGCTGAGCGTCCTGCAGAATCCAGGTACCAGAATTTATTTCAGCGATTCCCTCTGCTTGGGTATTTAAGTTGGTTCCAAGTTTCATTATTGTAACTCAGAAACAAGCTTTCTTCTACTTCAACGGCTGCACACATCTGTGATTATTTCTTCGGGGTAGGTTGCTCGAAGTTGATGTGCTGGGTTGAGGATGTGAGCCTTTTATGTTTTGTCTACATCTCACCCCATTGCTCTCGACAAAGAAGGCTTTCATTGGGCTATTGCCCGTTGGCCACAGAGGTGTGTCTTGTCACCTTGTGACATTTCCTCCTGTCACACTTCCTTGGGTACCCACTTAACTTGTTTCCATAGGGATGATGGAGGATAGGTAGTTAAAATTCCTTCCCTGGGAAGACGTGAGCAGCTACCTCCTCCTCCTAAGGTCCCAAGGGCAAACCAAGGTGCAATGCCACCTAAGTTCATTCTGGGAAACCTATGAGTTTATTAGGCTTAGCGGTAGAACAATGGCTAAGGGGTTATGGGCATAAGTAATCTTAAGCAGCCACCCTGAGAGATCTGCACCCAACATGAAGGATGAACCCCCAAGACTGCAAAGACGAAGCCATACTCCCTTTGCTTCCCCTGCTCATATACTTTAACCCCTCTCTGAGGTCACATGCAATTAGGGCAGAATTGTATACAACTGATTGAGAGGAGTGTCTGGATACTCCCAGTGAGGATCCGATGACCCTCCCTGCCCCTCCTTCTGTAAGGTTCTTCTATAGTTAATGAACCCAGTTGTGGCAATCTTTTGAAATCAGGTACATCTGATCTGTAAAGACAGCGGCAGCTTGTCCACCAGGGTAACACTGCACAGCAGAAGGGCATGCATTTGTCAGGTGCATCTGTTGGAGGAGGGGCCGCTTGTTCATCTTGGCCACCCAGAACTGAAATAATCACACAGAAACCATATTATTTAAATCACTGCTTGGCCCATTAGCTCTAGCTTCTTATTGGCTAACTCTTACATATTAATTTAATCCATTTCTATTAATCTGTGTATAGCCACGTGGCTGTGGCTTACTGGCTAAAGTTCCGGTGTCTGTCTCTGGCGGGGTTACATGGCTTCTCTCTGACTCTGTCTTCTCTCTCCCAGCATTCAGCTTAGTTTTTCCCCAGGCTTAGCTCTGTTCCTCTATAGCTCTGCCCAAAGCAGTTCCTTTATTTATCAGTAGTAATCACAGCATACAGAGGGAAATTCCACATCATGAATCTACTCAGGAAAGGCCCTGTAGAAACCTTAGCATGCATGTGGCTTATACCAGGCATGTCTGCTATAAATGTCTGTGGAACAGGGCTGCATGTAATCAAGAAAATGGCATGCTTGTCTGAGTCCTGGTGCATGTAGCACAGAAGCTTATAGACCCTGGGGCTACACTAGCCTGAATTGGAATGCCAACCCTGACTTGGGCAAGAGCTCCCTGAACCTCAGTTTTCCCAGTTGGGAAATGGAGTCATTATCTCACATCCCGACAAGGGTCTTTGGAAATCAAATGGAATTAGGTGGGACAAACCTAAAGCATGGAGCAAGTACCATGTAGGCCTTCAGCACATACTACTTAGGATTTTCATGAAATAGGCAATGATTTGAGTTAACATAGCAAACTTTATTTGAGGCCCTTGAGAGGCCCATGAAACTGCTAAGAGTGATTTGTGCCTAGCACAACAGCTAATCTCAGAGGAAGAGATGCCCATGTTAGTTAATTTCCCTCAGTGTTTACTGCGTTTTGTGTTTCATAACTCAATTCCACTTTACATTTTCCTGGGAATTTTTATTTGGCTTACTAGGCTCTGCTTTCATAATGCTTGTCCTAGGGAGCCCACAACATGGCAAGGGGCTGGGGTGGGAGAAGCCCAGTCTTGACCAGCAGATCAGAGGCTCTCAGCTGGTGACCCTGGGGAAAATGCACATCCCATGGTCTCACCAAAACCTCCCACACAGAGCTCAGGTGGATCCCAGGTGTCTAAAGCATTGGAAGACTTGCCAGGCAATTTTCATAGAAAGGTGGGCCTGAGACTGTAGGTGGACATTGGAAATCCTAGATTTACTGTAAGTTGGCTATGTGAGGACTTTTAGAAAAAAGGGCAACGTTTTTGCCAGGCTCAAAGCGATCCCACATAGCACACAGCATCAGGATGTGGTAACTCTTCATAATTGTGCCCCAGCTCCCCTCCCCCACCTTAGCCCTTATCTTGCTCCCACACAGCCCAGCCTCGTGGAGCTATGTGTGAGTGAGAGCACATTCTCCCAGCTCTGGACTTCTGAATGGACTGCAGGTTTTTATTTGTTTTTCATTTTATTTTGAATGTTCTGAGTCCTTCCCTATGCCAACCACTCCATTAAACATGGCCTTACTCTTAATTACTACTGTTAAATATTTCAAGCATCCTAAAAGGTGATGAACAGCCATGCATACCTGTTTCTGTCTTAGCTGAGGTAAATATTCTGTGCCCCTTTATTTCAGATCTCTTTGTTCTAAGAAATACAACTTTATAGATATGGTAGGATTCCTTTCCTTATTTCCCAAACACAAATTTTTGCTAAACCTTAGCAGGCCTTTGTCCCCTCCATTTTCTACAAATGTAAATCTTCATAAAGCACATGTATAAAAATGTTTGCTTAATCCTTTTCTCTATGGTGAAAAACACAGTATGCAATCTGTGTCCTTCGCAAATGTGTGTACGTACCATACTGCTCATCATCGGCACTTTGCTGGATGGTGGATGTCTAGGAGGGTTCTCTTTGATGCTGAAATTTCAGACCGTCAGACAGGAATTTATTCCCCCTCCATGTCCAGGCAGCTGTCAGTCACTCCAGGCAGCTGTCAGTCACTCCAGCATTTGTGCCTATGAGTCTGACTATGTTGGATAACTCATCTGTGTAAACTGTTCGGTGCCTGTCCTTCTAAAACAGGCCTATTTCACTTATCACCATGTCCTCAGTGCTACACATGGGACAGAGTCTCCACTTTTCAAGGCTGAGTCACATCTGCCCATGTTAACTGCAGCTTCATTCTCAACAGCCAAGGGTTGGAAGAAATCAAAATGCCCCTTGACAGATGAAAGGCTAAAGATCACACACAGTGTGTACATTGAATGGGCTATTGTTTCCTCTTTTTCTTTAAGTTTAGAATCTATCTGTAGAGGTGCTATGATTTGCTATTCATAGACAAAGAAACAGAGACAGTTAAAATTAAGCAAGTTGTCTAAATTGAATAACTGCTTGGCTAAAATAAAGTCTTCCAAACCCTGTCTAACCATCACCGTTCCACTTCCCCCCAAACCAGAGTCCCTTCCCCCTTCTTTTGGCCCACATGATGAGCAACGTCACTGTATCCACCCCAGTCAGTTGCTGGTGACCTATCTGTCTCATTCTGCAGAGCACAATTGAATTGTTGTCCAGCCTGGGTGCCAGCACTTGCACAGTGACTGGTACCTCACAAGAAAACTGTGAAATGTTTTCCGCAAACGCTGGAAGCAAAGGGTATAGCGACAAAAGGGGACTCTGGTAGGGCTCCTGCAAAGCCACCTGCAGGAGCCCTGCCTCTGGAGACACCGTTTCCTATGTCTCTGAGTTCATGGCAGCAAGAACTCTTGATTCTCCATTTCACACATGTGAATTTTCTGAAATAACCAGAGAAACTTTCACCTGTCTCCAGGCTTACTCATGAGACACTGGAAAAATAACACCCATCACTTTTGCCTGGGTCTGGTTTTCTACATATTTGCGAATAAAGAATGGATTGCCAAGAACAAGTGGGTGCTTAAAGAGGATCCACTAAACCTGAGAGGTGGTGACAAACAGATCTGTGGTTGAGTTGACCCATTTGGGCCATCTTTCTTTAACAGTACGTCCTACTCTGCTGGAGACATTCATACATCACCACTGTGTTCTTGCCTTTCCTAAGATGAGTCAGGGTGCATCAATTTATTTCATCTGCTATTTTAATTCAATTTGTTTCTTAACTTTAAACATTGCTTTTTGGGGGCCAGAAAGATGACTTACTGAGTAAGGACACTTGTCACAACAATCTGAGCTCGATCCCCAGAATCTATGTAGTGGAAGAAGAGAACTAACTCCTGCAAGTTATCCTGTGACCTCCACACTTGCATGGTGGTAAATACTCCAACCCAAATAAATAAACAAGTTTTAAAACATTGTTTTCCACTAAACCATGAGCAGTGCAGAAGTCAGGAAGTAAATGGTGTGAAGGTCTCAGTGAGGAGACAAAACCGAAGTACTATCATCTTTTCTGGACACCAGAGATCCACATCTGTAACATGGGGCCTGCTTGTTGGGGTTTCTGTCCTGCCAAGTTCCCACAGCTGGTAAGCCCCAAAGAAAACCACACAGAGGCCTACATAGTTATAAGCTGATTGGCCCATTAGCTCAGGCTTCTTATTAACTCTTATAACTGATATTAACCCATTATTCTTATCTATGTTAGCCACATGGCTCAGTACTTTTTTTGGCAGGGCAGGTCACATCTTCCATCTTCCATGTCTGGGCAGGACTGCAGAAAGAGCTTCCTTCTTCCCAGAATACTCCTGTTTTCATTGCCCCGCCTCTACTTCCTGTCTGGTTGTCCCATCTCTACCTCCTGCCTGGCGACTGACCAGTCAGCATTTATTTAAAACATAATTGACAGAATACAAAATTGTCCCATACCACTTCCCCCTCTTTTTTTTTTAAACAAAGGAAAATATCCATAGTCCACTTTTTGGGAATGTGGGCGTAGTATTCCAGGGTACTTCCTGCTGGTTGGGGGCACTGTTAATCTTATGGGGACCTAAAGAAAATTTAGAATTATGATCAAGTCCTGACTGGAGTATCCTGTGAGTCTTGATCATCTCAGGCAGCAGTCTTGAATCTGTTCTGGATATAGAACTCAAATATCTGGGCCACCTGTTCCTACTGGAGATTTCTCAGGTGGTCTTCATTGATCAAACCTGATTTTTCTTAACTCAGAATGAATCCACAGCCTCTCATTTCCTGTGGAAACAAAAACAAAATCTCTTCTCCAAAGTAACATACCTTCTGACTTCAATTTGAAGTCAAGGTATTTTCAAAAATACCTATCTTGGATTAGTTCTGCAGCATTTATAAGCAAATATCTTTTAGCAGCTATTTCTCCTTCCTCAGCATTCAAACAATTCAAAGAGAGCATAATAACATACAGTATCAAGATTCTCTGTGTATTTTTCATCTTTACGTGGCTTTATTTTAACCTCTATTTCTTCTATTTTTACTTTTAATTTTTGGCTTTTTGAGACAGGTTCTCTGTGTATCTTTGTCCTGGAACTCCCTCTATAGACCAGGCTGTCCTTGAACTCACAGAGATCTGCCTGTCTCTGCCTCCCCAGTGCTAGGATTAAAGGTGTGTGCCACCACACCTTGAACTCACAGAGGTCAGTCTAAGTCTGTCTCCCAAGTGTTGGGATTAAAGGTGTGTACCACCACACCCAACTACTCTCTTTCTTTTTTTTATTTTAAGGACTTTAACCTTTTTCTTTTCTCTCCCAAGCCAGGATATATTTTTAACACACAGTAAACCATTTAGAGGTGTTTTTTTTATCTCTCTTTACTGTATATCTCTCTTTTTCTTACTACACAAGTCTTTAATTTACCAAGCAATATGGGTAGGATTAAAGCTGTGGTTTTGATGGCTGGATCCAGCCCATTCCTTAGCTTTATGTGATTCCAGGCTCATGGCAGAGGTACCAGCTGTAGCCACATTTACTGCCACAACTCTATGGTGTTTCAAGGTCCCTGCCAGCAA
This sequence comes from Ondatra zibethicus, assembly GCA_004026605.1. NCBI lineage: Eukaryota > Metazoa > Chordata > Mammalia > Rodentia > Cricetidae > Ondatra > Ondatra zibethicus. The sequence goes on along the minus strand of PVIU01000035.1, from coordinate 231,564 downwards.
GCAAGCTGCAGCAGTGTGCTCACAAACCACACTCAAATGCTCTGTAGTCAGACCACCTGCCTGAAAGAGTCAGAGTTTGCCCTGGCTGGACAGCCCAGAAAGTCGGCATTTTAAAACAGTGCAGCTTTTTTCCTGCTATCGCTGAAAACCAAAAAGCATGCGGTCAGCTTTTTATGAACACTATGTAAGTGTTCTGTGACAGGACCTCCTAAAAGAGCTGCAAGGCTTGACAGCTAAAGCTGAGTCAGGAAGCCTCTTTTAGATGAGAGCGCTTGCTTGCCTCTACCAAGAAGAGCAGACCCGAGAAATTGCTGCTACCAAGAAACCATGCGTAATGCTGTTATTTTGTTCTAGAATTACTTCTCAAGCTGTCTCAAGGCTTTAGGTGGATGCAGTTGTCCACACGTTGACACCATTCTGTAACATGAGGGCCTGCTTGTTGGGGCTTCTGTCCTGCCCAGTTCCCACCACTGGTAAGCCCCAAAGAAATTACACAGAGATCTATATTAATTACAAACTGATTAGCCCATTAGCTCAGGCTTCTTATTAGCTCTTATAACTCATATTAGCCCATTATTTTAGTAAATGTTAGCCACATGGCTCGGTACCTTTTTCAGCAGGGCTGGTCACATCTTGCTTCTTCCGTGGTCTAGGTAGGACTGCAGAAAGAGCTTCCTTCTTCCCAGAATACTCCTGTTCTCATTGCCCCGCCTCTACTTCCTATCTGGTTGTCCCACCTATATCTCCTGCCTAGCAACTGACCAATCAGCATTTATTTAAAACATAATTGACAGAATACAAAATTGTTCCATACCACACATCCAGCCAAGTCCAGCCTGAACAGGGTATTCCTTCACCCAGGAATCCTCCCTAACCCAGAGTTCAGCTTCCTTGTCTACAAATGGGTCAGCAATGCCCAGAGATGGAGATCAACCTGCAACTTGTTTGCAATTGCACAAAAGGATTCCCCTCTGAAGAGCAAATGGAACCTGGTGCCCAATAACTAATTCTACAAATAACTGAACAGCTAGAGGTGCACACACTTGGGGGATGTCTGGGTAGGCTGGAAGGTGGGGAATGGTGAGTATCCACTGGACCACTGCCAGCTAGGCTGTGAAGATGGCGTGTCAGCTCCAACCACTGCAGCCCAGTGCCGCACAGACAGGTGTTTCAACTGAGTCTGGTGCTTTCTTTTCTGAAATATCTCTTTTTGTCATCTTTAATTCTGTGCATGTGTGTGCTTGAGTACAGGTGATTTCATAAGCATTTTCATGCACTTGCATTTTGACTGCAACCCATCACACAAGTTCAGTGTCAGACCAATTTTTCAAAAGTTTTAGATTTTGGAGCATTTTTCATGGGAGGTTTTCAGATTAGAGATGCCCAGCCTGGACAATGTGTCTGATTTGTGTGTTCAGTACCCTACTAATTCCATGAAGTGGAAGAATAGGGGAGCGAGAAATAGGAGCTTCAGTGTAAGATAACACAGCACGAAATAATCGTTGTCTCCAGGAGGACTCGAAGAAGCTGCCCTGCACTTTGAAAGCCCCCTCTCTTCCAGACCAGGCTGCCAGTTGCAGCATGGCTTCTGCAGACAAAAGGAGCTCAGTGCCCACTCTTGGAGGCAGCGTGTTTATTACTAAAGGACATTTAAATGGAAAACAGCCCAGCAACCGGAATCAATGTGTCCTTGGGGAAGAAAGTGGAATTCTGGGCTATGCCACACCAGTAAGGCCATGAACCAAAGCCTCAATTTCATGCGCTCCTGAAGGGCTGCTCATGGGGGAAAGAGGAAATTATAAAGTCACAACAGAAAGCTGAAACTGAAGATTAACCCCGCCAGAAGACCCAAGACCTTTCCAGAGCTAGTAAAAATAGCACTTGGTTCTTTGCACAGTCCTTACGAGGTAGGTAGAGTGGAACTGCCCTGTCTTTAAGTGTGGGATGCATAGTGCTTTGTCTCCAGACCACACACGTGGAAAGGGAGAGGGCCACCTGAAGAAATGTAACAAGCACTTTAATGAGGTGCTCAAGGTCACTAGCAACAGTAACAGGAGCATCATGGAAGCACCTGCTGCCAGCAGGGGAGGAGGCCACTTTCCCTTTGTGGCCTTTCTTTCCCAACCCTAAACTTCAGCCTAACTGAGAAACCCATGCAGATAAATCCCAGTTCAGAAACATTCTACACAATACTGTTTAAGTGCTCCTTGGCCTGTCAAGGTCATCAGACACAGGGAAAGTCAAGAGGAGCCCAAGAGATTTCTTAGTTTACATCTCCATGATTGTGATTAGCACCAAGGCCAACAGTAACTTGTCAGAGGAAAGGGTTTCTTTCAGCTCACAGCTCACAGTCCATCATCAAAGGAAACTAGGGCAGATCCCAAAGCAGAAACCTGAGGCGGGAACTGAAGCAGAGACCACAAAGGCACTCTGCATACAGGCTTGCTTCATCTGGGTGGCTCAGTAACTTTTTTTTGTTTGTTTGTTTTGTTTTTTTTTTCCATACATTGTTTTGTTTTATTTTTTCCATTCAAGAACATAATTAAAGAAATAAAATTTTTACCTTTCTTCCCCTTCTCCCGGTCCCCTCCTACTACCCCCCCACCCCTCCTCCCTCCCCCTTCTTACGTTTTTATACCATTCAGGACTGCCTGCCTAAGGATGGTACCACCCACAGTGGGCTGGACTCTCCTACATCAATTAGCAATCCAGAAAATGCCCACCGCCACACCCACACACCAAGCAATTACTCAGTTGAAGTTCCCTCCAGATGATTCCAGTTTGTGTCAAGCTGACAAAGGCTAGCCAGCCAAGTGATGAGGACATGTGATGTAGGACCCGGGAACAGAAAAGGGATGGTGGGTAAAAGCTAGAGAAATCTGAGTAATGTGTGGATTTTAGGTAATATTAATCTACTGATACTAACTAATCCAGGTGTTGTAAAGGATGCTGATAAAAGTGGTGGCTGGACAATGCACGAGAATGTCACACCCTTTGCAAATTCCATGCATCTTTAAAACAAAAAGGTTATTTTAATGAACAAGCTGAGGTGGTAAAACTACATTGGTCTTTGCTAGAATATTCTTTCAAGTTTGTTGTAGACTCAGAAGACACCACAGAGCTCTGGTCTTCTAATCCTGCCCATGTCTTCTCTCCAAAGCCAAAGTTCTCTAAGGATAGGTCACAGTTGCTGTCCGTAGACTCAGGGAAAGCCCACTGGCGAGATCGCTGTGACCCTGAGTATCTTTCCATAGACACCTTTGTATCACTAATGTGCCTCCAGCTTCTCCCAGAGCTCAGAGCATCTACTACACCTTGATACACCTGACTGTGAAAAATGTCTCTTGCTCTTTATAATGGACTCTTTGATCAGAAGGCAGCACTTTATTTATTCCTGCCCTCCCATTGGCACTGGTACATAGCAGACACTAACCATCATCCACTCATCTACCCATCCACTCACACATCAAGGCATCCATCCATTCATCTATCTTCCAACTATAGATCCACCCATCTTTTTATCTCTTCATTCATCTACCCAACACTTACCTATGTATCCATCTATGCATTCGTACACATATCCATTTATTCACCCATCTATCTTCTTACCACCTATCCATCAACACACCAATCCATTCATTCATCCATCCATCCATCCATCCACCTAGCCAGCCAGCAAATACTTCCTAGGGTCTTCACTGTCACCTTTCTCTGGGCTCTGTGGATAGAAAAGGAAAAGGGAAAGAAAAATGAGTTTCCATTCTCACTAGCGATACATTCTAGCAGGAATCACGGGCAGTGGAAATAAGCAAGCCAGTGAGTGAGAGCCACTGAAAAGCTACTCCGTGAGGTGTCCCCAGGGAGACAGGAACAAGCATCTATTCACCACAGCCAGGGCACCACAGTAAGGAGTCCACCCAAGTCCTGAATGGAGAATGATTCTTATTGGGCTTCTTGGAAACGCATAGGTGAGAGGTCATTCACAGGGGTGGGTGACCCCAAAGCAGCTGCACCACCTGAAGGTCTCACCCCCAGTAAATGAGAACCTCCCTGCAGCTGTAGATATGGCACCTCCCCTTCGGTGACCCTTCCAGACTCTACACTCTATCAATTCCTAAGACCATATGCAACTATGGAAACGAATATCCAGCTATCTGGAAGGTGCTGGAGGGAGTGGCTGAGATCTCAGGTGTGGGGCTTACGACTCCCCTTGTCTGAGGGAAAGTCAACAGGTTGACTCTGAAGGCTCTCTGCCAGCAGTCACAGTACTGTGACAGAGATGGCACTGGGTGCTATGCTTAGGGGACAGTGTTCCACAGTAAAGGTAAACAGAGTGGTATCCCAGAGGGCTGCTTTAAAAGGAATACCCAGATCAACTCACAAGAAGGTGGTTGGTATGTGTTGGTTTTGTTTGTTTGCTTGCTTTGTTGTTCGTTTTGTTGTTAGTGGCGCTGGTTGTTCCTTTTTTTAAATAGGGAATTTTTTTTCTAATTTCTTTATTTTTTGAGACAAAATAATCCCATCATTTCCCTATGCCCTTTTCCCCAAGCCTTCCCATATATCTCTTCTTGCTCTCTCTCTCTAAAATTTATGGCCTCTTTATTCATTAATTATTGTGACATGTATATATATGCATATATTTATTTATTCCTAAATACTGTGCGCTCAGTGTTACTTGTATGCATGTTTGTATTTGAAAAGGGCTGAACATTTGGATTTGGGTAACCTAGTGGTATCCTTAGTTTTTTTTCACAATTTTATTGGTTAATTTTGTTATTTGACAATTCCATACATATATCTAATGATTTCTGACTACTCTCTCCCCGTTTGTTCCTATCAACCCCTCCCCACACATTCTTTTCCTGGATTCCCGAGTTTGGGCTTGGGTTTGTGACTCATTTCGTTTAACCTGGACTATCCGTGTGGCCACCGAATTGGAGCTGCCCACGGAAGCCTAGAGAAGTCATCGGCGGCTGCACAACAGAAGACAATGTATTCCTTTCTCTGTGGATGAAGCAGCAGCAAGCAGTTCATCCCTGGGTGGGTGGGCCTCCTGAGGCCTTCCTCCATCCTGACTGTTAGCAGGCCCATTTTGCGCAGCCTAGAGCAGGCATCCCCAGCTCCAGCGAGTCTGTGATGACAGTGGCTGTCTTCCCACGGAGCTGACAACTCACAGTCCTCCCTGTTTCCCTGCTCTCGCATTATTTTTTTCTTCTCCCTCCTCCACAGTGTTCCCTGAGCCTTACAGGAAAGGATATGAATGCCTTGCTTAGGACTGAACACTCAGCTGTCAGGTAGTCTCAGCACTTTGTGCACCTTGTGTGTGAGTAGGTCTTACCCAAGAACTCCCTGTAAAGCTGGGCGGTGATGGCGCACGCCTTTAATCCCAGCACTCGGGAGGCAGAGGCAGGAGGATCTCTGTGAGTTCGAGACCAGCCTGGTTTACAAGAGCTAGTTCCAGGACAGGCTCCAAAGCCACAGAGAAACCCTGTCTCGAAAAACCAAAAAAACCAAAAACCTCCCTGTAGACGCTTGCCTCATATATTTATTTAGTTATTTATTCAACATATTTATTGGTGTCCACTTTCTGTTGGGTACTGTTCACATCAGCTTATTCTTGCACTAGTTAACATTTCTTTCCTTTATTAAAAACAGATTTTTAATACAATATATCGATTACAGTTTCCCCTCACCTCACTCTTCCCAGATCCTCCGCACCTGCCCTCCCATCCAAATCCATAAACCGTTTCTCTCTCTTTGGAAAACACAGACACCTAAAGAATAATAAAAACAAGATAAAACAAAACAAGACCTGAATAGGACAAAACAAACAGACAGATGAGAGGCAAATGCTAAAAATAAGAATCCCAGCCACACAGAAGGAGGCAGGAAGGCTGAGAGCGAAATTGATCTTAGAGTGTTCTGAGGAACAGAAAAGAGCAGAGCAAGCAGGACCAGACTGGGGTGAGACTGGGGGTTTGGAAGATGGTGAGGATGTGGTGAACTCAAGACGTTTGGTGATAGTCACGTCAGATTTGGACTATCAGTTCCTTATCTCAGATTTGAGGATAAGAAACTGTTTATCCTCAGTTTCCCTACCAGGAAATGGAGAGGGAAGCGCCTCCGAGTTTGACAGAGGAAGGTCAGATAGAGTGATTCAGTAAGATTCTTGTCATAGACAGAAGCGGTGAACATGACTCCCTTTCTTTTCTTATATTAAATTAAGAAGTATGATGGCGTTAGGTTAACCCATCAGAAAGCTCTCTTGCTCACAGTGTGTGAAAATGTACTTAGGAGGCACCGGCTGGTGGCTGTCTGTGAGTTTGAGGCTAGCCTGGTCTACACAGTGAGTTCCGGGCCAGTCAGGGTTACATAGGGTGGGCAAGAATCGCGTGGTGAGTCTCAGTTCCTCATTTTGTTTATCTCCACGCTGACATTTCCCTTTTACAACAATAACAATATGCAAAACTAAAACAGCTTCACCCTTGACACTCTCAGAAAGCACCCTGGCTACCCTGGCCACCCTTCCGTTGAGCTGACTCCTAAGCAAGCAGCAATGTCGCCACGATGGCTCCTCCGGCTTCCCCACTGGGCTTGGAACCCAAGGCTGGTGAGGGAGCTGAAGACTGATAGGAGTTGAGACAAGGCTAAGCCTTAGGGCAGGATGCCTGATATCCCCACGCACTAGGGGAGCCTACTTCAGGAGCACGTGGCTCCCTTCTCTGCTTTCATTCTTCTTCTATTTTGGTTTTCTTTTCCTCCTGGCCTTCATGGACACCTGGCGCGTGCACACACACACGCACACACATGCATACATGCACACATCTGTGAATCTACGCATACAATAACATAATTACACAGCACCAAAATATGTAAATAAGTGTATAATAGGAAGAAAGATAAAATGTCTAAACGGGTTTGGGTGGTGCCAGAGAGCTACCTGGTAAGGAGGTGAATGGCTCAGAGCTCGTTTTTTGCTGGCCCAGAACCCAGATTGCTGCTGCACTTCATTGGAAGGCCACCAGAGCAAGCCTCTTTGCCACTCACACACATTCACACATGTACTTGCACTCCCAGCAGGCCTTAGTTTCACTCCACACCCAGCCGCCAACCTCAAGAAATAGATTTCTCAAAAGCTAGGGCTGGATATGAGTCACAGGCAATTCCGTTTTGTTTGGGGCGCAAGACTTCCTACTAGTTGGCACTAGAGAGGGTTAGTGAGAAGATGTGGTCCTAACCACAAGGGAAATCCCCACAATTGTATGACATCTTGGGAAGAGCATGGTCCCTATTCCCAGAAAGGATGTTGTGTCCCCAGTCAAGGATTTGAAATTTGGGGGGCCTGGGGCTTATGATGTGCAGCTGAGGTAGTAGAGAGAAGGGGATGTGAGCAGCATGGGGTCCTTTAGAAGAGTCTGCAGGGTCACAGGCGGAAGGGGGTACTAGCATCTACATTCAAAGTTAGGACATGGGAAGGGAAGCAGGCCATTAATCCTTGGTGTCACACTTGATCTGAGACTTCCAGACTTTCCCCGGGAGCAGCAGGCTTTGAAGAAAGGGCAGAGAATCCCACAGCACCTTCCAGCCTTCCTGCCACCCTTTCCGTCCCCTCCCAGAAAACCTCAGGCCTTGAAGGAAAGGGTGACAACTGTCACTCAGTGCTCTCCTTTGCCCACATCAGGACAGTCAAGCCTAGACGAGAATGGCGCAGACATCCTCTCCTCCATTGCGTCATGGTAGGAGAGGAGATGGGGCCTGCTGGGGAGGTGAGCAGCCATAGAGGCTGATCCTAAGATTCCCTGGGACACAAGGAGTCGGACTGCCATGAAGGTTCTGACCAGACCTCCTCTGCTCTCCTTCCTCCTCAAGTAGAAATGCTTCTCCCTCTGCCTCCCGCCATCCTGATTCCTCAACTCACAGTGTGGAATGGAGGGAGGAGGAACAAGGAAAGTCAAGGAGTTTGGAAAGCAGCCGCAGTTCTGGCCATGCTCGCTGCACCCAGGGCTCGATTCTGCTGGCAGCCTCCCTCCTAGGCCACCACAGAGGCACTCCCTGGTGATAGTGAGACCGACCTACACGCCCAGCACCTCTTTGAGGAAGCAGAGTCCTGTCTCCACCACTGAGTCACAGGGTGGGCAGAGAGCATTGCACCAATCCCAGCAACAGGATAACACAAAACAACACCCCTGTCTGGTGAAACCACAGGAAGACAGAAATTCAAACAGTCACCCGTCAACACAAGACGCCTTCCTGGGCCCAGAGATCAGACAGACACCTGGGCCTAATTTGAGGGAGCAAAGAAACATTGAAAGTAAATATTCTTAGCCAAAGGTTTGCAAGAAAGAACTTCCCCCAGCTATCCTAGGATATCCTAGGGTAGACACATGAGAACCGCCAGAGACCACACGGAGTCTCGCTCAGTGACTGACAGCCTCCATGACACAAGGACAACTGCGTACATGCAGCAGAGAGCCGAACCCCAGAGTGCACTGGCCACTGTGTATTCAAGGAGGCTTCTGAAGGAGAAAAAAAGAAAAAAGAAAAAGAAGAAGGTACACACGGAAGACATTATAATATAAATCACTTTTGCCGTGGGAATTAATAGCCAGAATGATGGGAGCCTGTAGGTGACAGGAAGTGGGTGAGCAGATATCTCTGAAGAAACTTTCTTATAGAGGGTCGTGGTGGCCCTTGAGCAAAGCTGACATTTGACAGTCTTGGGGGTAGTCACTTTTCCCTTGCAACTACCTATTTCGTTCCCTTTTGTCTTAGGGTAGGCAAAAGTTACTTGGTTTTGATCCCGACAAAGCTCATGGTGAAAAACACAAAGCAAGGTGTCTTAGGGGGGCATTTCTAGAACAAGGCTTGGCCGCATAAGTTTATCCGCGCAGATAACCTGCAAACCCAGGTGGCATGAGCCCGGCTCTTGGCTGTTATTAACAGAGGCGATGTCATTTCTTCCCAGCAGAGGGCAGAGCAGCTTCTCCGTTCTCCTTACCCCTCGGCCCACAGCTGAAGGAAACGCTATTGAGGGAAGAAAGGTTGCAAAGCTGAAAGAACTACACCGTCACATCATGGATTGTACCCAGAGATTGCAGGGATGTGCTCTGGGGCTGAAGCATCTTGAAGGGCCCCGCGGTAGTCTCTCATCGATGAGCCTAGGGAAGTGGCATCAGGCTTCTCTGAAAACCTGACTCTACACTCCTGCCCCAGGTTAGAGCTTATTTGCTCACCTACTGTGGAGATGCTTGTGTTGATGTGTGATCTTCGATTAAAGCAGAGCTGGGCTGCTGCCTGTGTTGTGGATCCCAGCGTGGGCTGTGGAAGTGCCACTTCCGGCACCATGTGCTGCTGTTTGGACCACGCGTGCAGGACCACACAGCAGTGTCTGTCTCAGAGACTAAGTCAGTTCCGCTACAGGAAGGAAGAGGAGAGGACTCTGAATTTCACTTCCGGGATTCAGAACGCACCCGAGTACTGTGTCTGCCTTCCCCTTTTAGAAAAACCTTGCCTTCTAGAGTCGCCTTCAAACCTCAGTTCATCATTGCTGGGAACAGAAAGCCTCCTGCCAAACTCTTTACCCTATGGGATGAGAGAGACACCCTCTGTGGCCCTGCTTCTCCCTGTGTTGATATCTCTTTCTCCCCTGCTTTCTGCCAGCTCTCTCTCTCTTTCTCTACCCTTCTGGTTGGTTCCTGTTAGTCCCAAAGACAGGAGGGGGAAAATCACCACCCTAAATCATCATGGCTAAATCAATTAAAGAAAACAGTTCATTAAAGTAGGCTTTTAAATTCTTGTGAACGGGCTGCCTCCCCCTAAGACAGGGTTTGAGAGGTCAGACTTGGATGTGAGGAAGACAGTGTTTTTATAGTGCAGGAGTAGGGGGTTTCCAAATGGGGAATTTGGAGGGCAAGTCAGCAGAACCTAAACATACCAACTTAGTCATAACAGCCTTCTGAAACAAAGACATGATTTCAAGATGGTCATAGCTAGGTAGTGATAACAACCTTTTGGAACAAAGGTAGGGCCATAAGATGGTTATAAACAACTTTTTGAAACAAAGCTATGGCTGCCACTTCTTGAAACAGATAGTTCAGAACCATTTGTAGTTAGGTTACAGGTGGGGCATAGCCCAATCCTTGAGAAACAGAGGTTTAATCATAAACAGGAACAAACCTAGTTTGTCTTTGCTCTCAGATGGCTTTTAAGTCTAAAATGGAGACAGACTGGTTCATCAGTTCCCTCTGCTTATTTACTTCTTGTTCCTTCCAGGTGGTGAGATAGCACAAGTGTGTTTTTCAAGTAAGAGGTTCCGCTCTGCAGAAACTCAGTTGATTCATGGTTGGTCCTACCCTTCTCAGCTACGTCAGCGTTTATTTACATCTAGGACACAGACTTAGTTAGGCTGTCCCAAGAACGGGGAAACTGCAATGATAAACGGTAGTGTGACTTTTCTCCCAGGCATTGAACTGGTGCCCAGGCAGCTGCTGATCTCAGGGCAGGCACAGAGAGGGGACCCTCAGGGAGTCTCCAGGGTGGTGTCACTGACTGAGATGTCTTTTAGCCTGTTCTATATAGTGAGTTCCAGGTTAGACAGAACCAAACAGTCTCTCTCTCTCTCGTGTTTATTCCATATTTGAATCGGGCTTGCTCTACTTCACATAATCTCTAGCTCCATCTATTTTTCCCGTGAGTGCTGACATAAAAACAGAAGGAAGAACTGTTTGGGGGGGGGGGGAGAAGACCAACAAAGGGGATGACAAGGGAGGGCAATGGGAGTCCAAACAAGAACAAAGTATAATGATAACTGTATTATAAAATGTTTCAATGTTACTTCTCTGTATGCTAACCAAAATTAATTAAAATACCAGCAACCAAAAAAGTTACAGCTCCAGGAGCAGCTGCAGGGCTTCTTCCCCTCCCCCAGCCCCTCTAGGGGTCCTCACCTTGACTTGTGGATCCTGGAATCTCAAGGGAGAAGCCAAGCCCAAGGTTGCCAGTGGCACCCTCCATAAAGGAGAGAGGAATGCACAGATAACTAGGAACCTCCACAGGTCTGAAGCCACGACACCCATTTCCCGGGAAAGGGAGTAACATTTCAAACTAAAACGCAGACACTTAGGTCTCGTTTGCATGGGACCTCAGGTCCCTGCCCTGTTATTCAGCCGCTGGGTGTCTATGGACAAGTCGCTATCTTGATTCTGAGTTTCTTTGTCTGCAAAATAGGAATAAATGAGTGTCTTCCGGCAAGCATGAAATAGGCGCCTAGTGAGAACACAGCTTGGCTGTGGCATGTGTTGCTGTCACTCCTGACCATTACAGATAGCCCAGGGCTGCTCTCTCTACCTCAAAAGCTACATATGACTTGGGACTTGGGATGCCCCTACCCAAATCAAATGTGAGTGACATTCTCGGGGTGCCTTTAAGACATGAACGGTCTGTGTTGCTCATGGATTTCCCACTTAAATGTGCTGATCCCTCATTATAATTCTGGCAAAATCAAACTGCTGTGGACAAGCAGGGCTTGTCAAGGAGCAATTACTTGACGATTTTCCTTTTTTTCCAAAGTGGAAGCAGAGTGGGATGGAGAAGGGAGTCATAGGGAAGAGCTCTTTCCCCACCCTTTCCCTTTTCTGGGTGTAATGTTCTCTGCAGGGTTGGGTGGCTGCCTTGGAGCCAACTCAGCACTGTCCTTGGAGAGCAGGCCACAGGGATGGCACCTGAAGGCTGGGGGAGGGAGAAATGGAGTCAGTCAGTCTTAGGCAGAGAATCTTGGAAGCCACAAGGGCCTGCGATCCACTGCTAAATAATTCTACAAAAGGAGTCTGTCTGAGAGGGAGAGAGAGAGACAGAGATGAACTTCCAAAGTGGAGTGAGCACTTGCATTAGAATTATCCAAGGGCTTGTTAGAGACGCAGGTCTCCATCATCCACAGAAAAGAACGCGCTCCTGTGATGAAGCTGGGGACAGGACATCACGCTAAGTGAAAGAAACCCAGGAGGACAAACCCTGGATTAGCTTTCTCACACGTGGAATCCTCAAAGTCAGTCTAGTGGTTAAAAGCAGAATGGTGGCTTCTGTAGGCTGAGGATGGAAAGGGGAAGCAGAAGTTGCTCAAATCTAGCTAAGAGGAATGTGTTCTAGTGTTCTGCTGCCCAGTGGGATGGTGAAGATTAACAGTAATGTTTTCCTTAGTTCAAAACAGCTAAGCGAGAGGCTGTTGGATGTCCTTATCCCAAAGAAATGATGAATGCTGGTGACAGGCATGCTCGTCACCCTGGTTTGAACATTACATAAATTGGATGTGTATCAACATCACATTTTACGCCAGGAACACAGATATTAGGATGTGTCATAACTCAATAGAGATGCAGATCCCAAAGCCTCAGACCCATGGAACTCAGCATCTGAACATGCCAAGGGCTGGGGTGATGTTGGCACCTGCACTTGACTGGTGGACCAGGTGCCTGTGCTGGCAGGCATCAGCAGTGAGTGCCAGATGCAGAAATGGCAGAAAGAAAATCTACACGAGACAGCCAGAAACCATGCATTGTCATTTATTGGCTATTGTATCCAGAGGAGCCCTATGTAAGCCATTTCTAGGCATAGGAACACAGCCATAGAATCCTCCCTCCTGGCTCTTAAACCTTGATTTAATTCATCACCACTTGCGGACAAGATGAAGTTGAGCACATCACTCAGCCTCTCTGGCCTCAGTTTCTTCAACTGTGAAATAAGCTAACAATAGGCTTGTGTTCCTAGAAGGATCACCTTAGACCTCAGACACACACACATGAATGGCTGCTTAGATAGCCACCACTGAAGACTACCTAGCCCTTGACTCAGAGCAGGGACCTCTGCTGGATTGTCCTTTGCCCTTCACCAGTCTGTCGCCTAGTAGTCTTTGGTCCCTTTCACAAGAGAACCAGACACGATGTAACTAGTCCAAGGTTAAAGAAAAACACTGGAGATCAGAGTTCTTGGCTTTTTCATAAAATATTTAATGTCCTCCAGTGCCAGGCTCTATTCTAGGCATTAGGGGTTTTGTGGTACAGAGGGTAGACACAGTTCCTGGACCCGGGGCAGTTCTGTGTAGTTTGGGAAGGGTTGGAAGCAAAACTGTCTGCACCCAAAGCCCATAGTTCTAATCACTCTGCATTCTATCTCCTTGATGAATGGTGGGCTTATTGTTATTGTTGGGCACATAGCTCAGCCGAAGAAATCCAGAAGGTAGAGTGGCCAGGAAAACCTGAGAGACCCAATAAATCTTGTTTTTCCATAGCTTTCCCCTCCCCTTTCCAGAGAGGCAGATCTTTCCCAAAGGGACCTGGCCCAGTGGAGTGACTTCTTCTGCTTCTTCTATCTAAGTCCCCTGCATATGGGGTCCTCAGACCCTGCCTTTGGTAGTGAGAAGAGACTGAATCCAGGGATGAGGTAGTAAATTCATTGTGGGATTATTGCTCTGGCTTGGTATTGCAGGGCCTCACAACATAAGTTAGAAACAGTAATCACTTTACAGACACATCTACTACAGCATCTGCTGCTTGGCTCCCTACATTGTGTTGAGAGGCTGGAAAGAAAGTCAACTTCTCTCTCAAGCCCACATCTCTGGAGCAGAAAGGAGTGGGAACATGGGCTCCCTCTAGTGACGAAGTGCGGCATTTTAGCAAATGCCCACAGGCCACCTCTGTAGTCCAGAGAGGTGATTGCAATTTACAAAATGGCTACTCTGTGGTCTCCAAGGGCAGAAGCCAACCTATCTTAGAATATGTACTCTTCTGAGGACCGTGACTCTAAACTCCATCTGTATACATTTGGTGTCTGGCTGTATGTGGTTCCTCTTAGACCACCCCAGAAGACTCAATCTCCTCACCAACCTTCCTCTGGCAGGTCAAACACACATCACTCCATTTGCTGGTCTGATGGGCTGACCTTTGCTCTACTCACCCCCACCCTGCCCATAGCCAAGACAGAATTGGGTCCTCAACCCCATTTCCAGGCTCAGTTTCACCTTCTAGAAGGCATCTCATTGTATTTTTGGAACCACTTAATACCCTAATGATTAGGGAACTCTTACAAACAGACGCTTCTCTGCTGAGTCAACAGACATCCAACGGTCATGGGCACAGACCCCAGAAGGTGTCACTTTGAGGCAGTCTTGTGACCTCCTAAGTCTGTGCTCTCCTTGTCTCAAAGTTGAGACTCAGAATTCTGTGGTTAAACAGACAAATATAGGGAAGTCCTTTTGGAAAGGACAATGTGCAAGCTGACGTTAGTGTTTTTATTAGTTTCATAGCTCAGAAATCAGCTAAGATGTTGTGTTGCTTAGATTAATTTTGAGAGAATGTAACCCTACTGTGTATGGGTGCCTTCTCTCCCAATCATTCTGCTGTTGTGTCTCTCTGTGTGCACGTGTGTGGGTGCGTGTCTGGGTGCATGTATTTGTGTGTATTAGGGTATGAATGTTCTGGGGACATGGTACGTGGGTAGGTAGGATTAAGGGCTGTCCAGTCACCTAGAGCTCTGAGCCCCTGCTTCCACTGCTTGGCAGTTTCCTGGCTTTCTATAAGTACTACTCTGTTCTCCATCATGACATTCCTTAGTTTCCACCTTGGAAAACCTGACATATCCATCACATGTGGCCTGCTTCATGGGAGGTCTAAGGGAAAGGGAGTCATGCAGACAATTTAAAGTCAAGTATTAAATATACTGTTCTTCAAAGCCCTCCAGCTGTTCCCTGTAGCATAAGGGCAGCCTCTATCTCCTCTCTCTTCAGCTCTTTCACATGAAGATTTTTTAAACGAGATTCTAGAACAGGGGAAGTCACTTCTGCTGTGTCTTCTGACACTCGTTGCTTATGAAGAGGTGTTCAGGACCCATGCTTCAACCAAGCCAACATTTCCCAAAGAGCAGTTCAGACTCAGCCTTCTCTCGCCCCTCTACATTTTAAAGAAATATATTTCCAGGGGCAGCAGAGATGTCTCAGCAATTAAGAGCACATGCTACTCTTGCAGAAGAGCAGGGCTTGGTTACCAGAACCCACATGGTGGCTCGCAATCATCTGTCGGCTCCATTTCCAGGTGATCCAGCACCCTCTCTGGCCTGTATAGGCACTGTATGTATGCGGTGTGATTGCATACATGAAGGCAGTACTGCATGCATGTGATGTACTTACATACATGAAGGCAAAGCACTCATACACCTAACCTAAATATATCTTTCAAAAGTCTATTTCTCATCCTCCTGTTCATACATGTAATAGCCATAAGGGGAGGAAATGGACAGCTGGCAAAGCCAGGTAGCCCTGCAGTGTGTGTTGTACACATACTGGAAGAGGAGCTCCACGGCCTCTCCTATTTCTGAATCTTTTTTTGGTTTTTCGAGACAGGGTTTCTCTGTAGCTTTGGAGCCTGTCCTGGAACTAGCTCTTGTAGACCAGGCTGGCCTTGAGCTCACAGAGATCTGCCTGCCTCTGCCTCCCGAGTGCTGGGATTAAAGGCGTGTGCCACCACCGCCTGGTGAATCATAATGATTTCTAAAAGGCATTACTTCCCTAGATGAAGAATATGGAAAGTCAAGAAAAGTCTCAATGAAAGTGTGTCATCTGAAGTCCTAGAGTGACACTTTGTAGGTAGCTCACATCTCTCTCTATCCATGCTGAAGCCAGAGGCAAGAGAAGCCTGGAGAATCCTTCAGATGCAATTGTGTACAGCCCCTCTTCCTACTCCGGAGCTCTGAGTCCAAGGACACCCAGCTTTGGGGCTCCTGTTCAGGGATAGCTTATGTGTAAGTGTTGCAATTTATAATCAAATAGCCACACACTAGCCCAGAATGGAGTATAATAAAGATTTATTTAATAGGGGGTGAACTCACAGAAAGGGTAGTGAGCAGCAATTCTCTGCATATGCTGGGAACTGGGAATGAATCCAGCAGCCAAGAGGTCTGCACTTGCATTTATTTATAGTACACAAGACCACACCCAAAGTAGGCTGGTATCTTAAAGGCTATTTGCTGAAGGAATTTTCACAGTATCTCCCCCTTTTGTCTAAAAAAGAGTTCCAAACTCAATACAAAACTATATACAATAAGACCAATTATCAAGTATAAAAAATAGAATTATAACCAACATAAACAATATCAAGCAAGAGACATATGCTAAAGTTTTAATAGTTATCCTGTCCTAAGGAGTCTAAGTCTTATATTAGAAATAGTTTGGCTAAGTAATGAAAGGAAAGTAACTATGACTATCTAGTCTTCAACCCCATCAAAGACCTGAGAAGGGAAATAATATTACTTGAGTAAACAGAAAGTACAACCAAGCAACTTCCAAAAGGTGCAAGAAATGACAGAGACAACCTACTGCCTGGACAGTCACCCAAAGTTCTTCTGTAACATTGGGGCATCCATCTTCAGCTTACAGGCTAATAGCATCTGGCAGATTTTTCCATGAAGCAGGAAATTTGAAAGACTGTTTTGCCTCTATTGGCAGTTACTCAGTCACTTTCTTCTGTATCCTACAGAATGTCTGGCAGATTTTTTCATGAAGCAGGAACCCTGAAGGACTGATTTACCTTCTTTAGGTAAGTTCGGCAGTCATTTTTCTGTGAGTCATGCATATCCAATTCAGACAGCATACCATCAAGAAGTTCAGGCAAGAGCAGTTTCTTGTCCAAATGGATAATAAACTCCATAAGGAGCCTCTTCGATGCCTATCATCCTCTTGAAGTAGATTGGTGTGGCCAGGAACAGATGAGTCTCATTGTCATGAAAAGTCCTAAGTTCTTAAAACATTTTAAATGCCATATTCTGTTAGTCTTTGAAATGTTTGAAGAATACCTATCCATCTGAAATATATCTCTGTACATCTAGAAAATCTAACTAATATGACTACAAGCTTGACTATTATAGATGACTATCTACTAACCTGTGTTTCTCAATTATATATTACATTTTTAAATGAGCTACACAAACACAATACCTTAAGAGCAGAAATATACATGTAACAAAATTGACCTTAAATTTGTATCAATAAACCAAGATCTATAAATATTCATCTTTATAGCATATCCCCTTTAAATGTAAACAAACATTTATAAACAATCATTTAGGGAATTTGGACGTTGTTCTCTACACTACTTCCTCCTGATTGGGGTGCTATTAATCAGGTCTTTCATGGGGTATCCTATGTGGTAGGTTCAACTCAACCAGCAGTCCTGAAGCTGTCATAGATGTTGGACCATCTAGGCCATTGTTTCAAGGGGTCTTGTATGATCAAACCATATTAGCTGGTAAGGAATCCACAGGTTTTTATCCTCTGTGGAAACAAAAGCAGAACTTCTTTTCCAAAGCAGCATATTCTTAGACTCAAATTTTGAAGTCAAGATATCATTTATATATATATGTGTGTGTGTGTGTGTGTGTGTGTGTGTGTGTGTGTGTGTGTGTGTGTGTATTGGCTTACCTTAGCAGCCTGTACAATGAAATGTCTCTCTGTACTTAGCTCATTCACAGTCAAAAATTTTAAAGAAAACACAATAATATGCATAATCCAGACTCTGTGTATTTTCCATCTTTACATGGCTTATTTTACTTTACTCCTTTAATCTATGACTGTCTGTACTCTGTCTCTTTAAAGACTGTTTTTTTTTAAATGATCTATGCTCTTTTTTCTTTTCTCTCCCAAGCCTATGTATGTTTTTTTTAAAAAAAAAACACAAATGTGTCTCATTTAGAAGTCTTTTATATCTGCATCTGTCCTGTTGCATATCTAAAATCCTTTTCTGACAAGGACCATTTTATAAAGGTAAACAATGTGGTCACAGAGGCCCTGGATGCTTGGCTCCACCACCCTCAACCTTTTAATATGGTGGAGGCATGTTTACCACCAGCTCTGGGACTGCCGGGGGTGTGGGTGTGGGTGCGCTCACCACCCAAACTCTGGTAAACAGTAGTTGGCCCATGTTGCCACTAAGTAACTTGTAGCACGCTGCCCACAAAACCCATTCAAGTGCTTGGCCTCCAGAAAGAATCAGAGCTGTTCGTGCAACTAGCACAAACCAGGAAGCCTTCATTATTTTTATGCTGAGTCAGTAAGCCTTCTCTTAAATGAGCCATGGTGCCCCTGCTTGCCTCCAGCAAATAGAGCCTATCTGAAAATATGTGGCTACCAAGAAACTGTGCTTAACTCTGTTCTTTTGTGTCTAGAATTCCTTCCCAAGCTCTCTCAGGTTTCATGTGGATGTAGTCAGCCCACATTGGCTTGGCACACCATTTTGTAGATGGAGACTACTCATTTGTTTCCTGGCCACCCAGACCCAAATAATAACGCAGAAACTATATTAATTATATAATATAATTATATTAAACAGCACTGTTTGACCAATACGTTAGGCATATTTCTAGTTAACTCTTACATCTTAAATTAACCCATCTCTATTAATCTGTATACCGCTATGAAGCTGTGGCCTACTGGTAAGTTTCTGGCTGGCAATTGGTGTCTTTCTTCTTCAGCAGCTACATGGCATCTCTCTGACTCCACCTACTTTCTCTCTATATCTCTGTTTGGATTTCCCACCTGGCTGAACTCTACTAAGCCACTGGCTGAAACAGCTTCTTTAATAACCAATGGTGATAAAATATATAAATTCATAGCATACAGAGGGGAATCCCACATCATGTAAGGAAGGCAGAGTCACAGGTATTTGATACTCGCAAGTCCTTGGGGGACTAGGACACCCTGGAGGGGTCAGCTGTGGACATAAAGGACTTCATTTGTCTAGAAGGCTCCATGACCAATGATATGAAAGTAATAGTAAAAGCTGCGGTGACTTGAGCACTCATTTTCCATTAAATGTAGTAACCAGATGATGTGGCCAATAGTAGCTATAAATAAAGCCTTCATTTTATAGACAGGGAAGCTGAGACTTATGAGAGCTATCTGAACTCACAGGGATAGAAGGTCAAGAAAGTGAGCTGCCTGCCATCCCCAGGAACCGCCTTTTAACGCTTGTATAACAATTTGCCTTTAGAAATCAAATTCCTGTGTGCTGGATTTATTTCTCACCTGGTAGAAGAGGAAACAAGACTTGCCTGGATGACCAGTTCTGCCTTGGTTAATACAGAAGCAGGAGCTATCTGTATTCTGCAGGGAAGATCGTGTGTCTGCAATCACTCAGGACATGTCCTTTGTGATCAACGAGGCTACAGTCTGGGTGGAGAAAACTGACACGAAGTCACTATGAGCAAGAAACCTTCACGCCCCTCCCACCTCCGAATCTGGCCAAACACATCCGTTTGGCACTGGGCTTGAATTCCACTAATCGTTTAGTTAGTTTTACCATCTGAGGCACTGGGCACCATGACAAGGGGCTGGTTTCTCAAATCTGTAGTGGGCAATCGACCGGAGTCTGGGAAATTGGCAGTGCCTGCCTAGCATCCTACTCCATGGGACCCATGTAAACTCCTACTGTCTCTAGCTGCCCCTCAGTTGTCCTGGACTCTGAGGCCCTCCAACCCCTGATATAATTTTCAGAATGAGATGAATATTTATCTAAAGGACTCTTAGTCACCTGATGAATAATAAGCAAACCCCCTTTATCGGGTTTCTGGAGCAATATCCTAATGAAGGCTTTGAGCTGTCTATGCCTGGACCTTGTTCTCATAACCATAGTTCCCCCCTCCCCCACAAACCTTTCCTGGCAAGTGGCCTTGGGGGTGGAGACAGTCAGTCAGTCTGACCTGGTGTGAACAAGTCAGCCTGCACAAATGGCTCTCTGCGCACCTACAAAAGCTAAAGGAGCTGGGCACCTACCGTCATTGCTCCTTAGAAATCTCTGGCACCACAGAAGATCTAGGGCCATTTGTGACAGGGTATGCAGCAAAATATAAAACTCAAATGGCCAAAATACCTGCACACAGAGAGAAGTGAGGCAGTTACTTGAAGGCACTCTGTTCAGGGCACCATCTGTGTACTGCCACACTGTGACTCAGGACTGTTCTCATTCCAGCACTGGAAGTCCCTTGTCCTTGGAACGCCTCCCCCAACCCCCACCAGCCATTAGGAAATCAGAAGAGTTGGTCATGCCTGCTCTAGTTTATTATTATTATTGTTAGCATATAAAGTAATGGGTTTCACTGTCATGACATCATATGTGTCTACTATCACTACACTTTGTTATTTACTACCGTCCTTCTCTGTCCTCCATTTCTCCCCCTTGGTGGTTCTCTCCCCCTCCCAAACAGTGCCTCTTCTGCTTGCAGGTTTAGAATAAGAAATCAAAAGTTTAAAAAACTAGAGTAACTGAGCTGTGTGAATGTAGATAATGAATGGTCTTCAGCTGTTTTCTGGTTTTGTTTTTTTTAATATTTATTTATTTATTATGTATACAATATTCTGTCTGCGTGTATGCCTGCAGGCCAGAAGAGGGCACCAGACCCCATTAAAGATGGTTGTGAGCCACCATGTGGTTGCTGGGAATTGAACTCAGGACCTTTGGAAGAGCAGGCAATGCTCTTAACCTCTGAGCCATCTCTCCTGCCCCTGTTTTCTGGTTTTGTATAAAAATGTTTCAGCCCTGGTCATCTTTAGAGGACAGAAGTCTATTTTGATCATGGTTCTGGAGCTGGAAACCCAGGAACATAGCTCCATCGTCTCTCTGACATGTGGTGAGGGCCTCAGGTTATCCTGCCACGGAAGAGGGCAACTCCATGGTGAGAGCTGTGCCAAGTCAGGGAGCTCATTTTTCTTCTTATAAAACCACTTGGTACAGCCCCTTTGGATGTCAGTGTGGCGATTTCTCAGAAAATTAGGAAACAACCTTCCTCAAGATCCAGCAATACCACTTTTGGGTTTACATCCAAAGGATGCTCAATCGTGCCACAAGGACATGTGCTCAACTATGTTCATAGCAGCATTTTTTTTGTCATAGCCAGAATCTGGAAACAACCTAAATGCCCCTCTACCGAAGAATGGATAAGGAAAATGTGGTACATTTACACAATGGAGTACTACACAGCAGAAAAAAATAATGACAACTTGAAATTTGCAGGCAAATGGATGGAGCTAGAAAACATCATTTTGAGTGAGGTAACCAAGACCCAGAAAGACATTTATCATATGTACTCACTCATAAGTGGTTTTTAAACATAAAGCAAAAAAAAAAAAGCAGCCTACAAATCGCAATGCCAGAGAACCTAGACAACAATGAGGACTCTAAGAGAGACATACATAAATCTAATCTACATGAGAAGTAGAAAAAGACAAGATCTCCTGAGTAAATTGGGAGCATGGGGCCCTTAGGAAAGGGTTGAAGGGGAAGGGAGAGTTAGGGAGGGGAGCTCAATAAAGATCAATAAAAAAATAAAACATAAAAAAAAACTTGTCCTCACTGAGCCCTCTCTTGACCTCATCCAAATCTAATTACTTCCCAATGGCCCCACCACCAAATATTATTAGCAGTGAATTTGGGGCTTGAGGTTCTTTGGGGAGACACATGTAAGCCACAGCACAGTAGCAAGTTGATTCAGTTCTCAGGAGCGCCAAGACCTTTGTGATCTGTGCTTAGCGTTGCTCTAACTGAGCCAACCCCACAAATGATCAACACATCAAGCACATTCCTGTGAAGTTGTTTATATCTAGGCTGTGGGGACACCGGGAACTCAGGTAGAGGGCGCTGAGAGGGATCTATGAACACAGGTGGCTTATACCAGCTTTACCAAATCCACTCACCCTCTCTCTCAATTGGTTCCAAATGAGGTCCTACACTGAGGATTCAATTAACCACAGAATAACTTGTGAAATGATGGAT
The DNA here is from genome assembly GCA_004026605.1 of Ondatra zibethicus. Lineage (NCBI taxonomy): Eukaryota > Metazoa > Chordata > Mammalia > Rodentia > Cricetidae > Ondatra > Ondatra zibethicus. Next base: position 209,758 of record PVIU01000035.1, on the reverse strand, counting down.
CAGTGGATAAAGACACTTGCCACCAAATATTGGGTTGGAGAAGTCATAAATTAAAAGAACAAATATGTAAAGATGGAGGAATCTCACTCCCATTTGGTAGGGGAAAGGCATTGCAAGGCAGAGGATCTTCCTGGAAGACCGTTATCGGCTGTTTTACTGATGGCGACTTTCCAGAATCTACTGTCTAGATCCATGCTCTGCCAGAGGCTTGGAGCCTTTGCTGCCTGTCAAGTCATTGGTTGGATGGCAGGGACTTTGCTCTGTCTATGTTCCCCTGGCTTCTTCTTTGCTCCACATGGAGTCTCCGCTCTCTTTTACTGGTTTCTCTAAACCCTATACCCATCCTTCACTGTGTGCAGCTCCGGATGTGTTGGATCTATTAAGGAAAGGGATAAAAAAATGAGAGGCCATGTTCATCAGGAGGAGAAGACTGTTTTCTTTGGACATTACTACCCCAAAGCCAAAGGCACCATCTGAAAATTGATTCTTAAATCAGACGTTTAATTAGTGAATGGGTGTGAGCATGCCTCTGGAGAAGGAGGCAGGAAGGCAGGTGACTGTGGTCCAGCCGTGTGGTATTACATGCCATGTCAACTGTCGGGACTTGACTTCCTCTTCTGTAAAATGGGACCAGTGTGGCTTCAGTGAGGCTTTACAGAGAGTATAAAGCCACAATATCATAATCTCACAGACTGAGTAAACTATGAAGAGAAGAGAGACTTAGTTTGACTAGTGGTTCTAGAGCCCCAGCATCTGTTAATGGGCCACATATGATGATGGCCATCTTGTGGGTAACATCTCTATGATGCAGAGATTCACATGGTAAGAGGTGGGAGAGTGTGCACGTGTCCTGTAGTGCTTCTCTCCTCCTTTCCAAAGCCACTGAGAATCAAGAGTAGGGCTCCACTCTGGTTCCCTTCTCAAATCACACCTTTAAACACCAAAAGTAGATGGGTTCCTTGCTTCAGTTCACCGTGGGGACTCAGTTCCAACATGTGCTATTAGGGAACAGACCACAGCAGAACACAGCACTAGGCACGGATGGGGGCCATTATTCCGTGGTTCCACAGGTTGGCTGATCCTGCTGGTCAGGGGACCATGGAAGGCATCACTCAGGGAAGGCAGCAGGAAGCTTGAGTGGGGCGGCTAAATGAGTTGTGTGATTACAAGCGCCACTCATCCATCCAGATGCCAGCTAGGCCTTTCTTCCGCCCTCAGCTTGTGCCAAGCACAGGGGAGCCCAGCCACAGAGGCTATAAGTCCACACCTTAGAATGACCGAAGGAGTTATTAAAGTTCAGATTTCAGAGCCCATGCCAGACACTCTGAGCACACCCAGGAGACAGCTCATCCCAGGTGACTGGGACGTCTGCTAGAGCAGGCCACCACGAGAGTGGCTCTCAGAATTCACACATTTCTTAACTCTTGCAGTTAATTTTGCTTTAGATGGGCTGCATTCGTTTCTTGTGGCGGCTGTAATGAATCCTTTCAAACTGAGTGACTTCAAATGACAAAGTGCTCTCTCTCTCTCTCTCTTTCCCTCAATACTGAAGGACAGATGTTCAAAATCAAGAGTCCTTATCTCCACAGGATGCAGGACAATCTCCCCTGCTGAAGGCCTTGAACTTCACGGACTCAGACTACATCATTTCCATTTCTGCCCAGTGCTCCACCACCTCCTCTTTCTGCCTTCTCCTGTCAATCATGAAAACACTTGCCACTGGATTTAGGAGTTACCTGTATACTCAAACACGATCTCTTTCCAAACTGCTTCATTTAGGTTCACTTGCAAAGACCCCTTTCCCAGTAAGTCTCTACTTTCACAGGCTCTCAGACATGCACACCATCTTTTGGGGTTCAATCCAGTGAGTGGAATGTGGGATTTCCTTGGAGATGTTTGTGCACATGCGTGGAGCTAGTGAGACATGGGCAGGTCCATGGGTTCCTAAGGAGGTAGGTGTATCAGGAACTGGGGTGGGCTGGCTGAGTTAGACAGGAAAAGGAGGAGGGGAAAGGCTACTGGTATTGTGTTCTAGAAGCACCGGCAGACTGCTGCGGATGTTGAACAAGATACAAGAATGTGGGAATAAACAACAGGTTCATTCAGGAAGGGCAGGCTTCTAAGTGCCTGGGACACAGGACACATTGGTTTAATAGGAAAATATGAAGTGGCATCCAGAATCAAATTTTATTCAAGGAATTTGGACCTTGTATTTGTGTGGCTTGCTGTGTCCAGTGGCTGTAGAAAACAGGGGGAAAATTAGTCTGCCCTATTAGGCTAGGTATGGGTTACAGTCAGAATCAGCCAGCACCCAAATCGGTAGCTTTGGTATCCCGTTTAGATCAGGGTTTCCCCAGCCATGGCTGCACAATGAACCGCCACAGTGGGTCCATTCTTAACACAGCATGCAAATGTGGCTGGGAGAATATGGGATTGGACAGGACATGCCATTGATAGCAGTGTGGGGTTTAGAGACTCTCAGCATCTGGGGGCAATAGGAAGAGAAAGAGAAGCTTCAGGGGCCATTTGTCTCTCCATCTCTGCCTGGCAGCTCCTGCAGTAGCATCCATCATTCGGGGGCTTAGTAGGGGGTACAGACTTGCTGACAGCCAAGAACAGAGTGCATGCAGATCCCAAGATGAGGCGCCTTGCTCTCCATGCAATGAACCCTTAAAAACTCTGCAAACAGTGCTGATGAATTGCCCTTGGCTTCTCAGGCATCATTTGCTCACAATTATAACACGGAGAAGCTGCAAAACTCCCATAGAGAACGTGGAGTTGGTCCACCCTGGAGCAAGCAAAATCCCTCTCTGAGGCTCACACTCAAGCAGAACTGATTTTTCTGAAGCTTGGAGGAAAAAATAAAATCTGATTTAAATCTCAGGAAATCGTTGCTGCTTTTTTTTTTTTTAAATTCACCTATGTAAGCCCATATTTTAAATGCTAATATTTGGAGCCTAGTGGGATGCTACATTTATTTTCCTCCTCAGCAGCAATGAGAATTTATTTATGAGAATTCTGGTCCTCACCTACTCTCCTGAGCTCCTACTTCCATTCCCACCCACCAGGGATGGTGCTGTCCCCTAAGACATTTAGAACCTACAGCTCCCCACACTTCATCCTCCAAACGTTTCTATTCTTTCTGCTTCTAGAGCTCCTAGGGGCTTTTTCCTCCCCTTAGCTTCCCCAGCAGTCTCTAGCTGCACTGATTCCATCCTTTTCGGTCCTCCATGAAGTAATCACTGAGCCCCACGTAAGCCTCCACTTGCTTCTCTATCTATAAACGGGTAGAACAAACAGTGGTATCCACATGCTTCATGAGTTTATAATATGATTAGGGTGAGATACCCCAAATCCAGCACCTAGGACCACGTTGGGCCAGAGGGGGAAAACATCCTGCTGATGTTTGTATGATGGTCATGACTACCACAGAATTCACCCTTTTCTTTCTCTCAGTTCTTCTCTTAGGAGCTGGCCAGCAAGTCCTGGGAGATTCCTGTCCTGCTGACTCTAGAGCGCAGAGTATTTTCACTCCAGAATTATCCACGTATTCATTGGTTTGTGATCCTACCACTCCCACCCCCTTCAAACTCTACAACGCAAGATCCATGTAAGAAGGGGTTCTGTGGTTCTCTCTTGAGGATCCTTACTCCCTGGCTTATAGGAGATGTTGAATAAATAAGTGTTTGTTGAGTGAACAAATGCGGGTAAAGGGATCGTGGGGTGTTAGAAAAGAAAGTATCTAGACCATGCTGGTTGTTAAGGGTTTGACCAAGTCATGGATTCCTCCTTCCCTTCTGGTCCTGGAATGTGCATGCTATAACTGAGAACCTAACAGAGACCCACATATTTGCTCTGCCAGCGGCCGGCCCCATGCCAGCTGCCAACAGAGCATGAGAAGAAGTACTGGCTGGAGGGAGAAGCATGCTTCTTGCAGGCTGTCCTTTCCTGCCAACATCCCCTCAGCAGGAGCAGAGATTCCTGCTTCTAGGAGTTGAATCATCATTGTGATTATGAACTTAGAAAAAACAGCGCCATCCTCATCATTCTTGAACAGAGACCTCAAAACCCTGGAGCAGCATCCTCTAAGAGGACTGTGTCTCGCCTTCTAGGGTCCTTCTGCCAACCTTCTAGATCCAGGGGATCTCTTTCCTTTAGGTCCTGTCTCCTGGTCCATCTCTAGAGGTCTTGTCACCTTTGCGACTCCTCCATGTTCCCATCAGTTTGCTGAGTCCCGCAGCCCCAGCTTCGCAAGTCCCTACATAAAATGCTCTGTTGGGCAGATCCTGTGTTTAGCTTCCTGGCTGGACTGCAGCGGGATCACCACCCTGGCTTCCTCTCCCCACCCTGCAACTGTGACCATGGGGAGAGTGTCTTTTCAGAAAACATGCTTTCTCCTTGAGTTCACAATTACGATGGACAAATGCTCGCTTCTTCCACTAGCAAGGCAATCATAGCTCACTAAAGGTGCTGTTCACTTAAATTTGGAACCCTAGCAAGACATGAAATAAAGGTGCATGCCTTTAATCCTAACACCCAGGAGGCTGGGAAACAAGGCAGGTGGATCTCTATGAGTTCAAGGCCAGCCTGGTCTATATAAGAATTCTAGGCCAGCCATGAATACCCAGATACTCAGTGAGACTCTCTCTCTGACTCTCTCTCTCTCTCTCTCTCTCTCTCTCTCTCTCTCTCTCTCCTTCTCTGACCCCCATCACATTCTATCTCTATTCCATCTCTAGACTATAGAACAAGCGATAATAATGCTGTCTCGCATAGTTCTGATACGGATTTGAGTTATGGGAAATGAATACTCAGGGCATTTGCTCTGAGAAGGACTTCGGTGCATGGTGGTACCATTGCAATCCTCTGGAGGACAGCCTTCCTGCTCTTTTCATGTGGAAGGCGTGTCCACCCTCTTATCCTTGCACTCAGAACCAGAGACTGCCTAGAGTCCCCATCTGCCCGCCCCACTCCCTCCTGGAGCTGGTGTGTGAAGATTCCTATGGGTGGAGTCAGGTGGAGGATAAGTCTGACTTCCTTTGTTCCCCTGGTAATGCACATCTGCGGGGCAGAGTCTAATCACAAGCCTGCTGGTCAGCTAGTTTTCCTTATGCTACCTGAGTGCTGGGCTCCTGCTTCTGTCTGTCCTTCCTTCCTTCCTTCCTTCCTTCCTTCCTTCCTTCCTTCCTTCCTTCCTCAATTTCTTTATGTCTGTCCCTCTTTCTTTCTTTCTTTCTTTCTTCCTTTCATCCTTCCTTTCTTTTTGTGGTGGTGGTGGGTGCTCTCATGCAGAGGAGATCCAGTGGAGGAGGTTAAGTGTCCTATTTTATCACTCTCCGCCTTATCCCCCTGAGACAGGATCTCTCAGTGGACCTGGAACGAGGCAGTAGCCAGCAAACCCCAGTGGTCCCCCTGTCTCTGTCCGCCAGCGCTGGGGTAACAGGTGCAAATGTGATCAGACCCAGCATTTTATCTGAGTGCTGGAATCGAGCTCAGATCCTCTAATTTGCCCAGCAAGTGTTCTTGCCCTCTTTGTCTCCCATTTCTTGCAGACTAGCATAGTCCTTAAGCATGATTTTTGTCCCGTATTCTCCTACCATGAACTTAACGCTTCCTTCTCTACTAATGTTCTTGGCACAGTGAACACACGGTTTGCTTGTGGGAAACCGTTGTGTGGGACTTTGGACATTGCTGACCTTTTCTGGGCCTGACTCATTTATCTAATACAGAGTTCAAGTGCATGATGCGTTGTAGAGAACAGAGAAGAGTCCAAATGCTGGAGTTTGAGCTGCTGTTAAGAAAGATAAAATCCTGAGCCTGGAGATGCCCAGAAATTCTTAGGCTCTGCCTGTACACCCTGTGTCTATTTTCTTCCTCTTCTCCCCACAATGGCTTTGTTTCTGTGTCTATTAACTCTTCCCACTCAGCAAGCCCTCACTGTCTTCAAGTTTCTTTCTCTCTTTTGCAATTCTCTTACCCTTACTTGAAACAAACAGTGATTCTTGTAATGGGTTTGTATGCGGACAGAGATTTCATCTAATACGTGCTTTGTAACCTCCTACAGCATCCCCACAGGGTGCTGACTGTGAACAACATTCTTGCCCAGTGGCGTAGACATTATGGAGATGTTCTGCGGACAGGAGTGGGAGAAGTAGCAGAAACAGCCCTGCAATTGACATGGTAACCTTCACCGTGTAATGTACCAGCTGCTCCAACGAGCGCGTTTATTTTATTTAAACCTCAGAGCCCAAGCAGTAAGGACTAAGCATGGTAGGAATCTCAGTTGTTGGCCTGTGTGTATTGAGAGACATATAGAGAACTGGAAAAGCACACATCAGAGTGTATATAGGGTGCGTCCAGAAATGATTGGAATGTGGATAGGCCAAATGAAGGAAAAGACTTACTGTACATATAGGTGACACTATGTAGACTATCCCCCAGACAGAAATAAAAGTAGAAGAAAAGGGATGCTTAATGGCATGTGGAGTGTTTTTGCTGCTGACATCAGATACCGATTTCAGCTTCAGATAGACTCCCACCAGCTCTGCATGCTGGGAGCTCAGTAAATATTGGACAAGTGAATAAGTGAACAAAAGATTAAGTACCATTTACATTCCCAGATACTACATGTGCTCTAACAAGGGCTTTTAATGTCTAAAGGTAAAGGGGAGGTAATTAAGCTGCCAGCACGGACTTGTAAATGGTGGCATACTGTGCTAGCAGCTGGAGAGACTGGGGGCTTAGAGAAAAGCTTGCAGACTGTCTCCCCGGCCTCTTCTTGGGGCCGAACTTTGTTGGTGACCACCCTAGGGCTTGAGGTCTGTTTCTTCAAGATTTTCTTCCCTGTTACTCCCAAGAGAGAGAGACAAGAACAGTGACACAGGGCATGCATTCTAGGTTCCGGTTTCTCTGGCATTCTGTCAGTTTGGGTGCCCATTCATAAGCGCTTATCCAGCTTATTGCTCTGGATCACCCTGCAGGGGAAGGTCACACAAGGAGGGGCCAGTACAGAGGAGAAGGTTTTCCCAGGCCAGGTTCAGAGGAGGTGGACTTCATAATTGCTGGGCACGCATAGGTGCAAAGCATCTATAGATGATGCTCGTGGCCATGGTCTACCACAGTGACCTTCTGAGTCACCAAGAAAGTGAAGTGGAGCCACTGTGGAGCCATGATGTCCCCTGAGTCCCCTTCTATCTCACAGTCTTCTTATACAAAATATCTCCCAAGTGTTTATTAAACAATGGTTCAACTTTTCATAAGGCCTGCAGTTTCTGTTCGTAATATTGCATTGCCGTCACCTTACTTAAACCTCTGACGCCCCTTTGTGTTTTTCTGAGGTGAGGTGTCCCACTCTCCCCTCCCTGTAAAGCAGCAGGTACTCACGCATGCTCTGCAGTGGCAGAGGCTAAGATCCAACCGATCTTTTTGAGATGGGGCCCCTGAAGCCCGGAAATGAAGCCACGGACCATTCTGAGTCCGAGAAGCACATAGCACCCGCTGTTGATGGTCTTTCCATCCAAGGTGTAGCAGTCAGCTGCGGGGGGCAGGGGCGGTGCTGCTGTGGCTCTCCACTTATCCTGGCCTCTCTGCGATACCAATCAGACTGTTCCCAAGCTGCCTGCAAACTTTCCACTGAGCGCCTGGGGCAGCTGCAGCTTCCTGCTCTGTGGGGCATTCTCCTAGATCCAGATCAAGGCTCCGAGAATTGATCTATTAGCTTAACTGGGAAGGACAGAGTGGAAGAGTGAGTGAGCTAGCCTGTGAGCCTGCGGAGCACAGGAGCTGTGGAGCCGTATTTTCTGTGTAGCAGTCCCTCCCTTCTGACTAGAGTATTAATTGCTACATTACTGCTGCCATGTAGGCAAGACAGTCAGCAAAGCCTGGGAGGGCTCCAGCTCCTCCCTCCCTGCTCTGCTCAATTTCACTCGCATCTCCGTCTTCTCTGAGTCCTAGGTACCCTGGCAGTGCTGTCCCAGCCCTGGCATCCCGAGGTGCTCCTGTGGTGAGGACTTGAGTGGACAGAAGGAGGGGGTGGAGAGAGAGGGAGGGCTTGCCCTGCAGGCTCTCTGGATGCAAGAACTGGACTCGCTGCAGAGGCAGCTGTGCTGTTCCCGGAGACTGATTTCCGGGGTGCATCCATCTCTCAGGGTTCGCCTAGACAGGCTCTAAGGTCCAGAGGCACACAAGGTGGGTGCCATTCCTTCTGAGTGCTGTCTGAAGAACCTGCCTCACCTTTGCCATTATGAGTGGCTGCTCCAAAAGATGTAGACTTGGGTTCGTGAAATTTGCCCAAACCATCTTTAAACTCATCACCGGGACCCTCAGCAAAGGTAGGGAGACTGACTTCCACCATTGTGTCCTGCCTTGATGTGACTTGACTGGTCACTTTGCCTCAGTGTCCTGAGTGTGTCACTCCTGGTGTGCCACTCCTGATGTGCGGGGGTCTTGAGTCTCTGAGGAGGCTGGGGAATAAGCGCCTGGGACTTGAGGCTGCTGACAACCTGATCTGGCCCTGGGCAGGTAGGCGCCCCGCCAGGGAGCTCAGGAGGCTGTAATTGCCTGGGACTTTAGAAATGGAGTTGGTGATGTGTGGCTGATTGGTTATAGATGGGCAGAGAAACGGAACCCTTCCCACAGTCTGGGAAGCGGCTTGGCGTGACTGGAGTTTTAAAAACTTATCCTGGGAGCGTTGTGTTTTGTTGATAAGAGAGAGGTTTGATGCCGTGGCCTGCGAGTTATTCTGCACAGCAGAGATGCTGTAGGGGGACAGCAGGAGGTGGCCCTCCGGCTGGAGTAATTCTGCACTGGCAAACTCAGAATCCTGATCAGCCCGGCAGTGCCGAGGCTGCTCTGTTGGGATTCGGGGGGGGGGGAGCTGTGCTCCTGGACTCTGTCTGCTGATCCACTGTCTCTGATGACTGTTCCTCCCCATGTCTGATTTTCTTGCTTCTCCAAGTACCAAAGTGTCAGGAGGTGTGCTGATTAATTCTCTGTGTGGCCGTGGAGAAGAATCAGGACTACACACATATCTTCAGTCCCCAAACGCAGCCAGCCACACTGGTAACCCTCCTGACAAAAGGGAGGCTAATTTCTCAGTGACTCCATTTGATAGTCTGTGCTCAAGAGGGTGGGACGTGGAAGGGAACTCGGGCAAACTTTCTGGGCATAAATCTAAAGGGAGAACAGCAGTGTGGTGTGGTTCCACTGGCTGGAAAAAATGTCTTTAAATATTCATGCTCTCTCACTGGAAAAATAAGTCTTTTGGTGGGATGGGGGGGAGGACGACACTGGAAGCTGCAGACTCAATATTCAGGGAAGAAAGCCCACAAACCCTAGAATTCGAGGAGGCAAAAGCTGTGCGTGGCCACATCTCACAACGTTGCCTAGGTTCTCAGCTGCACAGGGTTGGCTGGTGTCGATTGTGTGTTTGTTGTGGCAAGGATTACAAGAGCTTCTTACCATCTCCCCTGGCTCTTTAATGACTCCCATCCTTTCCATGGCCCTTTCCTGAACTAGGACATTGTCCTTCCAGGATATCCCAGGGGAACAAGCATCTAGTGTTGGGGCTTAGGAGACCTTGGGCAGAGAACAGGACATGAGCAGAGCAGAGCTGCAGCGATGATCGGTGGCTTCCCTTCCAGGAGGAGAAAGCAGGGGGAAGAAACAAAGTTCTCCCTTTGTCCTAGGACAAGTAGGGGTGTTCTAGAACCTCTGAGACTGAACGAACTGACAGGTGAGATAGCATCCTACCCCACCTCCACTCCCTGAAGTGCCCCAGAAACAACTCCAGCCCAGATAAAAGAAGCCCAGGTCTCTGGTGTTGCCACCTGAGAAAGCCACGGCCTCTCTGTGGCTGTTTTTTTTTTTCCATCTGTAAAATGAACTCATTACCTCCTGCTGAGTGCTGTTGCGAGGGTCCAGGAAATCGACACGTGGAATCCCTTCATGGAATGCATGGCTGCATCCAGGTATAAAGAAGTGGGTCAGAGGCTTTGATGGGTACACAAGGATGGTGGAGGAGCCAGCCCCAGGCCTCTCCAGGACCAAGGTCAGAAAGCCTTTAGCTAACTGCAAGCGGGTCTATATATCCCAGACCGACACTGTGCAACAGAAGAGATAAATATGAGAAGGTGAGTCAGCAGAGGAAAGAGTGTGTCAAAAGGAAGTGTGTGTGTGTGCGTGTGCGTGTGTGTGTGTGTGTGTGTGTGTGTGTGTGTGTGTGTGTACGAGAGACACAGACTTCTGGAGAGAGGAAAGATTAACATTTGAATAAGTGACTATGTAGATATTCTCTCAATATTTATGCACCTACCTCCCATGTGCCACACTCAGACGCTACACATGCTTTCATGGATTCATGGATGCAAATTCCCCTGCAAAGAAGCTGCATCTGATGGGATGCAGATCCCTCATGGGTCCAACCTAGACATCACACTGAGTGCTGAAATGAACAGAAATGGGGGTGGGGGCAAGCCTGTAACAGTAAACATAGAAGACAGATCCCCAGGCAGACTGGCCGCCAGGCGGGGGGAGGGAGGCTTCTCTAAAACGTAGCTTCTAAACTGAGGTGGGGAAGAAGCAGGGCAGCGCGGGAGGTCAGTGTTGGCAGAGAGTTGGTGAGTCTGGAATGGTGATCGCTGCAGAGAGGCCAGCTGTGCAGAGACAGCGTGCACACACACACACACACACACACACACACACACACACACACACCTGGTGAAAATCCCAAAAACTAAGATCCACCTGAGGTAGAAGGGACTTGGTCGGGACTTCCACTGGGTCCCAAGTGACTGCCTGGGTTTCCTCTGAGTTGCTTCAATAGCAAGTTTCCAATAGCTAAGTCTCAGGGAGGCAGCATACAGCAGGTGGAGGGGGGGGCATTGTGTCTGATCTTTACCTATATCCTTGGTCTCAGCTCTGCAGAAAGGGCCAAATGTTTGCACTTGGCTCTGGGCCAGACATGTGCGGGGAGAGTAATACTGCAGAACCCAGGTGCCGGTTAAATATTTGTTAAATAAGTGATAACAATGGGAACTGAGCCAGACCTGGAGCTGGATAGCTGAGAAAGGTCTTCACTGAGTACAGAATAAAGGCTTTCCAATGTGGAGACAACGTTACGATCAGACTGCATCCTGGGTGGACACATTTTGATTGCATCATGATTTCCCGGTCTTCCTTCTGGTTTCAGCTGTCCGTCACTCATCCCACTGAGTTCCAGATCTGAAACACCCCAATCCTCTGGAGTAGAATTAACCTCTGTCTTTTTCTGAATTGGGAAATGCATCTCTCATGCTCTGGGCTAGGGAGCCTCCCCCTCCTCCATGGCATCAGGAATGCCTGGGGAATGCAGAAAGAGCAAACCCAGTCCCTCTGTCAGTTCCTGGTCCTTGGTCACCTTCCCTTGATGCCAACACCGACTTTTGCAACTGGTCTAAGGTACCAAGAGGCCCAGATTTCCTACCTGCTGCTGTGGAGACAACTCCTCAGGTCTCCTGTATCTATCTCACTGTTATGAGTCTTGCCCTCATAATCCCGTCCACATGTGTGATCTGTGTCCCTCTTAGTAGTGTTTGAAAGGCTGCCTTCCCCACTAGCTTCACACTCTAGGAGGGCAAACCACACTCTCTCCATTCCCGCCGTAGCCAGGGTGACTGCAGAGCCTGGCTCATCAGCAGAATGAAGTGAGCACAATGTACTATATACTGCAGAGCCACCAGCCTGTGGTCTGGGGGACACCTCACATAGGCATTTTCTGGGTGTCCCTGTGCATCGCCTGCCCCACACTAGCTGAACTCTGTGCAGGGGCAGCGGCCACATGAAGCTTTCAGAGCTTTGCTTGGACTTGCATGTAGTCTCAAATGTCCTCAGAGACAAGCTGGGCAGGCAGACTTTTGGCACTCCCCCCGCTTCAGCTCTGTTTAGATTTGTTTTAGATCTCTCTTCCATAATTTGCTTTTGCTTTTAAAAAAAAGTTTCCCAGATGGGTATGGTGGTATGTGTCCAATCAACCTGACTATTGGAGAGCCTGAGACATGGGGATGGCTTGACCATAGGGATTGGAGATCAACCCAGGCAACATAAGAAGACCCTGTCTCAAAGTAACTCATTAAAAAAAATCATAAGCCATAAATACAATGGGAGGCACCAGACTGGGGCACTCTAAGACCCTCCACATGGGCATAGAAGCTTTAGGCTGGATCCCTCACTTCTGGCCTCAGTTTCTCAGTCAATAAAATGGAAACAGTACCCTCTGTCACTGCACTCAGTTAATGTGGGTAAATGTGGCTGTTATTAACTGCCTGTACCCTTAGGGCTGTGAGTGCTCAGGGCAGGCACATCCTCTCTCTCTCAATTTCTAGGTCACTGGTGTCCAAACCAGACTGACTACGATCCTCTGAGAACAGTCTGTGATGGCATCAGCCCGCGCCTAAGCACCGATGATGTTTAATCTCCATCCAGCTTGCTCTCCAAAGGGCCTTCCCTAAGCAAAATTCATACTTTTTTTGAAATTTTTTCTTATACTTAGTGGTGTGTGTGTATGTGTGTGTGTGTGTGCGTGTGTGTGTGTGTGTGCTCGTGTGCACTATGTGTATGCCACTGCATGTGTGTGGAGGTCAGAGGACAACTTGCAGGAGTCAGTTCTCTCTTTTCATCATATGGGACCAGGGGATCAAACTCAGGTCTTTAAGAGCCTCAGCAAATGTCTTTTCCTGCAAAGACATCTCACTATCCTGTCAAACGGTATCGGAGCACCTCTGAACTTCACCCCTTTCTAGGGGTTAAGAACCTAACTCTTGGCCTGAAGAGATAGTTCAGTGGGTAAAGTACTTGATACCCAAGCATGAGGGCCTGAGTTTGGATCCCTGTGAACGTTGGGCATGGTGGCTTATGTCTATAATCACAGCTCCAGGGAGATGGAGACAGGAAGATCCTTGGGCTTGAACCAGTCTAGTTGAATGGGTGAGCTCCAGATTCTTTGAGAGAAGTTGGTCCTAATAATAAAGTGGAAACAACTGAGAAAGACATTGACTGCCAGTCAACCTCTGACACACACACACACACACACACACACACACGAGGGGGCAGTTGTGTGACTCCCACAGCCTGGCCATCACCTACTGTATAAGCCTGGCTTCTGGCTGCATGCCAGGACAGACTCAAGGTCTGGGGCACCTGCCTCTCTTTCTTCATTTCCAGCCTTGACAAAGAGCTAGAGACCAGAAGTAGTGCAGGCTATACTCTGACTGGAGAGGTTCAAAGCCTCTCCTTTTGTGCATTGGAACTAATTTGCCCACCAAAGCACAGACAACTAAGCCACAGTAAGCAGAAAGAAGGAATCTAATCCAGGAGAGCATGTAGTATGGTCCAGGCCACCCATGAGGCAATGGGACCAGAGGAGTCTGTGGGAACTGAGATCTGTGTCAAGGACAAAGCCTTGGTGTCAACTCCTCCCTCTTCCCACTTAGTCCAGGATGTTCCTGTCTAAGCCAGGAGAGACTTTACTACAGATCCCCTGAAGACACGCTGTTCCTCCACGTCTCCTCCCCACTGCTATTCCACACCCTCACAAGCTTGACCTTGGACCTGGCATGGGTTCTGCCTTAAGTCAGCTGGGCTTGCATCCCAACTTTGTTGTCTACCAGCTGTGTGAGTGAGTGGCACAAGGTCCCTGAGTGCAGGAAGGTCCTTGCTTTTGACCTGATAATAGCAAGGCCAACTGAGCATAGATTTTTTTTTTTAAGTTTACTGAGGGTTGTAGAGTAAGGGCAGGCGGTTAGTAGGGCAAGTGACCTCCTTGCGGCTGCAGAGAATGAAGGATGAGTCCTCCCTTTGCTCTTGTGAATCTCCCTTGGCTGGCTCTAGACCCAACCCTGGAAGTAGGAATTGCCATCGCTGTTTTACAAGGTAAGGAAGCTGATTAGCTAGGACGTGTGGCCCAAGTGGGATGTGGCAGAGTTGGCATTAGGCACAGGGTCCCATGGGGCCAAGAGCAGGCACATTCTTCTTCATTTATGGAGCTGTAGAAGGTGCCCCCCACCTGTGCCACTCCCCACCTTGTCCAGCAGACAGTCCCCCACCCCAGTTTCCTACCCACTGTGTTAGTGAGGGTGTTGAGAACGGTTGTAGCAGCTGGATCTCTTCAGGGCAGCCACCAGCCTTTCAGGAGTCGTGATAAATTCCAGGAGACGTGACCTGAGTTAAAGAACAAGCTGGACAGGAAAAGGGACCACTCGCAGGTCAAAGACAGAAGACAGCCACACCCACGCTCCTCTTGGGGAAGTGGGCGGGGCTAAGGCGTGTGCCAGATGTTTAGATGGGCTTTACACCAATGAGGGGGTCTTCCCTACAACTTTCTCTGTCTGTAGAGAAATTATGAAAAGTACTCTTATCTGTTGAGGAACAGGCCTGGCTTGGTGCAGTCGCTCATTTGGCATTGAGTAGGCAGCTAGAACTTGTCTGGGAAGTCACTGGCCTTCACACTTGGGATCTGTGAGATAGGAGAATGACCTTGACAAAGAAAAGACACTCTCTCTTCCTGAGGAAGCTCAGCCCCTTTACTAGGGGAAGAGAGTACCTCCTACCGCTCCCCTGTTAGCTCATTGTCCCAGCAGTGCAGGAGAAGCCAGCACTAGAACCATGTTAGATAGCCCCACTCCTGTGTCCTAGGAGACCCTCAGTGTTGGTGCCCTGCCATAGGCAGAAAGCTCAACCACTGGGTTCCTGGAGCTTACTTACCTGCCAGGCCCCAGGCCAGAACGACCACACTGAGATTTGTACTTGCTTTGACTCTGTCTACACCCAGTAGCTTTCGTTCTAACTGTCAGGTCTCCTGTCCTTGCTCCTCTATAACAGGCCCATCACTGTGCTGACCCATTTCTGCTGACAAACTGCTTTCTTGGGTCCCCACAGTCAGATAAATGTCAAACTCTCACCACTTGCCAGTGCTGTCTCTTCTACATTTTCTGGCCTCCCTCCTAAAGTACCCTAAAACAAGCAAGAATAATCTGTCCAGGGATGCTTAGCCTGGCAATGCCGTACAGACATCCTATTAACTTCAGGACCACGGGGGAGCAGCTAGTTTGTTCCAAATTAAAAGTAGCTGGAAATGGACCTTATACAGCAGGAGGGCACTGTGGGCTGCAATGCCATAACACAATGAAGAATGGAGCAAACCAGGTCTTGTTTGGCTCTCTAAGGCCCGAGTCCCCAAAGCCCCATTCCCTTCATTATAACCCTCAGCTTCTCCAATCTTCTTAAGGTTACAGCATCTTCCCTGAGCACTTCTGTCATCTCAGATCCAAAGTTCCCTAGAGCAGTTGTTTCCTAAGGGCAGAGTGGCGCTGATGCAATCATGGAAGAAAGCAACGTACAAGAAGGAAGCACAGATAAGATGCCAGAGACCGTGTTCAAATCTGCCAGGTCTGGCAGGCTTCCCTGGGGCAAGTCAGTCCCCATTATGAACTCCTTCATTTATACAATGAGGTCAGGAATGTTCATGTCCTGGTGCTCCTGAGACCAAATGAGATTGCATAGAACACACACACACACAGTGCCTGGCAAATAGCAGTGGTCTGATAAATCTCAAGATGCCACTTTTCGTTCCTCCCGAACTTCAGCTGTGGCTGATGGCAAGGAGATGTGAGGCCAAGCTGGCAGAAACAATGGTACATGGTCGAGGCTCTCCTCCCGGCTTCTAGATTAGCACTACCAAAGTCATTTCAGCTGCCCCCAGTCACCTCAATGGCAAGTTCTGTAACTGAGAGTTTGTCAGTAGCTGAGAAGATTCCTTTTACCTGGATGTCTGTGTGTTTGCTGGCCACCCCACACAAGCACTCGACTTGTGGTAATGGGCGCCTCAGGCACCTGCACCCCATGAGAGTTGAACAAATGGTAACTAGATAGCAGCAGTATCAGGACCTGTACCGGAAGTCCCCCTTTGAGATCTGGCCTTTGTCTGTTTCTTGGTACTCCAACTGCACAGGCTTCCTCACTTCTGTGTTGGTTTGACAGAGTGATGGACCTGCATGTTGTTGATGAGCTAGGGTGACAAGACCTGGACCCGGCCTTGTACTCACCTCAGTTTTCTCATGCTTGGCCCTACTCTTAGCCTCCTGGCAGTAGCCTTGTCCACGTGGCTGTCCATTGGTGTGCCTGCAGAGACGTTCGTGACAGCTCAGGTGCGGTCAGGGTGGAGGAACCAAGATTGCACCTCGTGTCCTATGACATACAAAGAACGACAACTTTGGAGTCAGGCATGGCCTTGAATCCAAATTGTCGTATTTTCTCAGTCCATTATTGCTGCTGTCCTGAATGCCATCAGTGGAGTGGCTGTAAGCCGTTTAATTCTGCATTCTGGAGCTAATATCTGAGCATCGGGATGACAGGATGGTCCACGTTTCTGTCGGGACCTCTCTTGAGTTGTCTGTGCTCCAGCATCAGTGAGTGGGAGCTGTTCCAGCTTTGGGATTTAGCATTTA
Organism: Ondatra zibethicus; assembly: GCA_004026605.1. NCBI lineage: Eukaryota > Metazoa > Chordata > Mammalia > Rodentia > Cricetidae > Ondatra > Ondatra zibethicus. Next base: position 193,280 of record PVIU01000035.1, on the reverse strand, counting down.
ATACCTACACTTTAAGCAAAGACTGTCCATGAGCTCTCTGCCCAACATGCCCTGTGTGTCCTGCACCCATCCTTCCCCCTACCATCTTACCATGCACAAGAACTGTGAAGGCAGGGAACTTGCCTGAGGCCCATTTACAGAAATGTACCTAAGCTTTTAAATGTACTAAATGTACCTCATTTACCTAAGCTGCAGAAAAAAGAAGGGTGTTACAACTTGTACATAAAATGCCCCCCTAAAGGCTCCAGGTATGAAGGCTTCGTCCACAGCTAGCGCATGCAGCCATTGGGAAGTGGCTGGGTCATGGACTGTTAGCAGCGTTGATGGATTAAACCATGGATAGGGTCATAATTTAAAAGAATTAGTAAGGGGGTAATGGAAATGAGATTCAGTTGGCTCATGGAATGAGGTCAATGGGGACACTATCTGAAAGGTTTGTCTTGTTCCAGCCCCTTTCGTCTCTCCACTTTCTGATCGCCTTGACATGAGTAGCTTCCTCTTCCACACCCTTCTGCCATGATGTTTTCTGCCTTATCACAGGGCATGAAGCCAGCTGGCCATGGATTGAAACCTCTGACACCATGAGTCAAAATAAATCTCTGCTTTAGATTGTTTTCTCTGGCATTTTGTCACAGCAATAGAAAGCTGGAACCCAAAGGAGCTGCCTGTCGGTAAAGGGTGGAGTCAGACCTGGAACTCTGAGTTGTCTGTCTCCTAGTTCCAGTATGTTCCCTCCAATCTCTCTTACACACACACACACACACACACACACATCTTAGAGAAGAAAGCAAGAGGCAACACATACTCTTACTTTAGAAATCAAGTTGTCAAGAGCTTTTTACAGACTAGAGAAGCACATTTCTAGGGAAGGCTGCCACCCTCAAAACCTGAGCTCCCCAACGCAGTACCTACTGGTTAGCTTCTATGGCCAAATAACAGAAAGTGGGGGAGAACTGGCTGAGCAGCCAAGATGTCCAGGGGAGGGGAGAAAACACCACTCAGCAAGTACATTCTGCTCTGAGTCTAGTCTCACCAATTTCATTTCTTGCTTAGATGAAGTTGTTTGGAGGGAGAAAACCGAACACGAGTCAGTGGAGGGATACAACCCTGGGGCTTTTCTCCAGGAGGCTGGGGTTAGCCTACCCCGATTTTCCTTATATAATCTTTTGATTAAACTGGGTCAGTTCGAGTGACAGTTTTCAAGCCACCCGTGCTTAGCCGGTCAAGCCAAGCCCAGGCGTGTTTCTCAGGGTCTGCACAGATCATCTTGAGACCAAAGGTCACTCAGGGCTGGGGATGTCTCTAAGCTCCAAGGCATATTGGGTTTGCAGAGATTCACAACCTGGTGCTGGTGAATTCTGCCCACAACTCCCAGGAACTGAACTGGTGGCCTGTCATCCCAAATGTGACCAAAATAAGAGGGATAGTGATTGTCATCATCCACTGAGTGGTGTAGCTTTTAGGAGGAACTCTGAACTTAACGCAGTTCCCCTCTGGAGTTTTCTGTTCACATCTCCAAGGCTTGAAGCGCTTGAAGCACTTGCCAGTGTCACCTAGAAGATCAAAGCTGTGAGTGTTTTAGAGGAACAATCCCCCAATCAAGCTTCTCAGCAGCGTTACCTTCTGTTGTCTCCACTAAACTGTGCCTCCATTAAAACTAACATGCTGAAGTCCTAACCTCCAGTGCGGTTATATTTGGAGACAGGACCTTGAACGAGGTAGTTTAATGAGGTCACTCGGGCGGGGCCCTGATCCCATGGGACTGCTGTCCTTGTCAAAAGAGGAAGACACAGTAGGGAGGTGATGAAGTGGCCACCTCCAAGATGGGTAGAGAGACCTCATCACACACCAACTCTTCCGGCTTGACCTTTGGCCTCCAGAATTGGAAGAATATCAATTTGTTATTGAAGGCATTCCTGATTGGTGGTATTCTGTTAAGGTGGCTCAAGCAGATTAAGTGCTTTTTCTTACATCCTTATTTGCAATAAATATCTATAAAATTACATTTAATAAACCACTTTGCAGGGTACAGTTCAGTGGTTTGGGGTACATTCATGCTGACACCGCCACTGACGCCCAGAACATTTGTCATTTTTGTAACACAAACTCCCATTCTCCCCGGCCCTGGCCATCACCATTCTACTGTCTGTCTGAGGATTCTTGTCTATGCTAAGGACTTTCTGTAAGCAGACTAGTATTCTTTTGTGTCTGACTTGGTAAACTTAACATGTTTTCAGGGTCCGTTCATGAAAACATGTGGCCTGGGTTAGCATGTCATTCCTTTTGAAGTACTGGAGTATTGTTTCATTGTGTGGCTGGGTCAGAATGGGCTTATCCACTCATCCGTCAGTGCATCATTCTAGTATTTAAAAATACAAAACAGATACTGCCTCCAGTGGATTCTTGACAAACCTTTGAAAGGTTTATTTATTTTATTTTGCATATGCATATGAACGCCTGAATATATGTAGGCACACCCCATGTGTGTAGGTACCCAAGTAAGACAGAGAGGGCATTGGGTCCCCCTGGAACTAGGTGACTGTAACTTGTGATGTGGGTGCTTGGGGCAGAACCCAGTCCTCTGTAAGAGCAGCAATCACTCTTGGCTCCTAAGCCATCTTCTCCAGCCACTAGTTCTTGACATCGTTTGGGTTGAAGGCAGACTTCTTGCAATGGTATTTTGTGATTTGTTCTGTAGACTTCTGCTTTCTTCCCTTTTTACCACCCTGAATGATGCAGCCTAGAAACTGAGCCATACCACTCCTGCTGGAGTATCAACCAGCTTCTTCATTCCCAGGGACCCCCATGGTGACTGTTCTCCTGGCTGGGCTCTGGCCTTTCCAGAAACTCTCCCCATGCTTCATTCGGTCCTCTGCTGCCTCCTGTCACGTAATGCTGCCTCAGTTGCCTGCACAGAACATCTAAATACATTTTGAAACTAGGTATTAAAACTACATGCACTTATGGTATAGCGTGATGGCCTGATGTTTGGTTGTGTGTTCATAGTGAAGCGGTTGCTGCAGTCAAGCTAATTACCATGTTTTTCTCACGGCACCATCACCTTTGCATGTTCAGGACATCAAGTCTCTTCCAGAGGATACAAGACAATGTGACTCCCTATAGCCCATGCTACTAAGTAGATCCCCAGAACTTGCCCATTCCGGCAACCCACAATATTCCCTTGACTTGCATTTCCCTGCTATCCGTGCTTGTCCACCAGAGTCCAGTTCTGTAGGGTAGAGACTGGGTGGTGGCCAGCACTGCTTCCCCAGCACTTGGCCAATATAGCAGGTCCTGAGTGGAAGTTGAGGCTGTCCAGACAGTTCAGAAACCCAAGGCCCTGAGGATGCTACCCAGCCAGCTGGCTTTCTGCTGTCAGCAAAGCTGACCCCGGTCTATACCTCCAAATCTACCATCCATTCTCTGCAGGTTCTTCCCAGCATACTGCTTAAAGGCTCCAGTCTCATTTCCTTGCCTTCCCATGTCCATGGGAGGAAGAAGAGAGGAGTCATGGAGACACCATGGAGCTGCCACCGGAGATAGACGTACAGAAACTTTGCTGGTAGGCCACGACCTCGTGGTGATACACACATTAATGGAGATGGGTTAAATTAATATGTAAGAGTTAGCCAATAGGAAGCTAGAGCTAAGGGGCCAAGCAGTGTTTTAATTAATACAGTTTCATGTGGTTATTTTGGTTCTGGGCAGCCGGGATGAACGAGCGGCCCCCTCCTCCAACACATCTTCCCAGCCACACTCACCATTGGCAAAACTGCCTGCCCTCTGGCTTTTAAGCCCATCAATCTGAGAGCCATCACTTCCTTAGTTACTGTAGCTGGGGACAGTTTGATTGACTTCACTATGAAAAGAGGCAGACTCTGAAGCCAGGGGTGGAATGACATGATATCCACTGTGCTCTCTGCTCCATTTGGGTGAGAAGATCATCTCTGGAGATGTGAAGTCATCTGAAAATGTTTATGGAAGCTACAGACACAGAATGTCCCCTGCCAAGGTTCCCCTTCACCCACTGAATATCCAGGACCTTCTGAAAGCGTGATTTTGGAATTTACTAGACTCCAGACCACACGCCACCATTTTATTACACAATATTAAACCATTTGTAATACATAGCTTGTACTACATGTCTCAGGAACTCACTCCTCTGTTCTGTCACCTACACAATGGGTACAGAGAGGCCCATTCTGAAGGTTGGTTGAAGGAATGCACAAAAGTACTGAGTGCAAGACTTGTGCCTTACTAGGGTTCATAAACAACAGTGTGTTCTTGCTTTTATATCTTGCTGCTGTTTGTAAGAACTAAGCATAAGTCTCCCGTTGTTGTATTAATGTCAAATCAGGGGTTCTCTGGTCCCAGAAAATGACTGATTCATCAAAATGACACATGTGGGCCGTAAATTGGTCAGAGATTTGTCCACCGTTCTCTTTGCCTTCTCTTTCTCTACATGGAAGCAGACTTTCATCCTTGGTGGGTAGAGCAGGAGAGCTAACGGTCCACTCAGAGTGACGTTAGCATCCAGCACTGTCCCTGTCTCCTGCACAGCCTTCAGCTAGCCTTCTTTCACTCTTTCGGCAGAGCAAGGAAAAGAACAGTAAAGCCCCCACTTTACATCGTCCTCCTGGGGCTCAGAGAAGCAGGTGGAAGAGTTCTGAGACGTAATGCTAGGTCAGTCACCTGTGGCTGGGCTAGTGTTCCCCTGGGAACTCTTTCAGCAGGAAACAGGGAAATCAACCTCAAGTTGTATTCTCCTGGGCAGGGACACTCTGACAGAACAATCTCACTTGGCCAACTGAAGGCTGGACCTGGAAGAGTTTCTGCTACTCCCTATGGGCTTCTGCCTCCCAGGGCAGCAGGATATAGGCAAAAAGCAGGTGTGAGACGTCCCCATGATGATTATATCTTAGACTTCAAAGCATAACCGTCACATGCCTCTGAGAGCCTGGACTGGCCATGAGAGTGGGGTCAAGGAGAGTCCCGCTGTCAGCCTCCTAGGTAGAGGTGAAGAAACTGAAGACAAAATGAGCAAGATCCTGGAGCTCTGTACCCTCAAAGCAGGGCCTTCTCTGAAAGGCGGCTGAGATACAGGGACAGTGTGATCTGACTCCTCCCACAGGTGGGAGCTCTCCAGTAGATGGCTCTTCACACCTCGGGCTCAGCAGGATCCCTCCCTCTTCAGCATCACCTGGTGAGCTTGCCTGGGAAGGGACTCCCAAGTTCCATTTTCCTGGGCTCTTTTTTTTACGCTCCAGGCCTACACATGACTCGTTGATTGAGCCCAGAGCTTGTGTCATGTCTTAGTTATCTAAGAACGCTCAGCATTAAGCACAAGGTCTGGCACAGCAGTGCTCAAAGGATAAGAAAAGGGAGGAAGAAAGAGGGGAAGGGAGAAAACAGAGGAAAGAGGAGAAAAGCATTAGCCCCTCCTTCTACTCGAGTGAATGCCTGTAACCTCTACTGAACCCTTAGCCAATCTTTCTCTCTTCCAACGTCACTGTTTTTCTTAGATGTTCCTGACTGGAACTGTGAATCATCTTCTGTCCGTGACTTCAGTGTTATTCCCAGAATTACCCCCGACTCCAGCTCTTATCATTTCCCCCTGCTTTGCTGTGGTAGCCATAACTCTTCCCAGTGTCTCTCCTCCCACACCACAGCCAGACAGGAGACTGTCCATCCAACCCTAATGGAGAAATCTCTTCTAGGCTGACGGAAGACATGTGTACTGCACCTAGGCTTTCATTCCCAAGTGTCTGCCATGGTATTATCACAGTGTTTACTAAAGTGAAAGTTGGAAACCGGGAGGTGGTGGCACATGCCTTTAATTTCAGCAATTGGGAGGCAGAGGTAGGTGGATCTCTGTGAGTTTGAGGCCAGTGTAGTCTACAGAGCAAGTTCCAGTGCTGACTCCAAAAGCTGCAGAGAAACCCTGTCTCAAACATCCCTACCAATAAAAGGAAGTTGGAGATGATGATCTAAACATCAGTAAAATAAAAAGAAGCAAAATACATATATTTTGCTTCATCTACTGATAGAACCTCAGAACATTTACTGTGACTACACAGTACTTGGGAACGCTGAGTGAAGAGCCACAGGTATGTGCCCCGTGTTTCCAATCCGCAAACAGATGTGCATGTGGAAAATGTAAATTAAAAAAGAAAGAAACAACTCTCCTAAGTTATAGCTAGGAGTGGGAGCTATCTAGGATTCATTCGTATATAGTCTGAGTTCTTTCCTATTGGTGCTCCTGTCATTCACGTCTACTGTCTTATTGCTCTAGCTAAGACTTCAAATGCTATATTGAATAAGAGAGAAGAAAGTGGATGATCCTGTCATATTCTTGATTTTGTGGAAATGCTGTGAGTTTTTTCACATTTTGTATGATGTTGGATATATGTCCAACACATCAGATCGCCTTCACTGTGTTGCGATATGCTCCTTATAGCTTTAGTTTCCTCAGGGTGTTTATCATGAAAGGATATTGGACTTTGTCCAAGGCCTTTCTTTTCCTATCAATATAATCATATCATTTCTATCCTTTAATGTATGTCTGTGTTGCAGTACATCTGTTGATCTGAATACATTGAAGCAATCTTTGATCCCCAGAAAAAATGGAATGTGAACATGGTAAATAATCTTTTGATGCATCATTGAATTTGATTCGTAAGAATCTTATTAATAGTTTTTACTCCCGTGTTCTTCAAGTAGATTTGTTAATAATTTTCCTTTTTGTTATGTCCATATTCATATGGTTATCAGAGTAATTGTAATTTTTGTAATATGAACTTGGTGGCATTCCTTACAATTCTGTTTTGTGGAATAGTTTGAAAAACATTGGTGCTAATTTTCTTTAAAAATTTTGTAGAATTTAGTTGTGAAATGGTCCCCCACCCCTCTAGGCTTTTTTTTTTTCAGTTGGGAGACTATTTTATCACTGATTAAAATTTACAGCTTGCATTAAATCTGTTGAAGTACTTTGAGTCCTCTTGTCTGATATTGGTGGGTTAATCTAGAAATGTGCTCATTTCTTTTAGGTCTCCAGTGTTTTGGAAGATAGATTTTCAGAGTAGACTAATGGGCCTCTAAGCGTCACTGGTATTTGTTATAATGGCCCCTTTTCATCTCTTTAATTAATTTGGGTCTTCACTCTCTCTATTTTGGTTGGTTTAACTAAAGGTTTGTGAAAAACAAAAAAGTACCTAGTCCACTTTGCATTGCCCATATACTCACTGGAGCTTGGTCAAACTCCCAGTGGCCAGCCCCTTAAAGAAAATTAAATCCCTCCCCACTCACCCCAACCAGAAGCCATCGACTGTGAAGAGCTACACTTCAGCATCCCTATTACAATTTGTTGTTGTTGTTTGTTTTGTGAGGGGTTGCTTTTTCTAGACAAAATCTCTCTATATAGACCAGGCTGGCCTTGAACTCAGAGTTTCACCTGCCTCTACCTCCGAGCACTAGGATTAAAGGCGTGAGCCAACATGCTTGGCTCCCTGTAGCAAGTTTTAAGAGTTCTCTTCAATGGTTTCCTGTCTAGATTAATTTTTTTTGGGTGGGAGTGTTTGCAGAGTCCTTCTGTCTCTCAAATTCAACTGTGAATCTGCAGAAAGAATCTTCCTGGCATTTTTGGCAGCATGGAGCATAGACTTCCACATGGTTTCTGGTGACAGCAGGGGCCACAGACATCCACACAACTTCCAGCATCAGCACAGACAATAGACTTCAGCCTGGTCTCTAGGGGCAGTACAGACCATGGATATCAACACCCAGACCATGGGTACTGTAATGGCCCTCAATAACAGCACAGGCCACAGATATCAACATGGCCTCCAGAGGCATTCCAGCCCACAGACATCCACACGACCTTTGGTGGTAACCTGGACTATGGGTATCAACATGGGCTCCTTGGAGAGTGTAGACCTTAGACATCCATACAGCCTCTAGCTGCAGCATGGACCACACACATCAACGTGGTCATTGGTGGCTGCATGGATCTTAAACATCAACATGGCCTCAAGAGGTAGCACAGAGCACATGCACCCATCTGGCCTCCAAAGGCAGCACAGACCACGGTCATTCACAAGGGCCTCAGGCCTTGACGTGGTCTGGGGCAGCAGCATGGACCATGGATGCCAGCATGTCCCTGAGCTGTAGCATAGACCACAGATACCAACACAGCCTCCGGGGTCAGTTTGGATCGTGGAGGTCTTTTGAGGAGGCCCATTCCAGAGAATGTGCCGTTCTCCATCTAGGACATCTCAGAGCCAGGGCATTCGTGTGGCTGGGCAGCGTGTTTGGGGCAGAGCCCGTGAGAGTTCCAGACAGCTGTGCACCACCCTCACAGCCCTACTTAGCAGTGGCGAGCGACCCTGTGCACAGCTGCCTTCTTTTGCGCCTATCACACCATTGTATCTCTAGTTCTGCGCCTCCACCACCAACACACCACTACAGTCTTCTGTCTTTCCCACTGCTTCATTGCATATGTGTTCATCAAAGTGGCATTGCAAACTTGCAGTGTGTATATATATATTTGCCCAAACACATTTTTATGCAAATACTCTTTGCATTGAGTCATTGGTTTCTGGTTTCTGAAGCACCATAAATACTGGACCATTGCCAAAACTTATCTTGGAGATCCTGCCGTTGCCTAGAGTCAGGGTGATGCTGCAGCTAGGCAGGGTGTCTGGAGGCAGTATCTGAGCAAGCTTCACACCACCACATACCTCCTCACTCTCAATGTGGACCACCCCGAGAGACACCAGGCATGACCTTTGTGCTTGCAGCCAGCAGGCAGCGCCACATCCCTGAACTCTACTTCTCCCAACACGGTAAGCAGCAGCAGCTCCGTGGTGCGGGCTGGCCCTCTGGCCAAAGACTGGCTTTATTCAGTCACACTGTGTCTTTTGTCCACGGTGGCAATGCTCCCACATTGCTTCCATACTATCTATTGCCGCATCTGTAATTCCATCACTCTCTCCCAAGGGATCGAGGCTCTATTCCACCATCTTTCCTTTCAATTTCATGAGTCTATTTTTTAAAAGCATCTTTTTATAGGACCTTCATTTCTTTTCTTGTTTTTCTTTTTTTTTTTTTTTGAGACAGTGTTTCTCTGTGTATCTCTGGCTATCCTGGAACTCACTCTGTAGACTAGGCTGGCCTTGAACGCACAGAGATCCTCCTGCCTCTGCCTCACTGAGTGCTGGGATTAAAGGCGTACACCACTACCACCTGGCTGACCTTCATTTTCTCAGTTCCTCCAGGGACAGATACGGTGGGCTCTGTAGACTCCTCTGCTGCCACCTCGCTATCTCCTCTCAGAGACTCCACTGGTCTCTCAGACTCCTCAGAGCTGCCCTGAGGTCTGTGGTGGTTGCCGGTTGCTGTCGTCACCTGCAATCACAGCCTTGCTTCCTCGGGTTTTCATCTTCAGAGGTAATGAAGTGCTCCCAGGTCTGGTTCGGCGTCACTAGCTCCTCCACACGATCCAGCAGCTTGGAGATTGTGTAGATATTAGAGTGGGCTGACTCAAAGCACTGGATTGGACGCTAATAGCAGTTGAGTTGGTGCCTTAAATTATCTTCTTTATCTCTTCTAATTTTGACTTGATGTCTATTTTGTGAAATATTAGTATAACTATATTTTTCCTGTTAGATTTAATGACAAAAATTCCTTTTTCTATCCTTTTACCCCCAAGTCTTGCTTTTTTTTTTTTTTTTGCCAGTAAGGTCGAGTTCTTGAAGACAACCAACTGCCGGGCCCTATTTTCTATCCAATCTGCTGTTCTGTATCTTTTGATCAGAGAACTGATGTCATTAAGAATTGGTATTGAAAGCTATGTACTAATTTCTGTCATTTTGTTATTTTTTATAGTGGTTGGTACTTTATTTTATAGTGGTTGGTTCTGTTATTTTATAGTGGTTGGTTCTGTTATTTTTTATAGTGTTTGGTACTTTCCAAACCTTTAGTTGTTTGGCTCTTTTGGTGTCATTTGTGTTTATCTTTCTTCCATTATTAAGGGTAACTTTGCTGGATATAGTCATTGAGGCTGGAAGTTATTTCCTTTCAGATCTGGAAACATATCATTTCATGCCCTCCTGACTTTGAGAATTTCTCTGGAGAAATCTCTCTTATTTTGATGGACTTGTCTCTGTATGCGACCTTGAGTTTCTCTCCTGTCATGTTCTGTATTCTTCCTTCCTTCTGCATCCTTGGTTCTTTAACAATAACATAATGAGCTGATGCTCTTATCATGGTGTCTGTTTGGAGTTATAAGACTCTTAAGGCTAGATAACCATCTTTCCCTAGAGCTGAGATCTCCTCTGCCATGATCTTGTTGAACATATGATGTCTACTCTGTATGACAGTGGCCTGGTCTTTCCAGCCCAACCCCATGAAGTCAGTCACCATCTGTCCCTGACTGTCCCTCTCACATTCGTATTCTTGACCAGCTAAACTGGTCTCTGTGTCCTATGCTTTATGTTTCTGAATCTAATTCTCAAACGGTATACACATACATACATATAATCACACATGGGGGTGGGGAAATGCACAGGGGGAAAGAGAGACACAGAAGACAAGGAGTCTAGCAAAGTGTTGATAATCCTCAGTGAATCAGGGTGAGCACTACATATACTAATAGCTGCAGCTATAATCAGACATTTTCAAATCTAAACGTCGGTGGAGATAAGAGGGCACTAGAGTGCAGAGTTCAAAGACAAAGGCTCTGTAAAGTTACCTAAGTTTCCGTTCCGGTTCTGTGATTATTAGATGCAAAGTGATGACCTCAGGCAGGCAACTCACCTTCTAAGCCCTGGGCTCTTAATCAGTAAATATACCAGGGATGATAAAAACTCTAGCATATCCATTTTCTGCCCCGATGATGGAATGACTAGTTTCAGGATTTTGCGAAGAGGCTAGTGGGCACAGCCCCCATCACTGCAAACTGTCTGCATCAGTGTTCAAGACAAAAATCAAACCCTTCACCTGAGTCCTGTACTCTCCATCTCCCTGTGCTACTCAGCCCCAGATGACTAAATGCTGTGACTTTGGAACCTTTTGCCTAATGACTCTTCTGCCCCTGGCCCATGAACACTGGAACATGGAACCAGGTTCCGTTGATAGCCTTATTTCTAGGTCCTGTCATAGCACCTGGCAGAGAAGTAGTTAATGGGGACACAGAGCTCCAAATGAGAAACTTTAAGAGTTCAAACTAAATGGTTAGGAGAGTTCTTTCATTGGGTACGAGCTTGCAGTTTTGCTGAGGCAGTCACTCCATTCCCATGAGTTTCCTCCAGATAAGGCATCACCTTGATAAATTAGCTGTGGATATAGGCATCCTGCAGGTGGCATGAAAATGCAATTTAATTTCCAATTAAACCTGATTTCTGGGCCAAGGGATTTGGCTGCCTCACACTGGGAAGATTATTTTGTCCAGACCTATCATTATTATGGGTAATGATTCTGCCACGAAGTGGACTTTCAAAGTAAAAGTCCTTTGATTCTTGAGGTGGCATGACAAGACAGCAGTATGGGTCCCAAGGGCAGGATGGCTTTCCTTTAAGATCTAAGTCTGTCTGGAGATCGTCAAGAACTTTCAAGCAAAGGCAGTCCATTGCTATGTGGCCGACATTTTTAAGATGAACAGGGAAAGGAAGATGAGCAAGGCGGTTCTCGGCCATACTCTCCAGAAGGAAGCTGGAGAGTAGCCAGTGAGACAAGGCGTGGCAATAGAACGTCCTCAGAGCGCTCAACAGGAAAGAATCTGTGTGGTTGGAGTGGGGAGGCTGGCTTGCTGGAAAGGAGCAGGCATGTGTATGGCATCTTGAAAGCACTGGGGACTCTGCTGAGTATTTGCACTCTGTCACCCTAAGCACACTATAAAACAAATAAAGTGTCTCTCATTTCCCAATTGAGAAAACTGAGCCTAGGGGAAGTGAAATGAACTACCCAAGGCCATAGACAAGGCAATTTGAACTCCTGGTTTCCTAAATTTTCTTTCCTACAAGCTCTATCACCAACACAAAACACAACACAAACACAAAAATGTAGCTGGGGCCCTACAAGTAATGTCACAGCGAGCTGGTGCTTGGCGCTGAAATTGTCGGAAGAACCATCCCATGAAGAGATGACCTGAGAGGGAGAAATAAGTGCTGTCTGCACCTTCTTGGTGCAATGGCCTGAGAGCAGGGCACACAAGACCCAGTTCTGTTTGGATGGGTTCTCAATTTCCACACAAGAAGATCCAAGAGCTGACTGGAGTGGACCAGCATGGCTGCAAACATCGGATGGTGCCAGGCGCTTCATCGAAGATCCTGACTGTTCCCCACTTGTGTTTTTCCTGGTGACAGGAAATGCACTTTCAAGGGTTGGAAAAGAAATGCAGGAGCCTGAAGGACCATGGCCGGCATATTCGCAAAAAATTTAGTGGGATGCCGAGAAGATGTCTCCTGGCCAAATTTTTATTAATGATAAAGATACGTATAAATGACTATGCAGTCGACGACTGGGAAAATTCTAGAGATGATTATTAAGTCTGTGGTTTGTGAACACTGACTAAAGAAAGAAAGGGCCGCTGAGAGAAGAGCGGAATCACGGAGAAAGTTCCATCAAATGCTGCCCCTCCGTTCTGCTTTGTAATAGTGGCCCGCAATGCAAGCATTCAGGAGACTGGAGAATGCCTGGGTTTCAAGTGGCCAAATGGGTTACGGGCCAGAAATTGTGGCTTCTGGTAGACTGTAGACAGCCCCTGTTATTCTCGGCAGCACCCACCTTTCAAGTGTTCATATTCGGGAAATATTCTCAATTATTTCCTCTTTAGAAGAATAGGGTAGGGACGCTGTGAGAGCCTGGGCTCTGTAGGGGGCGCCATGGAGGGCAGCACAGAGGCTCCATGGCGCCCCCAAGAGATGGAAGAACAAGGCTCTCAGTAATTAGAGCCATAGTAAAGCTATGCTGTCTAGTTTTTGGTTTGTTTTTTTTTTTTTATCTCAGCTCTTCTACTTGCTAACTTCTAGGGCAAGTTAAATGTCTTCCTCATGCCTCAGTTATCCCATCTGTGAAATGGAGATGCCAATATTAACCCGAAAGGTTCTGTTAGCATTAAATGAGGCATATGTGGAAAGGCTTGGCCCCCATCCCGGTGCACAGGTGCTCCACAAATGTTGGTCCTTATTACTATTAGGGATGACAGATTGCCGCCTGGGGGAGTGGTTAGCTAAATATATCCCAGAATGGAAGGGCTGCAGCTTGGTCCAGCGAGTTATTCATCAAAAGTGTTGATGTAGACTGTCACTGAAAGAGAAATGTGGAAATATGAGGGCCTTCTCCCTGGCAATGCTGCTGACGGAAGATGGAGGAGTTATTTCTCCTCTGACACCAACCAGTTCTGACACGATGGGAGCTTCCTGTGGTGTAAGGCGGTTTTGATGCTACACAGAGTTAGCAAGAGACTCCACAGGTCGCCGGTGCGCTCACTCAAGATTGCCCCTTCCAGTGCATAGGAGAAGACGACCCGTTTTGATGATGCATATGCTTAGGGAGCTTCTGATTTTATTCCATGTGTGTGTCATGTCAGGAGTGTGGGTTGTGTGGAAAGATGGGGATTATAGGAAATCAAAGTCCCGGTAATCCTCCTTTGACTGCAGCTTGGAAGAAGGAACAAGCCTGGGGATATATCACACACTTGATTCTCATTCAGTCTGGAGTTCGCTGCTCCTCCAAACCTCCCCTCCCCATCTCCCAGCTCTTTAGGGAAGCTGGATGATGATGATGAATTTTATATTAGTAGGGAGGATGGAGAGTTGGGTAACCTAGGAAGACCCTGAATTTTGCATTAAATGCATTAAATCTCATATGCGAATAAATGATCCAGAAAATTGCTTGTTGGTAAGGCGATAATCCAGCCATTGACCCTTCTGTAGTATCATAAACTGAGACACAGGCAATCCAGAGAACTAAAACCTCCTTCTATGCCTCTGTAGGAATCTGAAGCACTCTACAGAGGACAACTTTATTTCTCCACGGGTGGGGAGAGGCATCATCCTTGTCTCTAGATGCACTAACCCAACCCCCTAAAGCTGTCTGTGCTCAGGACCTACTACACTTTTGAAAACTATTGAGGATCCAAGGAGTGTTGGTGTGGAATTGTTATAGCTATTAGTAGTTGGCTGTCTTACAAAGTGAAACTGGGAACTATAAAATATCCCATTTCAATTTCTTCATTTTAAATAATAGTAAATCTATGCATGTTACAAAAACATTTTATGAAAAATAATTTTATCTTACAAAATTTTATCAAGAGAAAACTCATAGTTTTACATTTAAAAGATTTATTTTTTCTTTTGTGTGTGTGTGTGTGTGTGTGTGTGTGTGTGTGTGTGTGTATGCGTGTATCCCTGGAACCCAGAGGTGTTAGATCCCCTCTGGAACTAGAGTTACAGGCAGATGTGAGCTACCTGATGTGGGTGCTTGGAAACAAACCCTGGTCCTCTACAAGGGAAACACACACCCTTAGCCACTGAGCCATCTCTCACTCCTATTGTATATTTTTGAACATATCTTTAATATCTAGTTAACCAAGTGGCTGGACTCCAATCGAAGTTCTATATTTGATCGGCAGTGATAGGTATATCTCACTGTCTTGATCTGGGACTTCTGACCACATGTCTTTAGGAGAACAAGTAAGAAATGATGTAATCTCTGTCTCAGTGTCCTTACCAAAGGGTCGTGGCCCCATGTGTCTCTGGGTGTTTAAGGACCACTGCCCTACGCTTTAGGGGGGGATCTCCACGCCCGTGCCTCCAACATGCATTTGCTGCCTCTCTTTCACCTGCCTGTGAAGGGACCTCAGCTGGTAAAGAGCTGGACAGCGTCACTTACACAAACAGCATCTTCCCAAATGTTTCGTAGAATTCAAATCCCTCCAAATACAAGAGGAAATAAAAGGGCACTGGACAGTCTATGCTACCACCTGTTTGTAGCTGGCTGACCCAAGGGGGCTGACAGCAGAAGAAACTGAGACTGAAACATGTTGGTTTAGAGGGAAACAGGAATTATTTCCCCAAATCACAAAAGTTAAGATTTCTAGGTTACACGATTTTAAATGTGCTCAATTCAGGTGTCTTACTACCCCGAATAATGGTGGTGATGGGGCTGGGGGTGGAACAGGGAGAAAGACAGCTCCTTGAAGGCAAGGATGTATCAGACTCATCTCTCCATCCTCCCTGCCTTCCAGTTTTATAGAAAGCAGAAGAAGCTTTTCCCTCGGGAGCCTTCAGAAATGGAAGAGACCCAGTTTCTTCTAGTTATGGCCTTGGCTGGAGAGCTGAAGCCGTCTGAGGCCTGGCGCTACTAGGGTGCCTCACAAGGATTCTTTATTCTTCAAATCAGAAGCTCAGGGATCCTAGTGCCTCTGATCTCCATGAGGTGTCTGATTTAGGAGAAAGGCCACCTGAGGAACGGGTCAGGCACACCTCTGCAGATATAAGTCATGGCCCGTCAGAAACAATGCAAAAATACAGAAGCCCCTGATGCTCATTAGTAGTGACTCTTTTAGGGTAAGTGAGGGCCCTCTGTTTCTAGGCCAGCCATTGTTGCCAAGATCATCTTTCCTCCTCACCTAACTCTGTCACACTCAAAAATCCATGATTTCACACACACCCTGGCCATGCAGTTCTGCAAGCAGATAGGTGTGGCTTTTGATGGAAGCAGGCCAGTCCCAAGGAAATAAAGGTCATCATAACTAATGCACGGGACGGGGAAGCTAGGCTTGCCTACATACTGATTCTGCTGGAAAACTGCATAGAGTAACCCCTTAAAGTCAGACTCCTTGTTGGGACTTTGCTTTCTCTTTTTGAATTGAATTTGAATTTGGGAGTAATTATGGATTCACATGTAGTTGTTAGAAATAATACAGAGAGATCCCTCCTAGCCGTTTGTGACTCTTCCCCAGGAGAAGCATCTCGTAAACTATACTACAGTATCCGAATGTGGGCTTTCCTAGGACTCCCAAGATGTTGCTGACCCCCAGACCAAGATGCTTTGGGTAACAACAGCTGCTTGTCCTTGAAAGGAAGGGTCATAGATAAGAAACTGGAGGCTGACAGTGGATGTCAGGGCAGCACGGGCAGAATTATCAGATTGGATACAAGGATGTAATGGTGCTGTTCACTCACCTACCAGGCACCTATGCTGTGAGAGCATCCAAAGGGGCAGCAGAGCAACATGCTACCCCTCGGATCTCCCTTCCTGTTCCTTTAAAGCCTATGGTGCCATCTTGGGGGCTCCAATCTAACCCTGATCATCTTCAAGTATCGTTAACATTAAATGTGTTAAATGTCCAGCACTTGTGTTCATAGGGGGCATGTTGAAGCCATCTGCTATATGGACTATAAATTCTCATCCTGCTAATAATAGCCTTTCTTCTATACAGAGAGCCTAATACTATGTCTTTCAGCTCGAGTCTGACAGGAGAAACAGGCCCTCCCAGCCCGCCCTTGTCTCCCTGAGAGTGGCCCCCTTCCAACATTCTCCAAAATAACAGTTCTGTATTGCTCTTCCGATTAAAATCAACAAAACAGCACATGATCTTCCTATTATTCAAAAGTAAAAATAACAAAAATGGGTGGAGGTAAGGAAGAAAATTAAAATCAGCCATCACACCATAGTTAATATTTGATGTGTTTGTGTTTATTTCCTTGCAGACTTGTGCTGTTGTGTGAATGAATATTCTTGGACTCTGTATCAGCGGGTTCTGCCCCATTGGATTCAATCAGCTGCAGATTGAAAGTATTGGGGGAAAATTGCATCTGTAGTGAACATGGATGGACCCTTCCTCATCATTATTCCCTGAACAATAGAGAATGAAAGTCATTTGCAGTGTTGACATTGGCGTGGGTGTTATAAGTCATCCAGAGATGATGTGAGGCATAAGGAAGGTGTGCAGAGGTTACACACACACACACACACACACACACACACACACACACACACACACCACCACCACCACCACCACCACCACCACCACCACTTTATACACGGGGATTTTGGCATCTGAGAGGGTCCCAGAACTAGTCCCTGTAGCTACTGAAGGACAGCAGTCATTTTGAATTTTAGAACAATATGTGTGTGACTTAATGTCCTTAACAAAAAGCAATACAGCGAGTTGCCATATGAATGAGAGCTCTTGTTTTGGTGACAACTTAAAGAAGCCAAATTTGGCCAAGGACAACATTCTGGGTGCGATAGGCAGGCATTTGAACTAAGAGAGAACTTAGGAACAGAGGCGACACTATTCATCATCTGGGGAGTGAATAGCGACCTAGCAGGCAACAGACATGAACTAATTGAGGACTAATTGAGGAGAGGGGAGTTGTAACTGGCTGTCCCTTTGTCCTCCAATGGCATCAGACTTCCCAAAGACATTGAACAAACAAAAGAGGAGACAAGAGGAAGAGAGTGATGAGCAGCCCTGCCCATGACTCCTGCTGTCCCCGGTGACTTCCGGCTCTGTAGCATAGACTGGATTGGTCTACCTCTGAGCAGCCAAGATGGATAGGGACCTGTTGAGTTTCACCATGGCGATAATGAGGAGGCCACCAGTCAGCAGGAAGGTGGGCCAGAAGAAGGAGAAGAGGAGGGTTTGGGGCCCATAGAGGCGCCGATACACAACGCTGGTCTCGACTTGAGGTGCAGAGAAGCAGTAGAAAGCCTGGTGCTCACGGAAATTGGCTCTGACCTTCTCCACATCAGCCAGGGCCATCTGGTAGTTGTCCAGGTTGCTAGGGATATAGGAGCACTGTGGGGGAAACCAAGGATGCTTAGACTCTCAGATGCTCACTTCAAAGAGGCTCGGGGTGAGGCTTTGGGGTATGAGAGGGAAAAAAAAATCCAAACCAAAAAACTTTGACTTGGGAGTCAGCCCTTGTAGAGCATGGTTGGCGTCTGTGTGTGGATGGTGGCTTTGGAACCGCTCAACATGATACTGCACACTTGGATGCAGGGCTCAATTGGAGTTCTGGTTCTGTTGGCTGTGAAATCTTAGGCAAATTGCTCGTCCTCTCTGACCCTTCATGATTTCATTACTGAGATGGATCAATAGTGTCACAGTGATGGTCTAGAGGAATCATGACTTAACACAAGTCCAGGGACAAGGGGTTTCTATAAGTGAGCTCATGCAGGTAAGAGCAAGGAGTGAAGCTAGGCAGGTAGCATCAAGGCCTGGTGGAAGGGAGTAAGCCTGCTACATCCAGAAGGGAAGTCATCACTCCTGTGGACCAGAGACACTACACCATCCACCAACACATCCAGAGAAACCAGAAAACCCTATTTTATTGCAAACTCCCAGGATTTCAAAATCCTGGCTAGAATCCAAGTAGAAGACTCTTTGAAGTCGAATCCTGTGAGAACCAAAGAAAATATGTTGGCAAGTGGCTCTGTGACAGACTCCAAAGGAAAGAGAGAAGGTGAAAAAAAATGTGCTCCAGGCAGGCAGAGCACAGCACACAGTTAAGCTCTGGCACTGATGGTTGCTATTAGGAACCTTCTGGCCTGTTGAGATGATGAGACCCAGCTGCAGAGACAGCCTAGCGTGGAGACCTGGCTTTTATCTTTCCATGCCAGAAGGACTGGATGCCGCCTGTATGAACCTCAAGAGATACTTTGCAAGGATGGACCTCTCTACAAACCTGCAGGAGACTACCTCTGGGGTGCCCTTCTGCATAAGCTCCTACCCTGTGGGGTACAGGCTCAGGGGAAGTAGAGAGTTTGAGGTCCATGTTCTGGTAAAGTCATATCCAAGGTCAAATATGTAAACTTGAGGCCCAATGGGCAAATGTTGAGCTAGCATCTTCCCTAGAACCCTTACCTCCCAAGCTGCATGTTCTGTGGGCACCTGGTCCAGCAGCGTGGAGATGCTTCAGCGTGTTGCTAATGTCAGATAGGGGAGCTGCAAGCAGGCACAAGTCCCCAGGGAGAGCCAAAGCTTCTGAGGAATCTGGCCCTCAGTGGTGCTAGGCACTGCAGGGTGTTTAGTAGCAGGACTGGCTAACCTTGCCCATTGAGCGCAGATTTCACTGTAGAGCCAGATAGGCCCAGGTTCAACCACAGCTTCCAAGCTGTGTGACCTTGGCAACTGGTACAATCTCTTAAACCTTGTGAAGTCATTTTTAGTGGTGTCTGCCGAGAACGTCCCTGGGGATTAAACTAGGAAACTTATGTAAAGCACTTAGTGAGAGCCCACATCTTGTAAATTCAAAAAGTGGAAGAATTAATAATAATAATAATGTTGCCTTACCTATGAATTAGAGTAACTGCAGCGTCTTTTGCCTGCTTGCGGTTCCTCCAGGTTCTATGCTCTTGATCTGTTTGTCAAGACCCTCACCAGCAGTTCCCTCTCCTGGCCAAAGCAAGGCCTAGGACCTTTTACCCTGTTCTGCCTGCCCTGGTACAACCATCCCTGAGTTATCTCCATGATTTAAAATGGTGCATCCCTGCCTCTAATCTGAGGCTTCACTTTTGTTAGTGTGGACTGCAAAGAGCCCCTTCCCCTTAGACTGAGATTCAGGGAAGGAGACAGAGCAGGTTGTGGAGGAAGAATGAGAGAGAGCCTGGCATGTCCAGAGGCATGCTATCAAGCCGGAGCATCAGCCAGTCACGCATCCTGATGCTCGGCCTGAGATTAAAATGTGCTTGACCATCCCAGCAGGGCAGGCTGCTCTTCACTCCCTATTTGTGGTTTGTGGGTGCTATGGTTTAACAAGCCCCTCCTTTCCTCACTGGAAAAGAAGTTGTACACACTGTTCACAATCCTAACAGGGTTTAGACTAACTTCTGGCTCCTCTGGGCTGGCAGTCTCAGGACTAAGAGGCAGCCTTAATCCAGTGTGCCAGGAGAATGGTGCCATAGCCACAGTTTCTCATCTTTGAAAATGTTTTTCTCACTCCTGGAATAAATTAGAGTTTCTAAAGATGCCAAAGAGATAGCAGGAACCATTGGTAGAAGCTAATCCTGGTGGGTCTCCAGGATCTTGTCCCACACAGTCATGCTAACAATGGGCACAAGTCTGACTTCTATGCACTGCTACCCCTAGCATCTATGCTGGTAGCTGACCCTACATGGCTGCTGCCCGTCTTTCCAGGATCTCTTGAACGGTGACCTTGGGCCTGAAGTAGCTCGTAGCAATAACATCCAACCTTAGAATCATCTGGGGAGCTCCTCCAACTGATTATACTCAGGGGTTCTGTCTCATTTGGTCTGGTATAGAACTCTGACTTCTTTTAAGTCTAGATGGTTCTCATACATAATCAGAATTGAGATGCCCCAAATATATGCTAATGTTAATTTCATAGTTATACAGGAGTGGTTCTCAGGAAACAGACCTCAGTACTTTTCAGCCACTTCTGGCCACATGTCCCACTCCATCAGGTGGCATTTCTGGAATCAGTCTTCCAATCACTTCCTTTGTGATCCAAGGCTGACTTCTCATACCAGCCATAAGACCCCATTCAGGTGGGTTATCTTGGCTTTAGAAACATGGGCAGCTAGGGACAAGCTCACAGATCTGTCATGGCTAGTACCCAACCCCCATTCATTACCTGTTGGTTTTGGTCCTGAGTGTCTTCTGTGTGGTACAATATTGCCCACTGGCCCACAACTGATACGTTGACACAAAGGCACGGGTACCGGGGTACCTTCTTGCCCTCCAGCTCATCGTGGTCCTTGATGTTGGCTTCAATCAGGTGACAGATAGATTCTTGGGTCCACACACTGGGGAGACAACACACACAAACACACACCTCAGAACAAGGTGACACATACCCACTGGGAATCCCTGTTCCCTTAGAGTCTTTGGAAAGGGCCAGGGCTGGCGCCTTCATCCTGCCACCAACGTGTAACACTATCTAGGTCCATGGCTCCAGAGTCTCTAGACTCTGGGGTAAATCACAACGATTTCAGACTAGTTGGCTCTTGGGATTTTTTTTCTACATAATGGTTCTCCAACCTTGCTACCCACCCCACACCTAAGAACTTTTAAAAAAGATCCCCATGACTGAATCCCATCCTACAGAAAGCAAGGTAGGATTTCTATGGAGCTTGGGCACGAGCTCTGGCATTGTTTAACATACTCATCACGGGACTGTGAAGAGCAGCCAAGTCTGAGACCCTCTTCTCCATATCCTCTCTAAGTCACAGGTGTAGATGAAAACCTCAGATGGGATAGGTGATTTTTGTGGGGGAAACACATCACTTGAGGCAAGGACTGAGTGGCTCTAGAATCTCTGCCCTTTCCCCTAGAAAACAAGGAACCGTATGAGGGGCTTGATATGGTCGGGGCTGGAGGGTGGCAGCATAGCAATGGAGAGGCACAGGCCTGCTCAACAGCCCCTCATTTGGGTGGCATTTGGGCCTGGCCTGACGGTGACATTGTAAAGTAGGAATGCCAAGCAGGCCCAGGAGAGGTCAATGGGCTCTTCAACTCCTAAGCAAATGGATTGTGACTTAGCTGCCTGTATCCTGTGGGAGACCCACTGCCAGACAGGAGAGGGTTGTCACCAGCCAGAGTATGCCCAGAAGCCTCCTCAGCCAAGGGTGGGCTGAGAGAGCACTCAGGAAAAGCTGTTCTTTAAGAGCTGGAGGGATGGTATGTCAGGAAGTGAGATGCAAGGGTATGGAGCACTCTCCAAGATTCCTGCCTAGAGTTTGGGGGACCAGATGTCAGTTCAGTAGAGAAACTCCCTAATTACTGGAAAAACCCGGGCAAGTAGAGGTGTGCCCTGCAAAGAGGTGATCCATCTCAGAGTCATGCGTGCAGACTGCTGCCGGTCTGCCACGCCCACTCTCCCTCATGTAGCTCACTCTCACTGGAGGTTGTATCCTGTAGCTGTCACCACCAGGTCCTGGACCTGCGAGATTCTTACTTGTTTGCTTCTCCAGCACTGGGAATGAGAACCTGCCCTGTCTGTCCAGCTTGCTGAGAGGGGTCAAGGGTAGAGCAGGTAGAAAAGGCTGGGGTTCCTCCAGGCAGTGGGGAGGTTCCTACCTTTTCTGGTAGAGAGGCAGCATCGTGGTACCCAGGATATAGTAAGCGATGGCAGCACACACTACCATTGTCACCCCCAGGCAGAGGGCTCGCGTCTCTCCGCGCTTCTGGGCCATCACCAACTTCTTCCCCATAGCCACTGGGGGGGGGGGGCGCAGTCACTATTTTAGCACCACGGGAGGCAAAGAGGAATGAGAATAGCAGATGGTTCATAGAAGGAAGGTCAGGTGAGAGGAATGCGAACAAACACTAGCATCGCTCTTATTCTGCGTGGAGCTTGGCAACTTCTTCAGGGCAGCACCCTGTGGGTGCAGACCCCACCCTGGCCCCAGGCCTTCTGCTAACAGCCTGTGATTAGTTTTTCAACACTCAGAACCCATTATCACCAATTATCTCTCTGGAAAACTGGGCACACTTGTCAGGGATTCCTCATGGTGACTTCTTCCAGTGAGCCCTCTGAGACTGCCAGGCATTAAGGTTAGAGCGTGGGAGGTCAGAAGGGCAGGAAAGGGAAGCATCTGTTCCAGGGAGGTCCAACCCTGTGACTTGCCCCAGTCCCACTGCCTGCAATGTCCCGATGGCTCACCAGCCCCCTGGAGTGAGTTCTAAAAGAAATACCAGCTCCTGTGCTCAATCATGGATTCTGTTTAAATGTAAAACATAGGTGGGCATCTGGGATTCTATAAGCTTAATGAGAACCTCCAACAGGAAGATTTCCCTCATGGCCTAGACAGGAAGAAATGTGTTTCTGTGATAAAAAAAAAATAAGGATTTCCATTAGACTGTAGGAAGACTGTCTCAGCTGTGAGATGCTAAGTGTGTCTCAGGACACCTTAGATGGAACTTTGTATGTAGAAAATTCACCCTAGATCTGGGCTGGATTTAGGAACATTGGAAAAGAGTTAAAGAAGAATCTTGTGTGGCTTAACCATTGGGGTGACAGCCTCTTCCTTAGAAGGACCGAGAATAGAGTTTATTTGGGGGAGTGTAGAGAAGAGAGGGTCTGAGATCATCAGACATGAGATCAAGTCCTGGCTTTGCTGCTTAGCGACCATGTGACTGTAAAAACAAGAAAAATGGTACCCACCTCAGAGTCCCAGTGCAGACCTACCAATACTGTCGAGCATCACAAATTTGCCACAGTGGAACCCTCCATAAACAGTAGCTACCGTTAACTGGGGAGTCAAAAAAGCATGGAGCACTTTGCCAGGCCTATCTATTGGCCCTCTGCTGATGGCAAGTGACAGGACTGGTCCTGATCCCCGCGCTGGCCACCGAAGTGACTTCCAGAACTGAGTCAAAAAGCCAGGTCCTCTGGTGCCAGAACTCAGAAGGGCATACAGGGGAGGTAGGGGTTTCCACCTCTCTGTCTGCACCATTGCAGGCTGCCCTCTGCCTCCCATCATCTCCCCACAGCCCCGGCTTCCAGAAGCCCTTGTAAACTCTCTGGGATGCAGTACTCACAGTTCACTGGGTCTCCACTGGCAGATGGTTTCTCTCCACCCGGTCCCCCGCCCCCACCCCAAGTCAGACTTTAGCAGGAAGTTTGGTCTCCCAGTTGGTCTCCAGGGAAGCAGTCTTCAGTCCCGGCTGGGTTGAGCCTCCATGCCCAAACATGGTCAGGTCTGAGCACACAGCTTGCCTCCGGGACAAAAACTCCACAAGCAGGTATATAGCCCTGAAGCCCTCAGCTGCTGCTGGGGACTCTGCCTGGGGACTCTGCCCCTGCATTTCCCTGAGTCTCCTGGGAAACAGATGTCAAGCAACGAAACCCATTGCCCCCCTCACCAAGACCATCCTTATATATACAGAAATGTTTCTTCTACGCTTCATCTTCCATCTCTCTGGCTAGCAGGCAGTCCAGGAATAGGAAATGATCTTTCTCGTGTGGTGCAGGGGAGGGATAGGGGTTGGGCTTGTCACTAACCATGGTCTATCCAACCCAGAGTAGCCAAAGCTTCCCTGCCTTTGTCACTGACATCCTGTGTGACTCTGAACAAGTCACCACACCTCTCTGGGCCTCCGTTTTCTCACTTCTATCATTAATGTTTTGAAATTTTAACTTTGTTCAGGATTGTAGTGCAGTTAAAGATGGAGGAATCGAGAGACAGG
The DNA here is from genome assembly GCA_004026605.1 of Ondatra zibethicus. Classification (NCBI taxonomy): domain Eukaryota; kingdom Metazoa; phylum Chordata; class Mammalia; order Rodentia; family Cricetidae; genus Ondatra; species Ondatra zibethicus. Next base: position 169,120 of record PVIU01000035.1, on the reverse strand, counting down.
AGGACACCCCACCTTTTAAGGACCACTGGCACTGAGGCTGGGAGTAGGGAGCCCCCCAACTGCTTCCAGCCAACTATCCAGGTCCAGGGACAGTGCCCTGTTGGGAACCTCCTACAGACCACCTTTGTCTTATAGGCAGACACTTGTTGCCACCAAAAAGACAACTGAACATCAGTACTGGGGGCAGACCTGCTTCTGCACCCCAGGTCCTCACGAATAAAGACTAGAGTTTAGAGTTGAGAGCCAGGCAGTGATGGCACACGCCTTTCATCCCAGCACCAGGGAGGCAGAAGCAGGTGGGTCTCTGTGAGTTCGAGGCCAGCCTGATCTACAGAACTAGTTTCAGAATAGCCAGGACTGCACAAAGAAACTCTGCTTTGAAACTGTTTTTTAAAAAAAGTAGAGTTGAAAAAGCAAGAAAAACAAGACACCCACCCACACCCACCCACACACACACACACACACACCCACACCCACACCGTGGTGCCCTGATAGGCATCTGCACGGGACTGAGGCCTGCAGACTTGATGGCTAGTTAGAAGTTTCTCTATTTGATGTGCAGATCCGAATTAGAAGCTAGCCCTCCCAGTGGCAAATCCCAGCCATCCCTGCCCACCAAGAGGCTGCTCCAACACTTCATATTGTACCTGCGATATGTTCCCAGCCACCTGAAGTTCTAGAGGTCACCTCTGGTGTCCCTAGCCCCAGCGCAGTGTGTGCAGCTGAGATATTCCTGCCCAGTGAGTGCTCTCACTTCTCCCAGAAGTCTGCCACCTGATGATGATGAGGTGACCTGGGGCCCAGAAGGAAAAGCTGTCACTCTGGGCTCCTTGATACTCTGGTGGTGAGCACCTTCCCATCCCCCTTTGCTCAACAACTCTAACAAGAGAGCCAATCATCTGTTTCATGGGCCTCGTAGCAAATGGAGATGTATTAGTGTGTATATGAATGCATGCAGGGGTGTCTGTATGGTTTATGCATATGTATATGGTATGTATGTGTGGATGGATATGTGTGGTGTGGATGGTATGTGTGTTTGGTATTGGGTGGTGTGTGATATATTCATACATGTGTGAATGAATGGAGTCTGGGGTGAGGACACTGCATGTTCTGCTCTATCACACTCCACCTTATACAGGAAATTTCATTGAGCCTAGAGCTAGGAGGATGTCAGCATTTTCCAGCAAGCCCGTGTCCCTGCTGCTTACGGTGCTAGATTTACAGGTATGCACCGAGCTATACCCAGGTTTTTACATGGGTACTGGGGATTTGAACTCAGTCCTTACTCAGGAGAGAATTCTTACCCACTTAGTCAGGGATCTCTTGAAGTACAGGAGACAGGAAAATTGACAATGAGGGGGAAATATGAATATGAGATAAACCCTTAGGAGAAGATTTTTTTCCAATGATGGGCCATTGTCCCTTCAAGGACCAAAAGCTTTCTCCTGGAACCTACAAAATAACTCAGAAGCTTCTTCTCCCTTGGGAGAGAGATGTGGGCAGTAGATGGTTTCCTTTATGAACATCAGCGAAGGGCCTGTTAATAATCCATGCAGTGGGTGAGGAAAGTTTACACAGTTGGGATTTATAAACCCTGATGAGTTTCCCAACGTTTTCCCCCCTTTTGGAAATAGAACAAATCAGTGACAGCACCTGCTACCCTCAGCTGACCCACAACGAAAATTCAAGGGCAAGCCTGGCTCTCCCTCTAGGATAAGCTAGTGAAAATCTCAGATCCTAGCTGAGTTTGGGAGGGTTAGGGTTAGTGTGTGTGACAGGCGGCCACAGGTGAAGGAGACAATGGTGCCATGCCTGGAAAGTTTGATGGTTCTTGGAATGTCAGCGTGGTGAAATGTTGAAAAGAAAATGTCCCCCATAGGGAGTGGTATTATTAGGAGGTGTGATCTTGTTGGAGTAGGTGCGGCTGTGTTGGAGGAAGTGTGTCACTGTGGAAGTGGGCTTTGAGGTCTCCTATGCTCAAGCAGCACCCAGTGTGACAATTCACTTCCTGTTGCCTGTGGATCAAGATGTAGACCTCTCAACTTCTTCTCCAGCACCATGTCTACCTGCGTGCTGCCACATCCCACCTCATGGACTGAGCCTCTGAAACTGTAAGCCAGCCCCAGGTAAATGTTTCCCTTTATAAGAGCTGCCATAGTCACGGTGTCCCTTCACAGCAATAAAACCCTAACTAAGACAATCAGAAACCATGAAACACTTCCAACTGTATCCTTCCAACAAACTCTGTGATAGTAAGTACGAGGCTCACAGTGGTACTCTGAGGTAGAGGCTTTCTACCCATTTTTAGGGATATAGCTGAGGCTCATTGGGTTAAGTTGCCCAAAACAAGTCACCTGGAACCTTGTTCTGTCCATCTCCAGGAGAGAGATACTTGTGTATCCACCTTGGGTGACTTTAAAGACTGGGAGCTCATCTAAGCCTGGCACAAAGTGTGCTTTCCAGAGACAGCCACTCCGCATACCATCTATGCTCCCTACAGAGCATTGCTCATGGCTCTGTTATAGCCTGGGTGGACCTCTGTCACTGCCCGCTCAGACAACAGAATATGCTGATGGGTACACTGCCTGATCACCAAGGCTAAGTTATGCTTAGGGCTACAGCATCCCCTGGGCACCCATAGCCCAGGAAGCTGAATACAGGTTGCAGGTAGTTAACATCTCTTTCCAGACATGAAGAGTGATCACACCCAAAGAGGGTTGCAGTCCTGCACTGGAGCGGAGTCAAGTCTGCTCGCTGAAAGCCTTGGACCACAGAGCAGGGACAAACTAACCCTCTGGCTCTCTCAACTCCAGATCTACAAATCCAAGAGCAGAGGAAACACATGGTTCATGCCTCTGGGTATGCTTTGAGTTGATTTGCTGCACAGTTGTCATAGCAAGCATATAGTCAGTGATTTTAAATGGGGTGGTACCTGTTGCTGCTGGTGGCGGAAGGACCGAGCCAGTAGGGATCAAAGACTGAGGTGACTGCATTGATGGCAGAGCTAGGAAAATCCAGATCTATCCTCCCATTCTCTAGCACTGCTGCATGTTTGGAACCAAAGGGCAGCCAGGAGAGGCTGTTTCTATTTACTGAGCATCTACAATGTGCCATGGTACAGGCTGTTGGTCAGCTCCTCATGACTGATAGGTTTGTTTCGACTCCTGTGTTCAGAGGCTTCAGCTCTGGTAGACTGGCTCTGTGGCCTGCAGGACTGTGGTGAGGCAGAACACAGTGCAGACAGGAGCATGTTGTGGGAGGTGCCCGCTCACTTCATGAGGGACGGGATGCAAACAGAAGAAGGATCCAGGAACACATTCCCAGTGACCTACTTTCTCCCACCACAAGGTTTTGCTCCCTAACATTTCCACCACCTCCCGGTGGCGCCATCTGGTGGTGACCAAGCCTTCGAACCATGACAAACATTCAAGACTCCAACCAGAATACAAACCTGTATGGATCACAGTCCTCCCTTCTCTGAAGATCTGCTTTTTGCTTCTTTGTTTATCCATTGTATAAGCATGATCAGAAAATATTTAATAGAATGTTCCAGAAATCAACTATTAGTAAGTTTTAAATAACTTTCATTATGGTATACTGCTTTAATTATTATTAGTTATTATCTCTGGCTGTGCCTAATTTATAAATTTAACTTTGTCATAAGTGTGCATGTATAGAGAAACCCATTCTTCATGGAGTTTTCTGGTCTCTGTGGTCTCAGGTTCCAGGGAAAGTCTTGCAAAGTACACAAATACACATCCATTCCTCTCACCAATCCCCACAAAGACCTGTGTTTTCTGTCAACACACAAAACCAGTGATTTTCCCAGAGCCATGCCACAGAATGGGATGTAATGGGTCCTGAATCTGAATCTGTGCTCACGGACTCAACAGCCCCTCTGTCAGCCATGACTCCCATGAGAGCAGTTGCCAAGAGGATCAGTGTGTCTCTATTGGCAATGGCTCTCAACCTTCCTAATGCTGTGACCCTCTAATACCGCTCCTCATTTTGTGGTGACCGCCAACCATAAAATTATTTTCATCGTTACTTCATAACTGTAATTTTGATACTGCTATGAATCATAATGTAAATATCTGATACACAGGATGTTTGATATTCGAGCCCTATGAAAGGGTCATTCGACTCCCCCCAAAAGCACTTGCAATCCCCAGGGTGAGCACTACTGCTCTCTGCTGTCCCCTGCAGCTGGGGTACAGTCCCCCTCAGTCTCTTTTCCGATTTGGCATCCGCTTATTTATCTAAGTGTCTTTGAAGCATCTAGCTTCCACCAACCCTGGCGCATGAGTCCCATAAGCCAGCCAGGTCTGGAGCCTCTGCCCAGCGTGCATCATTTTCTGAGTGCAACAGGCAGAGTGAAGCCAGTGGCCCCCGGCTCTGACACCTCAGGGTACCCTGTGCCCAGGCTCTGACACCTCGGGGTACCCTGTGCCCAGGCTCTGACACCTCAGGGTACCCTGTGCCCAGGCTCTGACACCTCAGGGTACCCTGTGCCCAGGCTCTGAGTACATTTTTGCTGCTCCAAATATGATCAGTCTCATCCTTTGTAGGAAGTCAGATTGTTAAAACTACAAAAAAGGAAAGAAAAGAAAAAGAATCATGTACTTAAAAGAGAGCACAGTGGTCTCCCCTTAGCCATGGTTTTGGTCTTGGCAGCTTCTCTTCCCCATGGTCAACAGCAGACTGAAAATATAACATGGAAATTTCCAGAGATAAATAATTCATAAGTTTTAAATTACTTTCATTGCCTTACATCATCATAATTGTCCTACTTTATTGTTAGTTATGGTTCATTTTTTCTGTACCTAATTTACAAATTAAACTTTATCTTAGATATGTGTATATAGAAAATATTACAGTATGCATAGAATTTGGTACTGTTAGCCATTGCGGATATCCACTGGGGTCTTGCAATTCATTCTTCACAAATAAGGGCAACAATTGCAAAAAATGCAGAGGAAATAACTAGGGGACAATGTCTGTAGCACTGGAAAGACAAAATACCGCAGCAAAATTAAATGCCAATATGAAAATTAAACATCATGACAAGGCAGGACAAGCAGCCTGGGGTGGTTGCTCCCTAGGAAGAGGAACCTCTTTTTCCACCTCGTTTAACCATATGTCCCTCAGCCCCATTTTCCTTCCTTCATGACCAGGTGTTTTAGCCTGTGGTGCTATTAACACAATATTGTTCAACACCTTGAACACCTTCTTTGGGATAGGAAGAGCATGGCCAATCTCAGGTAGGCTGACTGTCTAGTAATGGCTGTTTCCTGTTACAAAGTCTCCCGTCTTTGTGGGAAAATTGGACAACAAAGAGTGCAGGAAGAAGACCAGATATGGTGGCAACCTCTAGGTGGCATGTGTCCATCCATGCGTGTATGAAGGACTCACGAGCCCTCCCCTTCCATGGCACATGCTTTGGGTAGTATCACATTGACCACGACACATCCTCCATCACCATGTCTCCACCGGAGCGCAAATTCGCTAAGACCAGGGACTGTCACTTTCCTTATTCTGTATCAGATCTTGAAATCCTAGGAAGATACACCAAGGTCCCTGGAACTTTGAGTGGCGGTAGTCTTCATGTCACAGAACATTGTCATCATTTTTGTGTGTATAGCAAAAACGTCTTCCTAAGGATGTTGCAGTTTCCATTACGTGACTAGTCCAGGATAGGTGTCTTCCACGCTGTGCTGTTGGCTGTTTAAGGATGTAGGAGTTGGCAGCAACAACTTAAGGGGTTTTATTTCTGCTCACAGTTTGGGAGATTACAGCCCGCCACAGTGGGGAAAGCATGGCATCAGGAGCGCCAGGCAGCCGGTCACATAGAGGGCTCTGTCAGGAACTGGAGAGAGATGAACGCTGGCACTCAGTTTACCTCTGGTTCAGTCTGAGACCCTAGGCTGTGGGATGGTGCTACATATATTAGGTGTGGGTCTTCCCTGCTCTGTTTCTCATAGTACATTATTATGGTGATTCTAAATGAAGTCAAATTAACCATGAAGATGATTCATCCTGGGAACAATGGTGTATTCTTCCTTGTTAGCGTCTAGTGGAACTCAGCAGGCTTGTTTCACCCTAAACGCCCAGGACACAGTCACACATATATGTCATTTCTCATGAATTAATGAACACAAAGTACAATGGATTTATAAAACTTTCTTACAGGGCCCAACTCAGGGATAGAAATGAAACTACCATAGAGGTATAAGAAGTCAACACAGTGGTATCTTAGTCCATTTTTTAATGTTCTATCAAAGCGCTTGAGGGTGGGAAGTTATAAAGAAGAGATACATATCACTGAATGCTGAAAGCCTAAGACTGGGTGGCCCCATCTATCAGTCTATGATGAAGGCCTCCTTGCCTGCATTGTAACATGGTGGATAGCATCATGACAGCAGCGAGAAAGAGAAGGAGAGGGAGAGGGGAAAGAGAGAGATGGGGCCAGGCTTACTTTTTTCAAAAAGGTCCTGCCCTGCGAGGTCTGTCTGAGGTTTGTAGAGAAAAGCATTATTGGTCTCTTTCCATAGTGTGGCCCCTGGTGACTTCATAACCTCACACTAGACTGTATCTCCTACAAATCCCACCACCTTGGCATCTGCATTGAGGACTAGGTTTCCAATACCTTTGAGGGAACACACTGAAGGTACATCCAAGTTACAACAGGTGGGACCTAAATAAATAGAATGGATGACATGCCTGCTCCTAAGGAGTTGAGGCTTTTATTACACATTTAAGAAAGAATACAGTAGACACAGAGACATCTGGGAGAATCCAGAGTGGACATGACCAGCAAGCTGACACAGGCCATTTGAGAGGGGATAGAGAGGGAGAGACAGGAGCCAAGAGGCCAGCAGGCAAAGAGGCCAAAAGATAAATGAACTGGTGTGGCCAAAATGGCTGAATTATATAGGAAGAGCACCTGGGGGAAGGGCAGCCCAGTCCTTGGACTGGAGAAGTTTAGGGTAGGGAGCCCCAGCCTAGTGTGAGCCAGAGTGGGCGGGGCATGAATTTGCTAGAAACTGAGGGATTCATCTGTCATGATGACTTGCAGGGCTCCAAACACAAGCAAGGCCTCGTTGGGACTCAGACAACAAAGTGGTTCTCTCTTCTTCTGCTCAGCGGTGGCCTCGGGCAGTGTCTCCCATTGACAGGGAACCCTGCTGGGCCCTTAAACCAGCCACTCAGTGCCACTGGCTGAAGACTCCTGCATCAGGCAGAGCTGATGTTGCAGTTGGATCTTGCTGATTCCTTGAGAGCCTCTGTGAGGCAGGGTTAGAGTCTAACAGATCATTGGGTGCTGTAAATCTAGGACAGGGAGAATTTATACCTTTGCAGCATGGAAATACACAAACAGTACAAATGGAAGCCATTTCCTTCCTCTTTTCTCTTTCCTGTCTTTGGGGAGTTGGTTCATCGTCACAGCACTTGGTGAGCTTGGTCTTGATCTTAATAGATACCTCAAGTTGATATGGTCTTTGGGCGATGCTTTGGCTAGTGCAGAGGGAAACCAAGAGAAGAGCGGAGCGACCCATGTGCTAGTCAGACCAGCATAGGGGACGGGGGAAGGAGAGCTAAGTCCAGAATTAGCAGGGGCTTATTGAGAAGGTTCTGTCTGACCTTACCCTCCTGGGGCCTTTTTCTATCTCATCTAATCCCTGAGTTAGCTGTTCCCAAATCTCCTCTCTCAGTCACTTGATCCTACCAGCTAGATGTAACTGGTCAATAGACAGCAGATTTCTCCTGTAGCTTCTCTCTCTCTGCTAGGCGTCCAGGACTGAGAGACTACAGGGGTGTGGAGCCGATCTGCAGGGCACACACATCTAACAGCCAGACTCCCCTGTGAGCTTTGGCAGCATGAAAACCTATAAGCAGGATAGATCAAAGAGCCTGAGCCCATGGGGAATCTGCAGCCCCAGAGACAGGGGTAACGGCTGAAAGTTCTACGGGCTTGCATATCAATATTAAAGTTGTTCCTTTGTAGCCTCAAGCAGGTAAGAACTGAGGAAACCTAGGTTACATAGCCAGGGCTTCATTGATAGCTGCTTAATGTTTTTACACACCCCAGGTTATTTCTCTGTTAATAAAGACCAGACCAGCAAAGCCAAGATTCCAGGACAAAGGGTTTCTACCATTTTCAGATTATGGCATGTATCATGTGTTCTTTTCAATATACTTATACCGATTTATGTTCTTATAGTGTGGATGTGAGATGGGCCAATGTCACATATCTTTGTCCCAACAGTGGTCTCTGTACCTTCAGGTTCTGCATCTAGGGACCCAGGCTGATTAGAAATACTTTGGGGGAAAATATCCTTGTGTATGAACTTTGCATGGACAGACTTATTTCTCGTCATTATTCCCAAGTCCTGCAGTGCAACACACTGGCAGAGCATGCACAATGTGCAGTATGAGCCACGCAGGCAGGAAGCAGGGCCATTGCATAAGAGGACTGTGGGCATCTGCAGATTTGATAATCCCCCACAGACACTGAAGGACGGCTCTGCTTGACACTATTGCGTTTAGAAGAACGACAGATACTTCATGCCAGATTTAACTTGCTTTCTTTAAGCTGCTAGCATCCATCCCTCATATGTATATCAATAGAAAAATGTTTCATTTGTCCCCAAATTTCCTTTTTTAAAGGTTCAAAGGAAAAAAAAAACCCTAAAGACAGTTTCCTCAGCCCCTGTCAATCAGCAGGTCATTCTGCAGATATTGATTACCTACTTATGGAATGCCAGCCCCGGGCAGGTCCTTCAGGAGCATGCCGGCTGACAACTTTCTCTATGTGTAGTGTTTCAAAAGCTAATAGGTGCACATTTCGGGGAAGTTGGTAAACACAGAGAAAAAAGAATATAAAAACTGATCAAGTTCAATCAAGGATACCATTGTCAATGTCAGTGGGTTATAGTCTAAAGATACAGAGCCTTTCTAGAAACAAATTCAGGAACATATTGTATGCAGTAGACTGCGTAATTGTCTATGTGTTCTTGGTTTAAATAGAGACACGCTCCTGCAATACTGTCTTACAAAATAGTATTTCATGCTTCTGGAAAAGTCCGTCTTCTGTGTATATCGACAATTTTCTATTGTTTTCCTCTTGTGAGACACTGACTGTTTTCAGTTTTACAGTGTAAACTACTCCTCAGTGACAACCTTAGAATGCCAAGCAGTCGCTCTGATCATTTCTGTCTGACAGACTCCTAACAGCAGGGATCAGGGGCAAAGAAAAGGTTGCTGGCCCCTTGTCTTTTTCTGGAAGTCCAGATTCCAATAAGACACATGCTCTACTCTACCAACGATCTAATGGAACCTGGAGAGAATGGAGTGATTCAAAGCCACTCATCTTTGAAGCACGGGCTGGAACTCAGGCCTGACTCTGCAGCCTCTAGGGACTATCAGAAGCCAACCGGAACTCCAGGCCTGCTGGCTCCTAGATTGTGTCCCCACTTCTCCTCTGTAGAGTCCCCCGTCACCTGTCACTCGATCTCTGAGCATTGACATATGTGTGGCAGGCACTGCTCCAACACTGGACTGAGGCCAAGTCACTCAATCGGACCCCATGAAGTCAGTTCTTCAACAATCCACCTTTTAAAGATGGGGACACTGAGGCAGAGACAAAACCTTTCATGTCTGAGGGCGTAATAGCTGGTGGCCTACAGAACTCCTTGCTCTTGTTGTTCTAAAAGTCCAATAGAACATTCTTTGTCCAGATTTGCGGTGGACACTAGCTTTCTAACACAGTAGCCACTACTGAGCCTTGACGTGTGCGGAGGGAAGAAATAGGTTGCACTTTAGCTCAGCTCAGTGGAAGCAGGCACATGTGGCTAGTATTAAGACAGGCTCTTCCAAAGTCAGGCCTTGGAGCCCCACCGAACCTCTGTCTGAAGTAGGATTGAGCTGACCTGATAGTTCTCACCAAGCTTTGAACCAGGCTCTGTGCCCCAGGGCCACATCCCAGGGGGGTGGTGCTGGCGTGCTGCCCGGAATTATCAAAAGAGACTTTTTAATCCCTTTTGTTATACATTAATGAAAACTTCTGTCTGTGATCCATAAGTCATAAAAATCAGTCAGCAAGCCCCAGGCCTCACCCTCTCATCGTAAATACTGTTCTGATGTCCCTGGACATTTCTCTGGGAGTTCACAAAGCAAGCTGGAGTCCTACCTTCCCTCTGGACCCTTCTCTAAGGAGACCAGTGGATAGGTATTGGAATCTCTCTTTTTTTTTTTTTTTGGTTTTTTGAGACAGGGTTTCTCTGTGGCTTTGGAGCCTGTCCTGGAACTAGCTCTTGTAGACCAGGCTGGCCTCGAACTCACAGAGATCCGCCTGCCTCTGCCTCCCGAGTGCTGGGATTAAAGGTGTGCGCCACCACCACCTGGCTGGAATCTGTTTCTTAAAAGTTGTCATTTCCTGAGTGCTTTCTTCATGCTGGGCACTGCGGTAGGCCCAGCACACTCTCACTGTAGCCCTAGGACAAATGAACACACACCAGGAGGCTTAACCACAGAGATGAGTCCCTTCTCAGGTCTACAGGCCAAAAGCCAAGATCATGGTGTGAAAGCTGTCCTGAGTTCCCCTGGGCACTGGAGGGTCCTTCCTGCCTCTTCCAGCTTCTAGTGGTTCCTATGCTTCCTTGGCTTGTGTCTGCATCAAGTCAACCTGCACCTCCATCTTCTCTTCTCACGGCTTTCTACTCTCTGTCACTGTCATCTGTAATGATTTCAGCCATGTAAGGCTGATACTTACGGGTTCTGGAGCCATGCACGTGAAGATGGACCCTCAGGCAGAGGTGCCTGAATGTTAAAGGGCCCCGGGTGACCCATGTGCGTGCATGCGTGGTTCACATCCACTATGATTCAGCTAAGCCCTTGTGCATATGTGAGATTACATCCACTATGACTCAGCTAAGCCCTTGTGCGCACGCATGAGCCAGTCATCTGTGTCATCTGCATATGACATAGTTACACCAACCCCCTGTGTGCATGTGCTAGGCATCTTTTAAAAAGCTGGACAGTCCATCTTTCTCTCTCTCTGCACATCAATTCCCCAGGCCTGTATGCACCCCCTCTAATAAACTCCTAAGTGAGTTTGTTGCATGTTCAATGTTTCCTTCTCACTCGTGCCAGGTAATTTCATCATCTACTGGTTAGTCTCTTACACGGACACTTAGCATGAGACTAAGGGTCCACCCACATCACCCAAGATAATCTCGGAGGATTAAAGGTATGGCTCGAGTGTGTGCAATGCTTGTTTAGCATGCAAAGGCCCAGATTCAATTCTCATCATAGAAAAAAAAAACACTCAAAATCCCTAATTATATCAGATGAGAGAATATATGAAGGTCTCATGGCTTTGAACATGATATGGGCTACCATTTCAAGGGCCACCATTCAAGTCACTATAATCACCTTATTTAATATAGGTACCAATCCTAGGCTAGAGGTAATTTAGCTAGATCAATGAATCACTGCAACCTCTCTTTGATTTCATGGCTTTGCTGAGTATCTCACTCCTGTGAAGTCCAGGTTAGAGAATCCTGACTAATCCCTCCAGAGGAGGGGGACCAAATTCCTTTCATCTTGTAGCTCCTGTATTGTGTGGCCTTGAGGTCACTCTGGAGCTATCCAGCAATTGACTGGAGCCAAGAGAGTCAGAGAAATAATGTGGGTAATTAAAGGTTTGGCACACGCATTGGCCAGAAAGTAGGATACAGTATTTATCCTCATCTACCATTGGCAGGCCCTGGTCATGTGATTCCCATCAAGCTGCAAGGGGAACTGGGTAATGTAGTCCCTGCTGACAGTTGTTTCTCACATGAATGGCTCTTGCAAATGTTCCAAGGAAAAGATGTCAGCTGTCATTGGCCAGTCGGCCACAGTTGCATTTATCTGTTTCTTCCCTGTGCCTGTTATCCATTCTTTCATTCCTTTATTTCTAGAAGAGAAACTACAGGTCCAGAAAAGTTAAATAATTTAACTAAGGCCACTGATCTATCCCATGGGCTGGAATCCCAGACTGAGCAAAAAGAGAACACGAAGGACGTCCTCTTATTCTGAGCTCTTTAATTCTGCTTCCTAACCAGCACCAAGAATCATGTGGCTTGTGCTGCTCTGTTGGACATAGATTGTATCCCTTTGAACTGTGAGCCAAAAGAACCCTTTCCTTTCTTAAGTTGTCTTTTGTCAATCATGTGGCCATAGCAACAAAAGAGTAACTAGGGACTGGAGCGGTGGCTCCGCAGTGAAGAGGGCTTGCTGCTCTTGAAGAAGACCCAAGTTCTGTTTCCAGCACCCACATGACGTGGTTCACAGCAGCCTGAGCCTCCACTCCAGAAGATTTGGCATCTTCTTCTGGACTCCGAGGGTACCCACAATCACATGAGCATGGAAGCATACACATACATAAAGATAAAATAAATGTTTTAATGTTCTTGTAGGATTCCACACAATGTGCATTGATAATATCTTCCCTCCCCTCCTCTCCCTAACTCTTCTCAGATCCATACCGACCTTCCTAGTTCCCCAACTTCATGTTCTTCTTTTTAAATAATCAAATCTAGTTTGTGCTGCCTATGTATTCTATTATCCCCCTTCCTTGAAGAGCTTTCTCCCCTCTGCTCCCTACCAATGATAATTTTTTTTCTAAAGAATGGTAACAAATACAGTCACAAATACAATCAATAAGGTTCCTTGACTTGTGGGGCTGGAGAGATGGCTCAGCCCCACAAGAGAACACACCCCTCTCACAGAGGACACAAGTTCGGTCCCAGCACCCACTTCAGGTGGATCACAGTAATCTGTGACTACAGCTCCAGGAGATCCTATGTTCTCTTTGGGGTTCCACGGATATTCCCACTTACAGCCACACACACACACACACACACACACACACACACACACACGCATGCATGTGCACATATATAAGTTAAAGATAGAATACATCTAAACAAGAAAGAAATGTATTGGCATGGCCCTCAGCGCCACTGCTTGGTCTCCCCTCCTGCTCTCAGCCATCCCTCTGGGAACTAGCGCTGAGGAGGCAGGAGGCAGAAAAGTAATACAGATCGAAGAGGGAGCAGCCGAAAGAGAACAAGAAATCCACATGGGCCATATGTCCTAGAAAACTTTCTTGTAGTTGACATGTGAAAGTTTCGGAGCAGTTTCCACTAGGAAAAAAAAATAGCAGAGGAGAAATACAAGGTGCGTAATTGTGAATTACGATGTGGTCTTCTTTTTTGTGTGTCTATGGGAAAGCAAGCGCTTTATCTCTCCTCTGTTTAAACTCCTCTGGCAGGATGAACTGTGCTTCTTGGCTGTGAATCCATACAGATGAACTGGACTATGGGTAGAGTGGCCACAGGTTCCCATAGTCCCTTCTGGTTCCATATCTTCATAGAGTGCTGTTTCAGTCATCCATAGTCATGTGATGATAAACTCCAAAACTTAGTAACAAAAATGGTTTGTGATTTTTTTTGGGTGGTTCTTCATCTTGGTCTCGCCTTAACAGGCCTTTGCCTTCAAGACAGCTCCACTTTCAGTGAAAAGCAAATGATACACAACGAATATAGTCTAGTGCTGTACAGCACCGCAGGGAGACTTGCAGTTTAAATGGTACATCATATATTCTATGAAAAACTAGCAAGAGTCTGTTGGCTCCCAACACACACACACACACCACACACATACACACACACAAAGCTGATTGTTCAAGGGCACAGAGGTGCCTGTCACCCAGAACTGCTCATTCTACACTGTAAACATACACAATTACTGTGATTAAGAACGCACTCCAACTTTGGGGACTCTGTTGTATTCTGTGTCTCACACACATGAGGCCAGGAGAGAAGAGGTAGTGGCTAACTCATCTCCAAATGTCTAAGGGCACGAAGAACCAAGGAATAGGCCGAGTTATGGCCTTCACACTCTAAATGCCAGGCACATCCTCCTTTGCTGGTTCTGCTTCGGAGCTCTCAAACGCAGTGAGGAAATGGAGCATGCCTCTAGGAGTGGGTTTCTTGATCTCTGAATGCCGCAGGAATTGAGTGGGGAGAGGTAAGGGAGACTGTTGAAAACAGCTCCGAGCTGTGGTCCTACCCTGGGTGGAAGGCACAGCTCAGTTCTCTCTACCCAGTGTTTGTTGTAGTCCGGGATTGATGATGAGGTCCCAAGGCTGACCACAAACATGCCAGAGAGGTTTGAATTAAAGCTCTCTAGAGAAGAAAACTCAGCTTCCCTTTGCGCTTTTTAAAACCTGCGTTTGTTTTTCATTATAAATAGTTAAGTGTAGTCTCAAACTTTGACACAAATTAAAAATCATCTATAATGCCACTGTTTAGTAAATGTGCTGTGTGCCTTTTAGAATCTTCCCTTCTGGAATATTCTCCCACTTATAAATGGTTCTGTTCCACATGGTTACCATTGCAGAGTATCTGTCATCCATTGCTGCATGACAGAGAACCCCAAAACTTAGCAGCAACAATGGCTCATCAATCTGCTGGGATCAACCCAGCCAAGATGAACTACCCTACCATGCCAGCTACCTCCCTACCCATTATTCTCCTTTTCCTAGTTATATCACCAGCGCTCTGCTACCCTCCCTTCCTTGAAGGTCCTTCTCCCGTGCTTCCTGACAAGGGTAAATATTTCTTTATTTGGGAGCAATGAGCAGGGAGGTGGACGGGTAGTTCATCTGGGCATGGCTGATGCCCAGTGGACTCACTGACACTCCTGCAGTCATTGCACGGGGGGCCAGCCTCCCCTATGAGGGTGGGCTGGCTGCTTTTGGCTGGGCTATGCCATGGGTTTCTTGTTGGACTAGACAAAGCTGTTCTCGTGGTGACAGGATCCAGAGGCAGTAGAAGAAGAGGCTGAATGTCCCCTCAAGACCAAGTTTGAAACTTAGTTTTGCCACTTACACTGCAGTCTATTGACCCAAGCAGATCATGAAGAATCCAGGAAGATCACGGGCTGGCGGAAAACCCGCACAGTGCGGCAGCTGTTTCTACCATTCCCCAACCCCATGACTGCCACAAGTTCCGTGTTTGTTTTTAGAACAGTTCTTCCTTATCAATGCAAAGCCTTGGTGTCATTATTTTTAATTCTTATATAATGACCGGGAGGTAAACAGGCGACTGCTTATTTAAACATCTCTTTATTCTTTAAGGAAAGAGGAAAAATTACTTCCAATTTTCCGCTTATAGGTAGGACTGCAAAGAAAACCTGATGTAGTTATTTCTGTGGTTTTGATTGTTCCCCTGGAACTGGCTCTAAAAGCAGAGGCAGAAAGAGCAAATGGCATTGTTGTTGGTGCTTATTTATTGAAATTTATTAAAAGGATATATCTTTTAATAAAAAGAAATATATAAAAAGAACATATCTGTGGGCTCAAATGATTCTTTTTCATATTCTCCGTGCATTTTGCCTAACTGTGCTGGGACTCTCTGCCTGGCAGCCTGGGCATGGGCACCGCTGCAGGCTTTCTAGATTCCCTGCCTCCTCCTGCTGACCTGGTGCCTCTGGCCAGGGAACTGGAAGGAAGCAAACTAATGGACCCTCCTTGGTCAAAAACATCCATGATTCTGTTCTCCTAAGGTCAGAACTGTGACCAGTATACCCTGACTCAAGAATTAGGGGACCCTACAAAGATGGGCCTACCTTAGGCTGGCTCTGGCATTCCTCCCAGCTGTACGTAAAGCTCCTGCCCAAGCAAGATTCCAAGTGAGTTCATGGAAACCCCACACAATCAACGACCACAGGGAAGGGGGACCTACCTTCAGATGCTCACTTGGGTCTGAAGCATGGCTCTCTCCCCATGCCCCAAGGCATCGACTACCAACAGCCAAAGGTACTTCCTCAAAGATGATCTGTCTCCTACTCCCTCAGGTTCTTATGCTTTAAAATACTAACCCATCAGAAGAGTGTCATGCTGTGTTCATGATTATTATGTCTTCCTCTCAGATAGCAAACTTCAAGTTTTTTTGGATGATAGCTAGAAGATGGGCAGGTGGCGGTACTACAAGCAGTAAAATGGGGGAAGAGAGATTTGAGTATTTTAGAAAACACTATTTGAGTGTTTTAGAAAACACTGGTTCAAATTCTAGGTGCTGGGAGGCTCTCTACCTTTGGGCCCAAGACACCTGGTTCCTTTTACTGACACTGACTGACTGAGTGGCTCAGCTTCTCTGCATTATTTTTCTCACTTCTAAACAGTCATCGAAGCCACAAAGGGCTATTGTGAGGACAATGGCAACTTAGGACGGATAGTGATAATTGCATATATTGAGTTTTTAAAAAGTCACTTGGATACAAAGGGCAAGTGGTCCGTTCAAGGTAGAATAGCTGGAAAGCATTCAGTAAGGGCCAGACCCACCCGTCCAGCCTGGTATCCAGAGAAACAATACCCATCCCTTCCCGGGTCCATTCTTCCTGCTTGGATGTAGAGGGTTATCTCATAATCTGTCTCCTTCCTCATCCCAAGGGCCATGCCTCATCAGGAGCATCCTGACCCAACACGGATGCTGCGGAGAAGCACCCATGTGCGGAGAAGCTTAGGCCCTACACATCAATGAGAAGGCCAGAAAGGAGACATGGCTACCTGTCTAAGTCTCTGGTGTGATTCTCCTTTGGAACCAGCTGCAGAGGATTCCTGGACTGGAGACCCCAAACAAAGCCGAGTGAACAGGGGGCCAGCTTAGCAACCTGGGCCTTGTGCCACCTTAAAGCATCACTTATTTGATCCTCTAGACTGAGCGACCTGCGTTGTTTCCTAGATCATGACTAACCTAGCCCGTGACAAAATCCAGTGAAGAAATCCTCAGGACAGCTCAGCTCTGAGGGGGAAGCAGGGGAAACAGCCTGGGGTCTGAGGGTTGCTAAGTGGGAAGCAAACAACTAGGGAAGGAAGTCATAAGTTCTGCGATGAGAAATGCCAGGCCCAGGTCCCTATGAGAAGCCTACACCCAGTGACAGCCAATACCTGTGGTAGGGATAGGAGGAACATTTGCCAGCTTAACAAGGGACGCGGATTTATACAGAGTAAGGACCGTGCCCACATTGGCTGATATCTTTACTTTCCTTCTGTTGGGAAATATAAAACTGTTATCCTTTTTTTAAAATGTTTTCTTTATTATTTATTATGTGTACAGTGTTCTGCCTGAATGTACACCTGCAGGCCAGAAGAGGGCACCAGACCTCATTACAGATGGTTGTGAGCCACTATGTGGTTGCTGGGAATTGAACTCAGGACCTTTGGAAGAGCAGTCAGTGCTCTTAACCTCTGAGCCATCTCTCCAGCCCAAAACTGTTGTCATTTTTAAAATACTACAGAAAGGTTGAGAGACGAAGCGACCACCCTTTGGGCACAGTAACTGCTTCTGTATCCAAGGTTCTCGTCTAGCCCCACCCCTTCTCTTGCAGTTCTGTTGTTTTCTGTGATCCTTTTTGGTTTTCTTAATTGAAAGAAGGATACGGGGCCATCTCCTTTGACCGTGTGACACATGGAGGTCAGATGAGGTGCAGAGGGATGTCTCAATTGGTATGTGTAACAGCCCTGCTATACTACTTCAAGGCCAGCACCCTCCAGGGCAGGCGTTCTGCGCCTACGATACTGAGGCTCACTCTGGGAAGTTACTTATCCAGGGTTTTGCAATGGGACAGCAGAGGTTGGGAAACAGGCTGACCTGGCTGCGGAGCCCTTGATCTTAATCTGCCTTAATCGCTGTCTCTATGGGCTCTCGCGGTCTTCTTTTCCACCAGGCCCCTCAGCTCTCTCTAAACTAATCTTCTACCCGTTCTTCTTCCAGCATCCCATTCTCTGTCTGATATCAGAATGACTTTTTTTTTCTTTTTTGTCTTCCTGTTATCCATAGTTCCACTTAAAGGCAGCTTCCTCTGAGAAGCCATTACTGGCTTACGCCCCAGCTTGGAGGAGCGCCCTCTTGTGGCCCAGGGCTGAAGCTGCCCTTTTTCCTTTGTCTCAGTAAAAGACTGTGGTGGCTGCTTGTTTTCTGCTATCTCCAAACTCGTGCACAGTACCCGGGACACCACAGAAACTCCATTTTTGTACAAACGATGACCCTGGCCAGAAGGCATTAAGAGAACAGGTTTTGAGAGTGGCCCTCCATTTTCCCGCTGCTTTTCAGGAGGCTGTCGAGGCATGATCTGCTCTCACCACCTCCTTCCATCTCCTTCAGCCTCTCCTGCCCGATTTGAAGACCCAATCCAGGTTCCCCCCATATCTCTGAGGGAGCCTGCTCCTCCAGCCCATGGTTTCCAAAGACTACCCTGAGGTGCCCCAGTCCTGAGAAAGAAGGTTCTCTGGCCATCGTTTCAGGGAGATAGCGCCTGGAACAAAGTTGTTGACTTGCGCATATTAATGCTTTGGGAATCAGCGCGCCCTACTTTTCACAGATATAGAACCACACATTGCTTCATGATGTGATGAGAATCGCTCCAAGGAACTCACTAGTTTTGTTACCGGGGAACTCACCAGAGAACACTCATACATGGTTTATAGCCCATTGAAAGTCTTTATTCCAGCCAGCTGGGACCACACCCAAGTGTTCGGAACACGGTTTTGTTTTGTTTTTGTTTTTAAGGCAAAAAAAAAAAAACTCATCTTGACATCTCACTTGACAACTTGGGGTGAGGTGGGAGGGAGGTGCTTTGCAGAGTAAGCAGTTGAAATCAAGTAGTTTTTTATAGAGCCCAGGATAAGAGAATAGCTGGAGGGGATTCTACGCTAATGGGCAATTTTAACAAAAATTAAGTTGGCTAGGACATCCTGACCTTTGGTTCCTAGAATAGAGTTGGGTAGTTTTCCATGAGAGACTCCAGCAAGGAGAGCAGATTCTAAGATTCTAGTTACACCTGGAATGGCCTCAGCAAGATACAAGATGGATGATCCTCTGCACTGTCTTACTTGCCCCCCACCCCACATTCCACACTTATCCTACGGACACCAGTCAAATCATTGACTGGTTCTGGTCTAGAGGGCATAGTTGGTCCTAAGGACCATTAGCTTAACTGGGCTTATTCTCTGTCTGATGTAGTTGGCCCTGCAGCTAAAGATGCAGGGTCTGACTGTTAGCGCATCAGGATAAGAATCAATGGTCCACTTAATGCAGTAAGGTGGTCAGCCATGGGGACCAGGTAAACAGAGACTGATACCAGTTATCTGATCTATGCCTCCCTTCTTCCTTTTCTTCAACCATGGCAAGGTTTTCCCTAATTACAACTGATTGGTTGGCATGGAAACAGCAGATTTCTCCTAGATCCATACACAATTTTCCTTGTTTCATCAAGAGAAGATCTAAGCTGCTTCAATTTTGCAGAACCATTTCTACTAAGCAGCCTACTTGCTTCTCTGGTCTGGATACAGAGTCCCCTAACATCCTTTAGTCCTGGTCAACTTGTTTGCTTACTTCTCTGAAGTTTTTATCACTAACCATCAGAGTTGATGTTCCTATGTCTGTAATCTAGTGATAGCAGCTCCAATCAGGAGTGAGGCAAGAATGGATGCTTTCCTGAAGCAGCCTGGGGTCCATGCTAACATGTGCTCTCCTTCTCCACTGTATAAGTACACCTGGGGAGGACATGAACTAGCTCACATAGAAAGGACTTGTGTTTTGGAATGCCGTTGAGGAGGCACATTTAGTTAAACCATTTGAGCATGTGCACCAAATGGTCTCAGGGGCCACAAGTATCTCTGTCAATGACAAGAGCTGCCCTGGAGAATGGAATAGTAAGCATTGGAGTAGCGAGGAGGCTTCTAGGTCAAAAGTTCTGGACACTAGGCAGCTCCCACCTCCCTGTAGGTCCTCCCAGTGTTAGCTTAGACTGTTTCCAGTTACAATTGCTTTTACTTGCTGATGGACCAGTGGTCTGGCTGATCCCTAACCCTATATAACAAGGGGATCAAAGGTTCAGGCACAGCCAGAAATCCTGACCAATTCCCAGCTGGGAGTTTTTAAGCAATTGGTGAGCCTTGTCAACAGTAGAAAATATAGAAGAAGAGGGCTGGAGAGATGGCTCCATGGTTAATAGCACTTGCCTGCTCTTCCAAAGGTCCTGAGTTCAATTCCTGGCAACCACATGGTGGCTCACAACCATCCGTAATGAGGTCTGGTGCCCTCTTCTGGCCTGCAGGCATACACACAGACAGAATATTGTATATATAATAAATAAATAAATATATATATTAAAAAAAGAAAATATAGAAGAAGGATTCCTGGTCCCAGTGCCAGAGAGGCCTAGGGCAGTAACACTTTTGGTACTAGTTGGGGTCAATCTCATGGGAGAGAATGTTGGTTGGATTTGGGTCTTTTCCCTTGGGATGGATAGGAGGTCTCTCTTTGGAGCCATAGGTCTGGAGGCCCAGGGAGGTGGCCTCCTCTGAACGGTAAATTTATTCCCTGGTTTCTTTAGGTAAGACAATAGAATCTTAGTTCCCAGGTTCTTCCAGTGTTCCATGGAACATAGTCATCCCTATGTTGTGTCCAATCTCTCAGTCTTATGGTTATGGGATTAGAGTTCCCTCTTGTGCAGTCTGTAGGAGGCATCTCTCTTTCTGTAGGTACAGAGTGTCAGCGTGCTTCCAGTAAGCCTCGGCTTCACAGCCCCACTTAGCACAAAAGAAATCCCCCATTACCTCACCCCTAAAGGTGTGGGATCCCATTCATAGGGCATGCATAGAACTGGATTTCCTGTGTTTCCATCCCTTCTGTAGTTTAAGCAACTTCCAAAAAAAGGGCATAAAATAACAAAAGTCCACATGGACCTGGTATTGCTCATCTGTAGTTAGTTTGACCATTACTGTCCTTGTGTCTGTTATTCTTACTTCCCAACTCCAGATCGGGGGACAGTGAGGGTTGTAGGCTCCTGTACCTGTACAGAGAGAAAGAAAAAGGATGAGAATAGTGTTCTATGTTAATGATCTTGTGTCAGTTCTGTCCTTAAGGAGTCCAAAATCCAAGTGGCAGTCCATCGACATCGTCCCCAGTGACCCTCTTTAACTGGGAGTCATGGATCCAAGGGATGATGCTAGCCACTTTCATAGCAGTTGGTGGTGAGGATAACTGGATAGGTTCCTTTCTGGTGGATTTCAGAATCCAGATAGGTATCCTTTTGATCAAACCAAGTCTTCTGGCTAGAACTGGGGGCAGGGTGCGGAGGTGGGAGATGGCAGGATTCCCTTCATTCCCAGTTAATAATCTGGCAAGCATCCTGCAAAGCCTTTAAGAACTTGAGAAGGGAGTGATTAGACATTTCTGCCTGGGGAATAGCTCAGAGTTTGGGGAGGATGGGAGGTGGTCTCCCAAACACAGTTTGAAAAGGAGGACGCCCCTCCCAGTAAGGAGCACATTGGGCCCTGATCAGGCAATGGAAGGAAGTTGCCCAGTTTGCTCCAGTTTCTAGGACCAGTTTGGTCATGGTCTCCTCCAGAGTTCTATTCATCCTTTCTGCCTGACCTGATCTCTGTGGCCTATATGCACAGTGCAATTTCCAATTAGTACTTAATACCTTTGTCAGATTTTGAGACACTTTGGTCATGAAGGTCAGTCCATTATTGGACCCCAAAGCTAGGGGCTGTCCAAACCTAGGAATTATTTCCTGAAGAAGTTCCTTAGTAACAATTTGGGAAGTCACTGTTTGGGTGGGTTAGGCTTCAACCCATCCTGAGAAAGTGTCTACAGACACCAGTAAATATTCATAGCAAAAACAGTAAGCCTGATTTCAGTAAAGTTCAACTCTCAAGGTTCCTCAGGCCTATTTCCTCAAGCCCAGATTGGGGGGAGGAGGTCTTCTTTTCCCCTTTCGAGTTTACATGAACACAGGTGGCACATCTGGCAGTGGCATCTTTAATCAGGATCTGTAAATTTGGAACATAATATTGGGTCTGAGGAGCTCAGCAGTTTTTGTGGCCACTAAGTGGGTGACTTGGTGGAGATCTGAAGCCAGCAGTCTCCCCTAGACTCGCTGGAAGGATGGGTCTACCATCAGGCAGCATTCAGCGCCTTGCTTATTCTGTTTGGCCAGTTCTTATTTTGCCCAGTCAATATCACCCAGGGTGTTTTTCAGGCACCCAGCAGGGCTATCAAGACTTGAAGAGGGCTTACTGGTTCTAGGGCCTCTTTCCTGGGCAGTCAAGTCAGCCACTCTGTTGCCTCTGACTTCTGGGTTCGGTGTCCTGTGCGGTGGACAATGACTGCCCTCTTGGGTAACCTCCAATAGGGCTAAGATTTATTCTCTGTTTTTGATCTTCTTTCCCTGTCCCCCATGGACATGGGCCATGACAAAAACATTCAGCTATCAGCGTATATGGCAATAGCCTTGTTTTTCCCCCAATGAAGTGCTTGAGTCAAAGCCAGAAGCTCAGTTTGTTGAGCTGAGGCTCCCCTGCTCAGAGATTGTGCCCAGATAGTCCTGTCTTGAGTCACCACCACTCCCATGCACATTGGGCCTGATGGAGTGGATTTGGTCAGGTGCTCAGTCATGCAGGAGTTCCTCAGGGTCATTAGTCCGCAGGAGAACGGCAGGCTTGAGGGCTGATGTCTTATGGAACTAGATGTCACAATGGACCAGAAGCAGGGCTTGGTATTGAGCCACCCAGGAATTAGACATTCATCTCTCAGGTGTCCCCCTCAAGACAGCCTCCATAGACTATGGGGCTGTGAGAAACAGTCTTTGTCCTAAAGTTAACTTGTCAGCTTCTTTCACCAGCAGGGCAGTGGCAACTGTGGCCATTATACACACCAGCAATCCAGACACGACTGGGTCAGGTCTCTTGGACGGACAATGCCACTGGTTTTTTCCAAGGTCCCAGTTTGCATGAGGACTTCCTTGGCAATGCCTCTGGCCTCATCCACATATAAGTGAAATTGTTTAGTAATTTCTAGGTGGGCTAGGCCTTTCTCGAAACTTCAAAGGCCCTCTGCTCAGGCTCAACCCATTCTAAAGGCTATGAACCACTGGTGCTGGCTTTGAGGAGCTTGGCTATCTCAGCAAATCGCATTATCCATAGCCAGCAATTTCCAGCTGCCTTCAGGAATTCTTTTACCTGTCTTTTCAACGTGAAGGGGGGTGAAGTCACGGGACAGCTGAAATACAGTCTTGGGGAAGCATCTGCCTTCCTTCCTCTAGGTTGTAGCCTAGGTATGTGACCTGAGGGACACTCAGTTGAGCCTTTTTGTCTGAGACTCTGGGCCCCAAGGCTTAGAGGGTTTTGTAAAGGCTTCTGGTTGCCTATCCACATTCCTTCTCAGTGGTCAAACCTACATATTGGAGCAGAGTGCTTGGTGGACATTTCTGTCTACATTCCAACAAATCTGCACTGGGAGCTTCATTAAACAATGTTGATGAGTTTTTGAACCCCTGTGGCAACTAAGTCCATGTCTCCATCCTCTTGGTCAGTCCATTCAAAGGCAAATATGGGTTGGCTGACTGAGGCCAGTAGGAGGCAGCATGAAGCATCTTTTAAATCTAGAGCCATCCTTTGGAGATGGGGGAACAAGAACAGGAGAATGTAAGGGTTTGGAATTGCAGATTGGATGATTTCTACCTGTTTGTTGACTTCCTCAAATCCTGTGCCAGTCAGGAGTTTTAAGTTTTTGCTTCAGGACAGGAAGCAATGGAGTATTCCTTGAGGAGTGGCAGGAGCCAAAAGTTCCAGACTCCCTTAATTGACTGATATGTTTGAGAACCCCTTGCCTGGCCTCCTGACTCAATGTTGTATTATTTGACCTGCACCGCTGTTGCAGACCTTAATAACTGAACTATGATATGTGATCTGTGTGCTGCTAAGCCTGCTGGATTCCCTTGGTACACACATCATGATATCTTGCTTAGAGTTCCTGCAGGTAGCTGGTGTAGGAGGGTCCTTTTGTATTTGGGTTGCTTTTATTGGCTAATAAAGAAACTGCCTTGGCCTTTTGATAGGGCAGGACTTAGATAGACAGGGAAAGAGAACAGGATACTGGGAAGGGGACAGAGCCAGAGAGAGCCGCCCGCCATGAAGCTCCCAGGTCACACACGCTGAATCTTTCCCGGTAAGCCACGACTCGTGGTGACACACAGATTATTAGAAATGGGTTAAACAACTGTGTGAGAGTTAGCAAATAAGAGGCTAGAGCTAATGGGCCAGGCAGTATTTAAATGAATACAGTTTCCATGTAATTATTTCGGGTATAAGCTAGCCAGGCACTGGGCGGAAGGAGCCAGGTGGCCACTGGGACCAAAAGCAGGCCCGCGCGCCTCTTGCAACAGGTAGCCTGTGGCTAGCTCTTCCCTCCTGGTAGCCAAGTCCTTGTATAAAAAGAAGTCCTTGGATAGAGGACAGATGACCAGAGTATTGGTAGGTGCTTTGTCTGAGTCCAGAATGAAACTGGTCAAGTTTCCCCGAAAAGAGATAGTGGTTCAGAGCTTTTGTAATAAGTCTCTTCCAATGAATGTATATGAACATTACCAGGAAAGAATGAGTAACAGTAACTTGTCCCCAGGTCTATGGTTTAGGAGGTTGACTATGGAAAGTAGGCAGTTTGGCCTGTTGCCCCTGGGACGCTGTCTTCCTGTCTAGACTGAATGGGCTGCTCTGGTGTCCATTAGAAAGTTAATGAGTTTGCCCCTACTCTTGTTGTCATCCCGGGCTCCCAGGGGCAGAATCATGTGGAGCCCAGGTCCTGTCCATTTTTGGCTAGTTGGAGAGAAAGACAGCTTTCCTCTTTTTTCTTTCAAGCCTGGACATTCATTCTTCCAATGATCCTTCTGCCTACAATAGGCAAATTGGTCTTTTTCTAGACTTTCCCCCCATTTCTCCTAGTCTGTTTCTCTTATTTCCTCTATTGTCCATTTCTCTAGGGGGCAACAATTATTGCATGGAAGAATTTCTTTCCCTGTCTGTCTTCAGATGAATCTCGGCAATCATAAACTTTCTGAGCAATTTCTGAAAGTTGAGACCTCTTCAGCCCATCAAATCCCTTTGTAGCTATGAATACTCTTCAGTCCGCTGGTCCCCTGGACCGAGTTCTCTCCATCCATAGGGTCACACTCACTAGCTCCTGAAGCCGCTTATGAAATAACTACTCTAAGCCTTAATATTAATCACATGCTCTTTGGCCTATTAGCTCAGGCTTCTTATTAACTAACTCTTACATATTAAATTAACCCATTTTTATTAATCTATGTATAATTGTGAGGCTGTGGCCTACCGGTAAGATTCTGGCATCTTTCTCCTTCAGTAGCTACATGGCGCCTCCTTGACTCTGCCAACTCTCTATATTTCTCTTCGGATTTCCTGCCTGGCTTTATTCTGCCCTTCCATAGGCCAAAGCAGCTTCTTTATTAACCAATGGTAATAAACATATTCGCAGTATACAGAGGGGAATTCCACATCATCCCTCCAATTTCTGGAGCTTTTTCCTTATGTCTGAGGATGACTACATGACAATGGCAATATTGGTAGCTTGCTGGTTTGGGGGGCATCTGGGTCTGTGAAAACAAACACCCAGAATGTCTGAAAGAGCCTTTCCAGAAACCTAGAGGGCAATTCATTGGGTCCTTGACCTTGGTCAAGTTGGTAGGGTTGCTTAGTCTCCCTGATAATGTTTGGTAAAAAGTGTCCAATGACCTCTTCACTATGTCATATTGGGATCCCAGTTGGGTTGGGTAGATGGGAAAGTGTGCTCTACTCTGGCCCTTGCATCAGGTAGTGTCCTGCTGCCCAGACTCAGAGCCAACCTCCTACTTTCCAACCAGGTTTGGTCTTACACCTTGGCTGTAAACAAGGTGGCCAGGGATACCAATCATCCCAAATCGACTGGTGTCTATAGAAAACAGTTTCCAACAGGATGACAAGGGCCTGAGGCTTCTCTGAAAAGATGAGTGTTTTGGGGGTCTTCCAATTACATAAATCACTGATGATGAAAGAGACATATAGCATAAATGGGGGTGGAGGACCGCCATTTCCTCCGGCCCCTCTAGTATATTCTGTTAACCCAGTCAGAACATAAGGAGAAAGAATTTCTATCTCTTCGGACAGAGCTGGGAAGCCTGTGGTACTCGTCAGCCTTTCCGAATGTTCTGGCTGGACCAAGAGAACCCTAACTCCCAAAGAAAGAACACTAATTTTCCACCATGGGGATGGATGAAGGGCAAGGGTTAGTCAAGATCTCTAGTCATCCTTCCTTAAAAGAGGGCCACTCATTTTCACAAAGTACAGAGTCTTTCTGGAGAAATGAATACATAATCATCCTGATCCAAGTTGTCTTTCTGAAAGTGTTTTAACATACGCTTTAGAGGGGTTCTCAGGCAGCCTGCCTTTCCTCCCATCACAAGGGCAAGTAACAGACTGACTTAAAGAGACAAACAATGTAGACACAGACAATAACAACCAGACAAGTCACAGGTGGCCACCAAGCCTTCACTCATCACTCAAGCCAGGCGTTTGTCTGGGGACGTCTCACACAGAGCCTGGGCACAGGATCTACAGTCTCTGACCTCTCCTTTGTGTCCTTTTTAAATGGCACTTTTTACAGACCAAACTTACCTTCAGAGGTGCTCAGAACAGATGGCTTTCAATTTACTTTTTTCGGTGACTGTGTTGGGGTGTCTCTGGAAAATTCAGCAGCAATTGTTGAGAAAGTATTTTCTTAAGGCCCTGGGTCATCTCAGACTGCATGTCCCCTAAGACTCATCACTGCCCAGTGCATTCTTCCCTGCTTCTGGGGGTTCCAAGGTCCCTACCTGTCTGGGTCTAGTCTCTGGGATCTCAGTGGGACCTTCAAACTGTGACAGGGAGCTCGCCAGAGATGATCTCTCAGACACAATCCATAGTTAATTGAAGGTCTTTATTCTAGAAGACTGGAACCACACCCAAGTGTTCAGGAACCTAGCTGTGGCCCCCAAGTATCCAGAACATGGGTTTTTTTCTTAAAAGCAAAATCCTCCAGAGGGGAGGGAATGGGAGGAGTGGAGGGAGGAGAAACTGTAGTTGCTATGTAAAATAAATTTTAAAAATGATGAATATTAAAAAAAGCAAAAGCCTCATCCTGGTATCTTGCTTGGCAGCTGCAGGGGCCAGAAGGGAAGGGGGTGCTTCGAGGAGTAAGCAATTCAAAGCAAGCAGTTTTAACAGATGCTAAGAGGTTAGCTGGGGTAGGTTCTACACAAACAGGCAGTTTTAACAAAAGTTGATGAAGTTAGTTGTCCTTTGGTTCCTAGAATAGAGTTGGGTAGTTTGCTACGGGATTCTCCATCAAGGGAGAATGGCCTGAGCAAGAATGCAAGATGGAGGATCCTCTGCACTGTCTTGTCCAGCCACGGTTTCCTCCTCACACAAGCGTGTTGTATACCAACCCAAGCTACAGCAGGTATTGGTCACTGGATGATGCAATCTATCAGGTCATCAAATAACCTCAAGTGAGCCTTACTATACACTGAGTGTGGCGTGTCTATTTCCTGGGGAAGTAGTTATTAGATAAATAGCATGGCATCTCACAATTAAGGAAAGGTACCTTGGAGAGGCTCGAGGCAATCAGGGGAATCAAGGCCCTGAGAAATCTTGTAGTAAGGAAACAAAACTAACCACTTAGCTGAGAGTTACATCGAGGTGTGCATGACCAATGGATATTTTTTTAAAAAGACATCAACACACTAGCGAGCCAAGCTTCTTTGAAGTACAATTGAAAAGCTCTGCCCTGCTATATTGACAATTTACAGAACACAATTCAGAAACTACCTGTCTATCTCTGGGTTAACACTGTCCTGTCTCACACTCCCCAGCTAGACCGCACACTTTCTGAGGGCAGAGCAAACTTCACAGAGACACTGAGAGGACCAGGACCTACTCTGTCACTGCGTCCCACTCCTGCAGAGGTTCCTGACAAACCGCTGCAGATTGAAGAGTGTAGATCATGTGATTGCTCAAAACACAGCCTCATCCTCAGCAGGATGGTGATGGTGACCTTCACAGTGATGTCCCAATTAAGAAGTTGGTCCTCCACGGTGAGAGCATGGTTGACTCACAAGTGGCTCATCTGCGTGGCTTCAGGCAAGCTGCTTAATGTCGCTGAGCCTGAGCCAGCTTTATTTTCCTCTGTAGGAGAGGGAGAGCAAGCGTTTCCGACTGCGGATACACTGAGAGGGAGACCATGGACACAGAGCATGTAGACATGAACAAAAGAACACTGAACACCGGCTGTTGCTGGTGTTGCCTGGTTGAGATCAACTTGAAATCCCAGCAGAGGACATCAATCAGAGGAAGAGGGGGAAATGGGGGTGTGAAGAAAGGATAGCGAAGAAAAAACTGTGACTGCTGGTGGAGGCCACCTGCTCCTGAGGGCCTGGCTTAGAGCAGAGCTCCGTGGTGTGGGAGATGCTTGCTATGAGCCCAATGATCCTTAGGGACTCTCTAGAATTTAGCCAGGCCCCACCCTGTAATCTGCCCCCCCCCAAAAAAATGTTTACCAAGGTGTTCTTTGCCAAATAATTCCTCAGAAGTCAAGTAGCTGGGATCTTTTGAGGGCATAAACAGAAGTATTCAGCACTTCACACATAAAGTGTGGAAAACTTCATGTCAGAACCATATCGGTGTTCTGAAGTCCCAGCAGTTCCTTCAGGGTGGCCAGACTAAAAGCAAGTGTCACACTCCCAATGTAGGCCTCCTCCCCCCCTCTGCCGGCAGAGAATGTAATTGGAATAATTTTGTAGGGAGTTTTGTTTCATTTGCTTTGGTTGGCTTTCTTGGAAAGGGGAATTGTTTTAAACGCCTCCTGGTTTTACAGAATGCCTGCCCAGCTGTCCCTGAAGTCTTTGACAAAAGGTCTCCATTGAAAAGTAAAACTGAAAGTGCAAGGCAAGTAGGAAGATTGTGTGGGCTGTGGCTCTTTGTGTGGGTGATAAAAAGATGGGGTGTCGTCCAGATCAGGGAGCAGGTCCAAGTGCTCTGTACGTGGTTCACTACTGGAACACCTGAACTCTGGGGCACACTCACGGTCGGGAACGCTTTTATTCAAGGAACCACGCACGCCATCGCCTCTATCACAGGCTACGGGCCTTGTAAGTGGAAGCGGAGACCAGTGAGGAGGGTGGACCTTCGAAGCTGCAGAAGCAGGAGAGGCCGTGGCACAAGACACTGTTCTAAGCACCCAGCAATCTTTCCTGGTTCAGTCTCAGCCTGGTTACCAATGCAGCCAAGGCCACATGGGCGGTAAGAGGAGGATCTGGACTGGAGATGCTTCAGTTTGGTGTATGTAGCACTGAGGTGACTATTCTTGCCCACCTCTGCGTCTCCTAGACTGGCCATCCCACACTGGACTGGGATGCCTCACTCACACCTTGCTTGGCCAGGGTTGGTTGTAGATATTCGAATTCATATGGGAACTCCCTAGGGCTTGCCCTCCGGAGAGTTGAAACCTCACTACGCTGACCCCAACCCTTACCCACCCTCCACTCCATCATTTGTTTGGGAACTGATCTACTGCTGCTGGCAAACCCACACGCTGGAGCCACTCTTCCACCTGGCCCAGCTCTCAGCCCAGACCCTCAAGGGAGAGAGCGCCTATGAGCAAGTCGCCGATGTGAGTCAGTCTGTATTCCTGCCTCGCCTGGGCCACAGAACAGGCTGCCAGGCTGGGTGGGTACCACTCTGTGTGATGACTCCATGCCGAGCAGAGGTCTGGCATCCACCCTGGGTCCCTTTCACATTTCCCTTTGGGGCCTTCACTGCCAATAGAGTGTCATATTGTTACCCCACAAGGGGTTCATACGGGTTAGTCACAGACTATCTGCTGTGTAGAGCTGGGAGATTGCGGACTTGGTTAAGTTGCATACTTTATTGTGCCTCAATATTTCCCCCTGGAAATGAAAAAATAATGGCCCCTCCTCTGGGTGGCTGTGAGGCTTCAGAGGACTGATATCCAGAAAGCACTTTGACCAATAACTGCAGCATCAGACACACTCTAGTGCAAGGCTACAGAAACGAGAACTTTCCTAGCTGTATGCGCCTGACTGACTGTTTCCCTCCCTCCCTCCCTCCCTCCCTCCCTTCCTCCCTCCCTCGCTCCCTCCCTCCTTTCTTCCTTCCTTTTTAGTCCCTCCCTTCTCCTCTCCCCTCTTCTTCCCATCTTATCCCTTCCCCCACCTCTGCTGTGTATGGTGTATGCATATGTGAGCATGGAGCCCAGGACCCAGTGCATGTTAGACAAGTGCTCTACCACTGAGCTCCATCCCCAGCCCTTGCCTATTAGTTTTTAAAAGCCAGTTTTGCCAGTAGCTATATTTAAGCTCATGCCGCCTGCTGGTTTTGTGGGCCTTGTCCCAAGCTCCAGAGCAGCCCTGAAGAATTCAAACACATGATAGGATCACAGCCTTCTACTGATCACCTACTTTGCCAACCTACTGGGTGCAGGGTGAGGCGGGGCCTTCTCAAAGGACTATAGATGTCATGAGGGTGCATCTGTGTGTCCTTCTTACACCTGCTCTCTCTCTCTCTCTCTCTCTCTCTCTCTCTCTCTCTCTCTCTCTCTCTCTCTCTGTGTGTGTGTGTGTGTGTGTGTGAGTATGTGTGTGTGTGCTTCCTTCCTTTCTTTCTTTCTAGCTCATCTTCTCTTTAGACCAATTAAAAGACTGGCATTTTAATAGGCCCTGTGGAGAGACACTGCAGCTGTTTCCCCAGGCTGAGCTTGCAGCTCAGAGGTCAGGGCAGGATTAATAAGGCTGCTATAAATGAAAACAGTGGCCCACATCTCTTGGGTGAAGTGCTCCGGTTTGGGAGGAAGGGAGAAAATTCAATTATAATGGGAAGATACAATATGTTCAGATCAAGATGAAAAGGGAGAGGTTGATGGTGTCAGAGGGCACGTGCCTGAGCATTTAGGGTTGGTTGGCTGGGTGTGGTATGGGACACAAGTGAAGCAGGCTCCACAGTGAGTGAGTAGGTGTGACTTCCCAGTTAAGCCTTTGAATTTTTTCCTCTGTGTGTGTTTGTTCATGTGTGTGTATATGTGTGCATGTGTCTATGTGTGTGTGCATGCATCTGTGTGTCTTTGTGCATGTGTGCATGTATGTGTACATGTGTCTATTTGTGTGTGTATGTGTGTTTAGGTGTAGTGCCCACGTGTTCACATGTGTAGACCATGTAGAGACTGGAAGTTGACATTGGAGATATTCCTCCTTCCCTCTCCACCTTATTTATTGAGACAGGGTCTCTAGCTGAACCCTGAGAACACCTATTCAGCTAGCCAGCCAGCTTGTCCTAAGGAATCTACATGTCTACCTCTCAGGTGTTGGAACTGTATTTTATGTGGGTGGTGAGGCTCCACACTCTGATCCCCTGTGTGTCAAATGCTTTGTCTACTGAGCCACCTCCCTTGGCTGTTCCACCAGGAACTTCTAAGTGCTGCTCTGGGTGCTGCATCACTGGGTCTGTCAGGTTTTTCCTCAGAGCCAATGTGGTTTTAGGGTGGTCACTCCCCTAAAACCAGATGGTGGGAGACCCTGTTGATTCTGCAAGGAGCCAAGCCAGCTCCCCTGCCTTAGGGAAGCACCCAGACATGCCACTTGGCCAAGAAGAAGATGGCAGCAAGCTCTTTCTGTTCCCCACAGGCCTCGAGTTTGCCTGTGCTTCTTACCTCCTCCCCCAAGAGGAAAATACAACCATGATGCCAATTTTACAGGGTGGGAAAGTGTGGTACATGGAGGAAGGGGAACAGCCACACAGCCTCCATTCAAACCCAGGGTTTGTGACTTCAAAGACCAGGATCTCATTCACAGGACAGACAGCCTTGGAGGAGTCAGTGTCTGTCTGTCCGTCTGTCAGTCTGTCTGTCTTTCTCTCTCTTTCTCTCTTTGTGTGTGTGTGTGTGTGTGTGTGTGTGTGTGTGTGCGCGCGCGCGCAGGGTGGTGGTTCTGACTCAACTTGAGATCAGCCCTTCTGGAAGGCTTCCAGAAGAAGGTGATTGTAGCAGAAGGAAACGTTCTAAAGGAAAGCCCCATGTGCCAAGTTAAGGAATTCAGACTCTATCCATCTTGCTTCAGCTAAAGTAACAATCAGATTCTCAAGAAATTAACACTTAATGGCTACCTGATAAGCAATTGCTGTGCTCTAGATAATTTCTAGAGGACAGAGAGTTTCAAAAACAAACAAAGATGTCATCTCTAGTCTCTCCCAGTTTCAGCCAGGGCAGACAGAAGAAACATGGATTATTAAAAATAAATAGCAAATAATATTTGGTGTCAGTTAACAAATACCAAGCATCAAGGTATTGGAGAGCTGATGGGAACTCTGGGTGGACAGAAAAGCCTCCTGTGAGACCACAGGAAAATGGCAAAGTCTCTAGGCAGAGTAGCCAAGGGTGAGAGCCCAAATCTCGCACCGTGGGACCTTGTTCTCAGCAGAAAGTTGACCCACAGGAGGTATTGGGTTATGGTTATTGGATGAGCACAGGAGGGATGGGAGGAAAAGAATAAATGGTCAAAAAGTGAGATGTGATGGGAAACTGGGCCCTAGGAACAGCCAGGCTCTCACCAGCCTCCATGTGTAGTGTACTTGACTTGATCCCCAGCCCACATTCGCTTCTTTCAGGTTTTAGCATTCTGGGGTTACACATGAGTCAGCTAAGCAAGCAGACGCTGTTCAGTGGGGTACTAGGATAAAAGAGGGGAGATGAAGGAAGCCTTGAATGCCAAGCCAAACAATTTGAGGCAACCATGAGGTCTCTGAATGTCCCAGGGATAGTGTAAAGAATTTGGGAAAGGAGCTGGAAAGATGGCTCAGCAGTTAAGGGCATTGACTGTTCTTCCAAAGGATCCAGGTTCAAATCCCAGCACCTATATGGCAGCTTACAACTGTCTGTAACTCCAAGATCTGACACTCTCACACAGACTTACCTTCAGGCAAAGCACCAATGTACATAAAGTAAATAAATTTAAAACGAAAAAAGGAATTTGGGAAGGGTTGATCTAGCATTTGAAGAGGAAAGGCCAATGTTGTAGTGGGAGAGGCTGCGATGAGATTCCTACTGCTTCGGTGTTCAAAGCCTTTGATCCAGAATTGGGTTTCTAGACTATTGATCCAAGTAGACCACAGATATAGTGAGAGAGAGAGACAGACAGACAAAGAGAGAGGGAGAGAGACAGAGACAGAGAGAGGAGAAACAAAGAAATCCAAACACTTCCCAGTACCTATGGCTACTGTCTAGAACAGAGAGAACTGGAGTGCAGTGTCCTCTAGTGACCCAGAGTGGAGCCTGACCTCTTGCCCTGGCTTCCTTGGCTCTCATCTTATGGCCTACAGAGCTGTTTCCTCTGTAATGCTTTCTGCCCATTCTGTCACAGACCCATGGCTTGGTGCTTGTCAACTGCCTCCCTGGGGAGATCTGACCACCCTAAGTAAATATTCCTCCACCCCCACTTACAGTGCCCCCTCTCAGCCCCACACACCCTCGGCCTCACACCTCACATAGCAAGTACCCGCACAGCCCTCCACACCTCCATAACCCTTGCACACTCTGCACACTTCAAACAGCACCTCCACCATCCCCACGCCCCACGCTGTCACACCCCCCCCCACACACCACATCCCCACATGCCCACACACCTCTACTTTCTTTTTGAGGACACTCTACATTTCACTGACAGTAATGTCCCTTGTCCTTGAGGGATGAATCATACAATCTTAGGCTAGGAGATGTCAGAAAACACACACAGCAGGCACCTGTGTTCTGTCCTGTGTAAGCATACCTGTGACATAGCTTAACTTATATGAGAGAATAGCAAAAATGACTTATCACAGGAGATCTTAGCAATCTCATTGTTATTTTTTTCTTTCCTATTAAAAACTTTCACCTTTGCACTTAAAAAAAAAAGGTGCTGTATCAAGTCTGAATTACTAGCATTGCTTCCTTTTGAGGCCATGTGCTAGTTGAATAAAGGTTACTTAACCACAAACAATACCAGGACCTGAAAGCAAGATGCATAGCAGGTAACTAGTAGGCAGGCATGCTGGTTAGTGTTTGTCAACTTTGCACAAGTTCCTGTCATCTGGGCAAGTCTGTGGGGCATTTTCATGATTAATGACTGAGTTGGGAAAAGCCTGTCTTATTGAGGGTGGTGCCACCCTGCACAGGAGGTCCTGGGGTGCATAACAAATCAAACCAAGCAAGTCATGGAAAGCAAACCAGTAAACAGCACTCCTCCATGGTCTGAGTCAGTTCCTGCCTTGCTTGAGTCCCTGCCTTGGCTACCCTTGGTGAAGGTCGGTGATCAGGGCATGCTCTTTCCTCCCTAAGTTTCTTTCTGTGGTAGTGTTTTGTCAAAGCAATAGAAATCTCAGCGTAATAGTTGGCAACACATACAACATGGATATACTTGGCAAAGAAATGGCTTATCTTGGAGTAGAATGGCACAAAACTCTCAACCTGTTCCTTGAAATGGGACATAGTTTAATACCGAAGTTGTTTCTAAAGACCCAGAGAGCAAGCTAGACCAGGTCCCCTTGCTCCTTGCAGGCCTGCACCTGCCTGGACTGGCTGGAGACAGGAGGCAGGGCTACAACGGACACTTGCAGATTGTCATGCCTTACTTTGTCACTCAATGGAGTCATTTCCTGTCATAATGAAACCTTTCTAAACATAGCTATGCACAATTAAAATGTCACAGTGCTTACGGTGCAGCTGTGCCATTACAGACAGAACTCCCATCCTTAAGTCGCGATAGATGCAGCTCCCAACAGCCTGCCCACATCTCAGTCTCAGGCATGGCCCATGGATTCCCTGAGCTTCAGCACCTTTGGAAAATGGGATCAGTAGTGTCAGGAGACTTGTTGCAAGGTCCTGCGAGTTTAAGAGCTGTTTAAAAGCCAGAAAATATCACTCAGTTACTGGTGCAATTATCACACAAGTGAAGGCACCAGAGAAAGTGGGGGTGCTGCTTGCAAGGGGCACAATAGGGGCAACTCTGCCTTACTCCACCCAGCCTGGCCCCACTCCCGTTCAGAATCACCAGAGTGAGTTGCCTTGGCCTCAATTTCTTTCTTTGCCTGCAGGATCCAAATCCAAACATATCCAAACTGTCTTGGACTTTGCTAAAAGAAGAAAATACTTTTGAGGTGTGTGTGTGCGGGGGTCGTACGGAATGCAAGAGGAGGGAGAGACAGAGGAGGTGGGAGAGAAATCATTATCTATAACTCCCTCTCATTATCCACTTGAGCCCCTGCCCTGGAAGTGTGGTGTCTGCTCTTGGAGTAGGAATCATTGTTTTGTGACTCTGACTTCTGTGTGCGTGTGGGGGTGGGGGGCGGGAGGGAGACAGGTAGACATGAGGCAAATCTCTGATAAGGGCTTTCTGGCACATAACAGGTGATCAGCAAATATTTTTAAATGACATATTCTATCTCTGCCTCCACTTGTGGTTTGTAAATATCCCTTCTTTAGCCGACTGTGATGTAACCATTCACCTGCTGTCATCGTTTCCCTTTCTTCCTGACGCTGATTGTTATGAGAGTGCAGTATGGGCTTTCAGTTGTCCTTCTGAGCACCAAGTGGGCCTGCTGTCAGAGAGCTGCGAGGAAGGCCCTCCCGCTAACGAGCTCATATTTTCTTTACTAACCCCATCAGGACTTTTGACAGTGGTCCTCAGGCATGCTAGAAGCAGCTCAGCTGTCACCATCCCTAGACAAACTACCCAGGGTATAGCACTATGGGAGGCATAGCTCGATCCTTCTTTCTTTAGTGACTCCAGTCATTGAAGTGAGTTACCTCCTCACAGGCCCTCCTACTACTTGGTCTGAACCCAGCTTGAGCCCCTCTGCCCAGGCTCCCAGGGTCCTTTCTCTGTGGTGCACCCGTTCATGTTTAGCTTAGATTTGTTTATTATCCTCCTCTCCCTGATAAAGTGTCCCCCGACCCCGTGAAGGACTGTTCCTATACCGATAGTCCCTCTGTCCAGAAAGCTGATATTGTGTACCTTCTATAGTGTAGGAGATAAGCAGAAGCAGGGGAGCCTTCCTATAGAGGTGACAACTGCCCTGTTTCAGGACGGTGACAGCAGGGAGTTTAGGAAGACCACACTCCAGACAGAGGAACAGCCTCTGTGAAGCTCAAGGGTCACAATGGACTCAGCTTGTGAGTGGCTACCCTATGTGTGCATGGTAGCAGAAGGGCCAAGAGCCAATAAAGCTTGTTCGGGAAACTTGGGAGGCCAAAGTGAGAGGGAAGGCATTATTCTTAGAGAGACACAGCCTCCAGACACCCCCTAAATGTCCTCAAGTGTGTTCCCTCCCGCTTCCTGCTGTTCTGTTTCCCTATGACATAGCTTCTCTGTGGGAGGTTGGGGCAGGTTCCTAAGATCCAGGTTAAACTTTTGAGGCTGAAGACGGAGACAGAGCAGACCTGGCCCCTTGACACATTGCAGATGGGGACAGTCATCTGTTGGAGCCTAAGCTATCTGGCAACTTAGATCTCAGTAACAGAGGTCCCTTTCTAGCTTGAACAGGTTGGCCCATAGTCAGCTACACCATGAGCCCTGGATCAGGCAAGAGACCTGAATTTGCTGTGCCCTCCTCCAACTCAGTTAGGAAGATCCTGAAAGAGACTGGCCATTCCCAGCTAAAATATCTTGGGAGCCTAGGGACAGATGCAGCCCTGTTAAAACAGTTCCCTCTTCTCTGTTTCACCCTACAACCAGATGCTGTGGGAGCCCTTTAGGGAGAGCCAGCTTTCTACATTTAACATGGAGAACATTCAGCTGGCTCCTGAATAAGCATTTTTGACAGTAGTAACATGTGTATTTTTGGTGTACTTCCCTATGTGTAAGATTGAGTCTAGGCACCCAGAGTCTAGTAATTCAATCCAAACCACAGCCCCATAAAGTACCTGGAAGAAGGGAAGTGGTGGCGGGAAGGTGAGGGAGGTGTGTCTTAAGAGGTATAAAATTTTGGTCACAAGCTTGCAGGATAGTTTCAAATACAGACTACCAAGAATATCACTTATAGAGGTTACTTTAAATTATATCTATTCATACATACCAGCAGAAAAAGATACCTGAATTATGGCTCTCAGCAGGAAAGTCCAGAAAAAAAAATGGTACGTTCATAAACATCCATTTTCTCTGGAGAGCAAGATTGCTCTCGACTTTTAATTTCTTCTCCCTACTTGTCCACGGCCTCCCCTTTCTCTACAATGAACATGTACTACATTTGTAATAAGAAATAAACCCAATAAAAGTTATTGGATAAAAGAATAAACTGCCAGCACACATGATCTCCCGAGGAATCAGCGAGCCTGTTCTTCTAGATGACAGAGGACTTCTACTGTCCCCCAGGGCCAGTGTGAAACAGCTCTTGACTCACGGGTCACCTTAACAGAGGGTCACTGCCCCTTCAGGTGTCAGCTCCACCCAGCCCTCTATTCTCTGCCTTCTGGGGGCCCTGCTCCCCCTCCCCTCATCTACTTTGGTAGAAGCACAAGTCAGAGTTCTGAGCGCAGGCACCCAAGCCTTTCCCCTAGCAAACCATCCTTGAAGGTAGCATGGACTCAGCTTCCCGTGAACAAGTGAAGATGAGCACATTGGATTTACCCACCCGCCCGAGCCTTCCTGAGCTAACCCCCTAGAGCAGTGAACATTTACCACTGACCTCTCCCGCCTGGCCTCCTCCTCTGGTGTCTACATACACTGTCCTCTAGCTGACCCAGACACTTAGCCATTATAGGACTTCTCATTTTCTCTGCCAGCCTAAATTCTCTCCTTTCCACCCTTCCTATTCCAGCCACCCCAAGTCTCAAAGACATTCTTATCCGCCCCTCTTCCTTTAATTTCGCACCTGCTATTAGTGTTCCCACGACTCTAATTTCCAACTTGGTGGCATTGCTTTCAAACAACCCCATTCCTGCTTTTTTTTTTCCTACTCCTCCGGGCTGGTGTCTTTGTGTCCTGCCTGCTTCTCCTTATTTCCTCTGTTCTGTGTCTTTAAAGTCTAGTTCTGAACCTAGCCATTCTCCTATTTTAGAATATAGGAATCCCAAATTCTGCCTTCCATCTAGAAGGTCCTCTAAGACTGAAGGTGACTAGGCTGTTTTCTGCGTCGTGCTGAAATGGGGTTGAAGTTATATGTCACCTGAAATGAACAAAATAAAGTCCCTGCCTTCCACATGGGAGTTGTGTGATCGTTTCCTAAGGCTGTGTGCTTGTCTTCGGTATGTGTGAGCTTAGTATGTGTTAGCACAATTAACATTGGAGACCATATCATTTACTGTTTCCCCTGGGAAACTCTTCTCAGAAGAAGTGCTGTTCAGAGTCACGGTGCAATGGAGGCCTGAGCACTTAAGATTTGTGGCTCTGCTTCTCGCTTCACAGCATCCGGATGAACCCCACGGTACGTTTTTATGTCCACTGACAGACGGGGAAGCCAGCACTTAACACAGTTAAATCAAAACTGCAAAATAAACAAAAGCACCAGAGCTTAAGCCCAGGCAGATTTGCAAAGCTTCATCCTCCATGTCACACAGGACTGGGGCCACTGGCTCCAGAAGCTCGGCCTCTGACACCTCACCCTACCCACGTTATCTCACGCCGACAGGGAGATGTGAGGCCACACTCAGCATAGCAGACTTTTCTAGTAGCCATGTTACAGAGGACAAGACAAGTCATTCTTTTAATATCATTTATCTAATCCAATATATTCAAAAATATTATCATTTAATCTGTAATCCATCTGGAACAATAATCCGTGAACTATTTCACTGCTGACACTCCTGCCTTCTCCTCCTCTGCGTCCCTTTCTCCTCCATCCCTCCCTCTCCTCCTCTTGGAATCCTGCAGGTGTGTCATCTCTAGCTGGCATCTCAACCCAGTCTAGCTGCATTCCAGGCCCCAATTGGCTGCTCTAGCCTCCACCTGGTCCAAGCCTACTTTGTGCCTGCTTTCACAGGCACACTGCCACCTGGTGGGCAGATGCCCCTCACCTGGAAAACCACGGATGAATTGTGTCTGGAATCCATAGATTGGCCTGGAAACTTGCCCCCACCCCCAGACAAGGTGGGAAGCACTGGTGTCAAGGGTCCCCAGGTCAGGCACACAGCCAGGCAATTCAAGCCACTGACTCTACTGGCAAACATGGCCACAGTGTGCTTTTGTTTGCTGGTGACAAAGGATTTGATTGAAAGTGAAGTTTTCAGAGGTTTTTTCCCCCCCTTACACCAGTCATGTAAAAAAGTAAGTCCCCATCCCCTGTTCCCTCATTTGCTGCATGGTTATGAGAAAGTCTTGTGCCCAGAAATGACAAAAACTCTTTTCACTTTTGGTTTTAAAAAAAAAAATGGCTTCTTTCTGGTTTTGTTTCTTTAGCAGCTGACATAAGTATCTTAGAGTAGGGTGGGGGCACGTAGACACTGCTGGTTTACTTCTTGTGATTCTAGACACTGGAATTTGGTGTTTGGCCAGGGCTTGTTCTGATTCATGACAGGGCCATCCTGCTTCACCCTGGCCTGGTGCAAGGGTTCCTGGGGGCTCGTTGGTAGGATGTTAGCCATACTCCCCAGCTTCCAGACTATTGCACCTACCAAGTTACTGCTCCCTCACTTGCTGTCATTCATGAGGGGTGGGCCAATCATTCTGGGCGAGCTGGAGTTGGCGGATAGACCAATAATTCAGGGGTCCAGTTCACTAAGGCCCTCTTCCCATGTGAATGATTGTTGGAGAACCCTTGTTAGAGATGGCTTGATTCTAGATTCTGACTTACCCCACACTGAAAGGAGTTTAAACACAGTTTTCATCAAGATGGCTGACTACATCACTCTGGAGAGTGTGATAATTGGCTTAGAGGCTGGCAGAGGGAACGAGAGACAGCTGAGCACCCACTGGCCAGGCTGTGGGCATTTTCAGCATCATGCTGTCCTCTGGTCAGAGCTGAGACTTGTGCAGACAAACAAATACTCCTTTAAGGACAACGTAATCTTTCCTGGAGTGGTTAAACATCATAAACAGTAAGAAAGGAGCTTCATAACATGAAAACATGGAGTAATGTAAACTACACACACACACACACACACACACACACACACACACATCTGAGGGCTGCTTTGCTGTCCATGGCTGTGTGCTTGTGTCTCAGCCACACGACTTCTCTGGTCCTTAGCTTTATCATCTCAAACAGAGCAATGAACAGTCTACAGTTTCTATGACCAGGGTGGGAAGCCAAGAGAAAGGAAAAATGGGCATCTAAACATTTTAGCAGCTAGCTCTGGAGGGTTCCGCAGCTAAAGGGCCGTGAGCCCAGGCACAGGAAGAAGAAGACACACAACAGGAAGGGAGCTAGCTAAGCTACTAATCTGGAGGGGACCGTGCAGCCGGGATTTATTCCAAAGATGGTTAGTAAGCCTCCTGTTCAGAGCCAGGAAGCTGGCCTAAACTGACTTGAAGGATTAGAAAGCGGAAGGACCTTGGAGATAATCCAGCCTAACAGTTCTTGAGACCAATATTGGTAGAAGCACATGATATTGATGATATTCAACAAAACAGGCTTCTTGGCTGCAGGCTTCTCAGAATCTTTACTATTCTATATCTTTCCCAGATGCCAATGCAAACAGCATTCCCCAAACTCACTTAACCATGGAACCTTTCCTTTTCTGTTTCTTCTTTCACACTGTGCACATGTGCGTGTTCACCCGTGAAGGCTGGAGTTTGGCATGGCCATCTTCCTCTCTCAGTTTCCACTTTAGTTTTTCATTGTATTTTATTGATTAAAACTGTGCGTGATTGTGTGATGATGGGGGATGACACCTGGACCGTGGTGGCACGGGTCAGAGGACAGCTAGTTGAGTCCATTCTACCCTTTCACCTTTCTGTGGGTTCCAGGGATTAAACTCAGGTTGTCAGGAATGTGCGGCATGCCATTTCCCCACCTTTCGGACTTGTCTTTTGAGATAAGGTCTCTCCCTGAATCTGGAGACTTTTGCTGTGACTGTCTGTCTGTCTGCCAAGCCCGAAGGACCCACCGTTCTCTGCCTTCCCAGCACTGCAGTTGCAGACTGCACCATATTGTCTGTTTCTCACATGGGTGCCGGGAATTGAACTCAGGTCCTCACACCTTGTGCAG
Organism: Ondatra zibethicus; assembly: GCA_004026605.1. NCBI lineage: Eukaryota > Metazoa > Chordata > Mammalia > Rodentia > Cricetidae > Ondatra > Ondatra zibethicus. Next base: position 128,013 of record PVIU01000035.1, on the reverse strand, counting down.
CAGACACTTGACCTCCCCAGCCCTTTAATTTGAGATGAGTTTCAGGAAGCACATTTTAAGAAATACTCTTACATCTCTGGCTTTTTACAGCTAGAGAAACTGAGGCTCAGAAAAGGCCACAGATGGGTTGGAAGTCTGCAAGGACCATGGCAAAGTAAAGATGGAATTTTGACTTCATTACTCCCGTACCCAGTAAGTTTAAGTCACACATCTTTGGAGGCTCCTCTGAGCCACCGCCCATGGGTTCTAAGCTGTGACAGATTAGAATTTAAATTGAAAACAGAGAATCCCACTTGGCTCAGAAGAGCGAAGATGGAAAGCAGAGAGGAGCAGCTTCTCTTGGATGCCTCCAGCTTCGGCACCAGAGAAGTGCAGGGACCGACGGACTGCTTCCTTCTCTGGCATGCCCTTCAGATAGTGTGTTCACTCTGGCTTTCTTCTCCAGGAGCTTCCTCTAACACGAATTCACTGCATCTCCCCTCTCATCCACAGGCCAGATGGGGAGCCGGGTGCTACATAAATGTTTAATTGTCGCACAGTGAAAATATTTGCTTTCTGTAGCCGTAAGCTGCTGAGCGGAGGTAGGGCTGTGGACCGGAGCTGTCAGGCTTCATTCTAATGAGAACAGAAGCGCAGGCTGATTAAATCACATTCCCAGGATGATGGGGGGCACTCGAATAAATGTTTCATATTGTTTGCATGATGCCATCAACAGTAACAGCTGCTTATGTAACCGTTACCGGAACAGCACACCACGCCTTCCCCTGCACGGCAGCTATTTCGCATGACTCTGGAACTTCTCAGACGTGCTGCACTGACACGCTAGGCAATGGAGACATGAGTGAGGGGCAGGGGAAAGCAAGACAGGTAGCGCATTTTTTTTTATAAGCAGTCCCTTTGGAGGTGTCCTGTTGGTCTGGTATACTGCACCTCAACTCACCACCAGAAGAGAGAGGCATTACCATTCTCATTTTACAGATGGGGAAGCTGAGGCCTCTGTAAATGAAGTAACCTACCTGAGGCCCGAGTGTGTGTCTGTCCTCAGCAAGCCACGCAAGACTGACTGAGAACAAAGTGTCGTGTTCATGGGTTCCACACAACTCCTACCCACTGGCAACAATGGGTACCAAAGCAGTCAAGACAAGAGCCAGAGGGCTGTCAAGTCCTTCCGACTGGGTGAGGAGAGCTGATAGGGACCTGAACTCTAGTCCTGAGTCAGCATGTTCTAGCTCTTCACATTGCAAACCAGCTTCTAGTGCCCCCTCATCACTCCGGACAGAGCACCACCCCTCTCATGACGGTAATACCAACAGGCCAGAGAGCCTCCTGGGCCACTTATCCAGCGCTGGGGTTTGTAAGCTGCTCCTTTCTAGACTGCAGTGAGGCCCTTCCTTCTTAAAGATCCAATGGTGCCTCCATGTTGTATGGTGCCCTGGTACAGAGCCTCGCCGGGGTAGGTCACTCTTGTGGGTCTCTCGTCCTCAGAGTCCAGGGTGCCCGAAGTGTCTGTTATTGCTGTTATTGTTAGTATTGTTTGTATTTCAGAACTGAAAAGGAGTTACCTGCATTGCACACACACACACACACACACACACACAGAGAGAGAGAGAGAGAGAGAGAGAGAGAGAGAGAGAGAGTTTTAATATTATCAGTTGCATTAGTGCAGTAAGGCAGGTGCTCTTTCCCTACCGTTAATAACACTGTCATTTTCTAGCTCAATTTGGAAGCGTGACCTTCTCCTCCTTCTCTTGCTTTGTCTTTACAGAAGTTAATAGTAGGACAAAATGAAGGGCGCCAGTTGAGTCACAGGGTCACAAGCATTACTCCTGGATCTGAAAGTCACTGTGCGCTTCAACTTGAACAAGACAATGGCCACTGAGACTCAGTATTAGCAGTCTGTGAAATAGAATGATTAACAGTATCTAGCATTTGGGTGTCAGCATGGTGCCTGAACCTCAGTCTTCAGGGCCTGGTGTGTGTGGGCGCTGATGTTTGTTGGTGTCTGGCTTTCTAGCAGGAAATGGTTCTCTGCCTAGATATCCAGTGCTGCAGTAGGGAGCATGCCTAGAAGGCACTTGCTTACCTGGGCCCTAAGGAAGTTGAAACTGAGAGCTATCTCTCTATCCCAGCTTGCATAAAGAAATGGTCCTCTTTGCCTCAGGGAGCAGGGATCTGTGTAGAACTCACACATGCTCAGCTTTTGCACACTCTAGGAAGAAGGAAGAGTCCTCCTCTTGGTCAGGACATGCACTGTCAAGCCAATGAGTGTCCTAGAAAGCAGGCTCCATGCTCCCTGTGGCTAATGCAAGAAAGCAAGACCCCACAGCTCCAGGGAACGGGTGCACCTGCCAATGGCTGTATGTAGCAGCAGCAGTAGCAACACGTCCTCTGGAAGCCATGGCCTCAGTGAGGTGCTGAGAGACAGCTCTAGAGCCTGCTGCACTATGACTGAACTGACCTCCTACCTTCCTAGCCTTTCCTGTGGCCTCCTAGGAACAGGACAGAAAATCACCAGGTGCAGGACTTGGGCAAGGCACAATTTGCTTAGATACCCTCTTCTTCTATCTCTAGCTACAAGGACCTCATTACTTACCCATGGCTTCCCATGGAATAACCATCTGTCCTCCCAACTAGGAGATGGCCACAGAACTGAATGTATGGGTTCGTTTTTGTCAACTTGACACAGGCTAGAGTCACCTTAGAAGAGGGGACCTCAACTGAGAAAATGCCTCCATCACATTGGCTTGTGGGTAAGTCTGTGGGGGCATCTTCTTGAGTAATGATTGCTGTGGGAAGACCCGGTCCACTGTGGATGGTGCCACCCTTGGACTGGTGATCCTGGATCATGTGAGAAAGCAGACTGAGCATGCTCTGGAGAACAAGTTAGTAAACAGCGCTCCTCCATGGTCTCTGCTTCAGTTCCTGCCTCCAGGTTCCTTCCTTGAGTTCCTTCCCTGCCCTCCCTTCGTGCTGAAATGTAAGCTTTAAGATGACATAGACCCTCTCCTCCCCAGGTTGCTTTTGGTCATTGAGTTTTAGCACAGAATGGAAAGCAAACTGGACCTGCAGTGAGAGTCGACTCTCAGAGCAGCCTGGACAGACTAAGGGCCTGTAAGAGAATTAACTCCTCCCCAGCTCAGAAAGCTCACACCCAAGCCTGGGAGTTCCCAACAGGGACACACAGGGACATGCAGCTGCCCCGTGCCAGGTCTTCACCTGGCCAGTTGATGCTAGGCACTGGGGCTATGCTAAGGCGACACCCTTCCTATTCTCCTACATGATCCCTACTCTTTACCTTCCTCATTCCCCATAAAGCATGCCCAGATGAGTTCCCATCACCCACCCCCTCACATCTGGATCTAATCCCTAAGCCTGAAGCTGCAGGATCCTCCCAGATGAGGCTGATGGTTTGACTTGGAATTCAACATTTCAGGGCATGGTAGAAGAAAGAAAGTAGATGTATTAGGCTTACAAATGTTGCTCCTTTTTGAAAGTCTCACCTTCCTCTTCCACCTGGAGACTCCTCATGCTCCAAGCCATGTTCAAAACTGCCCTTCCCATGCATTTTCTCACACCATGACCTTATGTATGTGATACATGGGCAGCTTCTCAGTTCTTCAGAGGGGAAGGTGGTGTAGCTCAAACAGACCCACATAAGGAAACATTGAGAGGAGGCCTGGAAAGATACATAACAGAAGCATCTGAGGAGATGGTTCCAGGAGAGTGAGGATCCCAGGGCCGAGGACAGGAATGAAGAAGAGTTGTCAGATATCTCAGTGTGGTAGTTTGAATGAAAATGGCCCCATAGGGTCATAGGGAGTGGCACTATTAGGAGGTGTGTCCGTGTTAGAGCAGGTGTGGCTTTGTTGGAGGAATTTGTCACTAGGGGCAGGCTTTTGAGGTCTTAGATGCTCAAACCAGGCCCAGTGTGACATTCTCATCCTGCTCTCTGTGGATCCAGATGTAGAATTCTCAGCTATCTCTCCAGCCTACATTCTGGCATGCTTCCCATCGTGCTGATGATGGACTGAACCTCTGAACTGTAAGCCAGCCCCAATGAAATGTTTTCCTTTACAAGAGCTGCCTTGGTCATGGTGTCTCTTCCCAGGAATAGACACCCTAAAGAAGGCATCAGGTGTGAGATATTGCTTCATCTTCCTCATGAAACCTCATAGGCCACACCACTCAGTCGTGCTTTCTGCATGCGTGCCTCTGCACTGTGACAAATACCCCCGATAGCGCCGGAGGGAGAGAAGCTGACTTCCAGATATGGTTTCAGAGGGTTTTGTAAGCCCACGATTAACCAGTTTTTAAAAAATATATATCAGTGTTGGGTCTTTGGAAAGATAGAGCACGTGCTGGGGAGTAAGAGAGACAGGAAGGGGCTGGAGTCTAGAAGTTTTGTCAAAGACACATCTCTGGTGACCTGCCTTCTTACCACCAAGCCCTAGCCTCCAAATCTCTGCCGTCTCTCTCTCTCTCTCAATAGCCCCTTGGACTGGGCATTCAGTCCTCCCACACAGGGGCCTTTGGGGGCCACTCCAGGTCTAAACAATAGTGTGTGTAAAACTGAACTCATATACAATGTGGCCTCTGCGAGTTTTCAAATTCTTTTTACCCCCAGTTCTGAGTATGGTACTACAGGCCTGAAACACCCTCCGCAATTGGCCTCCCACTGAGCTGCATCTCCAACTCTGGTTTTTATTTTTATGAAAACAGTATGCTGTACCAACTGAATTGGACATCAAGGAACAAATGACCTGATTTGAGCCTGGCAACAGCTCCACCATTCAAGGCTCCATGGTTCTGTCTGCTGTCACATCAGCAGTCACAGGCTGGCTATGTCAGCTGCGGACGTCACAACCTCACACAGCCATCTATAAATCTAAGGGGAAAAGGACAGATATTTCTTTCAGTGCCCTCTGACAGAACCGGGATGGACAGAATCTAGGACCCGACATATGCTGAGCCAGAGGCTTACCTTAGGAAGCCTAGAACCCTGCTGAGTGGGTCCCAGTGGAGCATGGAGCTTTAAGGGGAGAGAAAGGGAAGTGGTCAAAAAGGTTATGGGAGAAAATGTGCAGATTCCGTTCATAGGAGGTGTCCTGGGAATGGCAGCTGAAGCTATATTCTGTGTTTGGGCTGGGTGATGTTGTTATCACAGGATCTTGGTTCTTCCATTAAAAATCTGTGCATTGTCCCAGAGGATCTGAATTTACGCGGTCTCTGCCTCACCCTCCCAGGCTGGCTGAGCTCCTGCAAGCAGGCTTTTCTCCACTCCTGGTCCCTCCATGCCCAGCCAGAAAAATGGATTCCAATTAAGGCACTTGAAGAAGGCAGACTCCTTTCACATGCAGTTGGGCTGGGAAGTGAAGCGTGATGCTTTCCAGTTCAGTGCAAGCCAGGAGGCTTCGCCGCCGCCGCCGCCGCTGCTGCTGCTGCTGCTGCTGGTAGTACCTAGGTTGCCCCCTTCCAGTGCTCTATACCCTTGGGGGTTGTAGACACCCACTCAAGTCCTTGCAGAACCCTAGCTGGGACTCCAGAAGGCACAGCACGACCAGAACACAGCTTGACCTTCCTTTCCTCTCCAGTGGTGTGGTGCAGCAATCCCAGGAAAGAGGTGGGGGAGCAAGCTGGGGAAGCCTCTCCTATCCTCTACCTGCCAGCTCAACTCTCCCTCAGAAGAGAAGTTTCCAGCAAGTCACTTCAGGCCAGGAAGGAACATCTCACCTCCACCCCATCCCCAGTGGGGGAGGTCTATGAACACGAATGATGAATCCCTTCTCATCCAAGCTTGAACACAAATGGTCCAAGCATTCCCTTCTCATTCAAGCTCCCAGGGTAGGGACCCTGGAAGTCTGAAGCTCTGCTTGAGTTTCTTTAGGTCACCAAGTGTCAACCAAGGCTGGGTTCCTGGCCTCTGAGGCATTTGAGCCAGGCAGTCCTGCCTGGTTTTGTCACTTTCCCACAGAACTCAGAGATCTGTGTCTATCCTCTCCGGTCCACCAGTCTCTTCCCTCTCCTTTCTTTCCATGTGAAAAGCCATCTGGCTTTTCCGCCTCTACCCCAGGTCCCCTCGCCCTGCTTCCTCCAGGACAGCTGCCCACTCTCTTCTGAGGCTCTTGCCTGGCAGGTTGGTGAGTACATATTCACACAATACAGGATTTTACCTAAATCCTTTTCTTTTCTTTAAAAGATTTAAACCCATTCTAAACAGCCAGGTACTGAGAATATAGGTTTCCTTTGCATGTAAGGTAGGCAGGGAGTTCTGTGGAAACAGCAGTATAGCTTGAGATCTGGATCTATCTTGAACCCAAGTCCTAGCAGCTGAGAGGTTCTCTCCTTCCCTTCCAAAAAACAGAATCCTTTCTACACTCATATGTATGAATCCCATCTGTCCCAACAGGCATTGATTTCAGGCGTTTCCTAGGAAAAGACTAGTTGTAGCAAAACCACTCAGAGGAGATGACATATGCACAGTATTTGGAAGGATGCCCGACACCTGACTGCTCCTCATTTACTACGTATTTAGTGAGTGAATCATTGATTATTCAAAAAAGAAAAACCAGTGGACGCACTAAGCGTATGGCTGGAAGCTGGCACTTTTAAGACACAGGGATTTGTGGTTTCAGAGAATATAAGTCCATATATAATAATGAGGTTCTGGTGACGTAAGAACCAGCTCAAACCCAGAGTGAACCAATCCAAAGCCACGATTTGATGCTAGCTAAAAAGAACGCTGCCTTACCCTAAGGACCTCCTATGACAACATGCAGTGAGTCACATTCAAAGGGACGACTTTGAACCAGGCTCTTCACCTGTGTGTGTTATTGTTATTCTTCTTGTTGTTGCTGTTAATATTATTTCTTCACAACAACCCTGTGATGCCAGAACCAATCTTTCCCTTTTACAGATGGGAAAACTATTTCATTAGAAAGATGGACATTGTTGGTATAGCCACACAAATAAATATGAGATAAACTCTCCCTGAAGAAAAAGAATTGGGATATATAATGGGGGTAAAAGCAAAGTGGTAAACCAGGGATTCAGGAGACTGAGGCAGGAGGATTTTAGTTGCACAATGGGAGGCATTTTTTTTCCAAAAATTTAATTTCATTTTACATTCCAGCCACAGTTCTCTCCCCACCCCTCCTTCTGTCCCCTGCCTCCCTGCCCCAAACCCCCAATCCACTCCTCCCAGTGGGTAAGAGCTCCCATGGAAGTCATCAAAGCCTGGCACATTAAGTTGGGGCAGAATCAAGCCTTCCCCGTACCCCCAGCATTAAGGCTGAGCATGGCATCCCACCATAAGGAATGGAGTATTCACCAATTTGATTATGGGGGAAGCCCAGTTTAGGTACCCAGTGAGAGGCTTTTTAAAAAAGAGACAATTGATCTGAGATCTCAATGATAAATAAGTGTTAAATAAGGGCTGGCAGAGGGAAATTTTCTCAGTGGCTCTCTATCTCAGGTGCAGGATATAAACCTCCTGGGAAACCATGACCTAGGTATGTGTCAGTCCAACTAAATGGGTAGAACCTGGACGTCTGTGTTTGTTTTTTTTTTCTCCACATTTCATTTTTTATTATTGCATTATAAATAGTACCATTCAAAATTTCCACCTCCTCCGCTCCTCCCATTTCCCTCCCGCTTCCCCACTCCCCCTCCCTTTTTCCCCTCCAGTCCTAAGAGAGGGCAGGTTACCCTGCCCTGTGGGAAGCCCAAGGCCCTCTCGCCTCCATCCAGGCCTAGGAAGGTGTGAATCCAAACTGACTAGGATCCCAATGTGATCGAAACAGACTCTCTGAATATGACTGACAATGGGGACTGACTGGACGTCTGTGTTTGTAAAGTAACTGTTTAGATTAGTATGCAGAGTGGAGATTCTCACCAGGGCATCTTCATTCATAAGATGTGTTTTGACACTTTATGGATGTTCACACAGGTTATCCCACTGAGATGGGCCAAACTGTAAGTCCAAAGCTCATACATTTGCTGATTATACACAGCACTAATAGTTACTGCGTAAACCATCAGCATTGCTGGTCCTCTCACCAGCTCTGCTTCAGATGGCAGCCTGGGTCCAAATTCGAAGGAAGGAAGGAAGGAAGGAAGGAAGGAAGGAAGGAAGGAAGGAAGGAAGGAAGGAAGCACTTGGTGAGGGCTTCTGCTACCACACACTATACTAAAGGCTGTGGTTGGTTCCATTTTATTTTTGAAAACTCAGAGAAAGTAGTGTGACACTGTTATTTTACAGATGAGAAATTTGAGCCTCAGAGCAAGGTATCAGTTTCCCCCGGGTCTTGTGGCTCAGGGGGACAGCTGGAGGACTCCTTCCACTCCCCAGCTGTAGAGTCCACACTCTTTCCTGTGACCTCTGCATCTCCATCAAACATGCCACCCACTGGTCTCATTACTTATCCCCTGCCTGGCTGACTGGTGGTGGATTCTAGGGTTTTGATCTGTAGATTGTCGGCTGTAAGCAGGGTAATTCAGTGGAGGAGGGACTAAAGAGTCGTGCTGTCTAAATTCATACCCTGCTTGTGTTCTGTGGGTTCTCAAACTATTTGTGGTATTTGAATTTGTTTTTGTCTCCCCATGTTGTATGGGGATAATAGAGCAGAGCCTCTGGAGGCTTCCTGAAGTGAGCTAACAGTGGATAGGTTAGAGAGAGGAAAGGGCATGCAGATTTATCTAGCACATAAAGTCACAGGAGAACAGCTACCAAATGCCCCAGTGAGGCTCAGATGCCACGCTGGTTAGTGATCTCTTCACCATAACCACAGCAACTGGCAGAAAAGGTGTACTTTGGCTCACTATTTCAGAGGACTCCAGTCCATCATGGCAGAGAAGCCACATGGAATAGTTTAGTGTGCCAGGCTTTTTTTTTGGGTCACCAAGAAGCTACCAAATCATGACACAGGAACATATTGTTAGTTACGAATGTTCAGCCTTATCTTAGCTCTTATTTTAATCTGTTTCAAGTTGTCTACATTTTGCCTCAGGGCCTTTTAACCTTTCTTTCTGTATATTCTACTTTCTTGCTGTCTCCATGGCTGGTTGGTGGCTGCCTGGTTTCTGCCCCCTAGCATATCCCTCTCTTTCCCCCTTGACCTCTTCTCCTTCTTCTTTCTCAAATCTAGATTTCTCCTCCTACTTATTCTCTCTGCCCACCAGCCTCACCTTTTCCTCCCCTGCCTTGCTATTGGCTGTTCAGCTTTTTGTTAGACCAATCAGGTGCCTTAGGCAGGCAAGACACACATATTTACATAATTAAACAAATGTCGCACAAACAAATGTAGCACATCTTTACATTGTTAACAAAGGCAGCAGAAACTAATGTAACACACCTTCACACAGTTAAAGTAGTAGTCCTCAGAATAAACAAATGTAACACATCTTTGCCTAGTTAAAATATAATATTCCGGGGCTAGAGAGATAGCTCAGTGGTTAAGAGCACTGGCTGCTCTTCCAGAGGTCCTGAGTTCGATTCCCAGCAACCACATGGTGGCTCACAACCATCTGTAATGATATCTGGCGCCCTCTTCTGGCGTGCGGGCATACATGGAGGCAGAATGTTGTATACATAATAAATAAATCTTAAAAATAAATAAATAAAATATAATATAATATTCCACAACAGCTTAGCCCACGGTGACAGGAGTGTATGGCAGAGGCTATTCACATCACTGTGGACTGGGAAGCAGAGAAGGCTATGGGAAACATGGCCAGCATAAACCCCAGTGACTCTCTTCCGCCAGCTCGGCCCCACCATTGTGAAGGTTCCAGAGCCTCCAGCACCATCCACTGGAGGACATTTCAGATCCACACCACAGCAGGTGTTTATATAGAGCTTCCTGTGTAGTTGAGAGCACTAGAGGAAGATGGACCAGGCAGGGGTGCCGTGTGAATGACTAGACCGAGACAGGCCAGTCTGTGAACAAACCAGGGAAGGTAAGAGGTAGAACTTCCCTATGAATGAAGATTGACTTCTGTCATTGTGCTTTATTCTTTGACAATTCCATAACTTCGTACAATGAATTTTGTTCATTTACATCCCCATTACCTTCTTATTCCCTCCTTCTGCCGAAGCCCTTTCTCTTCCTAAGAAACTCCCTCCTGCCTTTATATGTGGTCTCTCTGTATGTGTGGTCTGTTGAGGTTGATTAGGATTGCTTACATGAGCATGATAAGGGGGTGGGGTGGGTTGTTTACTGGAGCATGGGTCATTCGTCAGGGGCTACACCACTGAAGAAAATGACTCCCCCATCCCCACCAACTGTTAACTGCCAAGAGATGGTAGTGCCTCATGACTCACCCCCACCTATGACGTGAACAAAAGGTTGTTGACCTTTTGCATAGATGGAGGGTCTCAGGTTTGCACTCAGGGTTAATCTTGAAGAATAGTTGGAATGTCTTCCTGTGTGTCTTAGTGTTTCTATTGCTGTAATGAAACACCATGACCAAAATGCAAGTTGGAAAGGAAAGGGTTTATTTGGCTTGGAGGAAGTCAGGGCAGGAACTCAAGCAAGACTGGAACCTGGAGGCAGGAACTGATGCAGAGGCCATGGAGGGGAGCTGCTTACTGGCTTGCTTGCTCTGACTTGTTCAGCCTGCTTTCTTGTAGAATTCAGGACCACCAGCCATCATGGGCTGAACCCTTCCACACTGATCACTAATTGAGGAAATGCCTTACAGCTGGATCTCGTTGAGGCATTTCCTCCACTCTGATGACTCTAGCTTGTATCAAGTTGACAAACAAAACCAGTCAGTACACTGGGTGTGAGGGACAACTTCTGGTTCTCTGGAATCTTCCCTGTGTTTGATAAAAAAAGATTCCTAGGAAGGGTTTAAGATAGCTGCATTTCTTTTTAAGATCCTTATGTGAGTCATACAAGAAAGTCTGTTTCTGTGCCTATCAAGAGAGAGAGAATAAAGAGGTGGCAGAGGAGGGGTGAAGAAGATAGGAGACCCTGACTCCAAGACCTAAGAAACATGGGGTGACCAGGAAATTAAAATGACAAACCTCCTCCAAGAACAGACTAGAAAAAAGTGCCCAGCTCCTAGTACTCCCTACACACCAAGCAATGGGGGCCTGTCTGGGCGAAAAGAGCCAACAACAGCCAGTTCCACTGAAGACCAGCAGAGGGAGGCACAGGCCATACGCTGGCCAAGGTCTACACATCAGCCTAGCTTTTTCATGAAGGGATTTTACTGAAGTCTAGACTCCCGCTTTCTGTGTCTTCTTGCTCTGCCTACAGGGAAGAGTCTTGGATTAACCATGGACAGATGCCACCCTTCCCCACCCCGAGGTGTTGTTCCAGAGTGACACCAACAGAGTCTAGCGTTAATTGAATACTGATGATACTCAAGGCACCATTCAAAACATGTGTTCATGTGTGCATGTACATACGTATGCGTGTGCGAGTGTGTATGTGTGTTTACAGCAAATGCAGTAAGACACTAACATTGGAGGCCTCTAACACCCACTCACCCCTCCCTGAGGTGGATATCTTTTAGCCTGCTTTAAAACTTTCCTTCGAACCAGAGTTCGAACAGACAACTCTTGCTTCCATGTTCCTGTGGCCTCATATGCCACATAGAAGAGGTCATTGTTCCTGTTGGCAAGTTTGTGAGGCCAGGAGTTGATCTGGGTGCACAGTGCAGAAAGAAGAAGTGCCAGGCTAGCTGAAAGTTCTGGTTCTGACTGGTTATGCCTTGATGCCTCTTACCTACCCCTTGTAGACTCGGAAATGAGAAGCCTTGCCCATCTGTCCTGCCTGTGTGTCTCTAGGAGAACTAAGCAAGGACCCCTGTGCATGAGCAGAGTCCAGTGCTCAGAGGCTGTGGTTCACAGAGAACATTTGGAAGGTGCATGTTCTTTCAAGAACTGGTACCCAAAAGGCTCCTTCATCCCTACATCTCCTGACTGTTTCTCCCTCTGTCATCTGAGCTAGGCTACCTACACTTCCTGGGCGCGCGCACACACACACACACACTCACACACACTAAGCCAGACTCTGAGGCTAGGGCTGTCCCTCCACCTCAGTCTTGCACCTTCTCTGGCCCTCACTCCTCACAAGCAGTCACTGGTGAAGCCCTGACTGAACCCCAGTTTTATGTAAAGTAAGAATCTAGCTTCTGGCTGCACTGCAGAACTCTGAAGTGAGCACAGGGTAGGTGTGAGTTCCTGCATTTCCCCAAGCTTCATTTGGGAATGAAAGCCCAAGTCACTGCTGTAGACAAAGAGAAGAGGAAACAGAATTCTACAACAATCAATTAAAGTAAGTGGAAGGGAAGGGTGAGCCATTATGCAAATAAGCCTGGTCACTCAAGACTTAATTGACAGGCGGTAATGTCGGGAGCAGGTGAAGAATGTTCAATACTGGGCAAAGGCCTCATCTTCAGAGGTCGGCAGGCCTCCTACTGGGTCACAGGAGCAGTCACTAGGCTTGTGGCCAGAATTGTGAAGTCCACCTTTCCTACTCAGTGACCCTCAATCTTCTTGGGACTCCAAAGGCTCTGAAGGGCAGGTGACCAGGTTGCACGCTGGCACTGATTCAGTACAACATCTGGTAGGGAGCAGAGAATCTGCGCGTGTCAGCACATTCCCGGGCATGTAAGGCATTCACAAATGTGAATGTGAGCATACAGGTATGTTCACATACATTAGTGTGAACATGTAGATGTGCTGGAAGACTTCCAGATCATGAATTTGCCTATAGGCCTTTTCCTTCACAGCCAGAGGACCAGACTAAATATAAAAAAAATCATCACCTGGCCAGCTCCCTAGAACCCACAAGCTTCCCAGAGCCTTTGTTCCTTCAACACACACACACACACACCTGCTTTCAAGGTGCATCTGCAGGAGGGAAGAGATGCTTCCTCACCCTTGGTTAGGTTCACAGCTGAGGCATCAGACAGAGTAAAAGGAGAAAACCACAGCTTCTTAATATTGTTTCAAGAGTCAAGACCTAAAGCAGCAGGGAAAGCGGAGCGTCCTTATGGCAATCATGATATGAAGACTTGTGATTTGAAAAAAGGGGCTATGATTTAGTGGTTTCAAAGAGGACTCTTCTAGGCCTGTTTGGCCGAGTACTCCTGTGTCTCTGCATCTTCCGTGATAGAGACCCTTTCCTGAGGGTTGCAAAGGGAGGTTGCCTCTTCAGAAAGAATATTAAGACTCACCTCCTAGTAAAGAGCTGACAGTCCTTCATGGCCAGCTTCCAAGGAGGAGGATGGGAGAAGGCTGCAGGGTGGCTTTGCTTCTGCAGTCTTCTCAAATGCCAAGGGCTAAGGCATCCTGCTGCCCTGTGTATGGGCCTTCCACATGCCAGCTATTCACAGCTGTAAGTACATGTTCAATAAGGCTAACTACGCAGAAGCCTCTGTAGAACCCTGATCAAGCGCTCAGAGGCAGAGGAAGAACACACAACCAATCAGAGGAAGAAAGCCCAGATGTGAAGCCAGATGGAGGACTTGAAAAGCGCTGACAGATGTCAAACCTCAACAAACTAACTTAGGCGGAGGGAGGGCTGGAAAGACCACGGTCTTTCAGCACCGGCTCTGGGATGAGACCTAAGTGGCCACTCTGGACAGGGACCATGGCTGGAGGTAGTCCCTTATCCCTGGCCCTTGCTCTGTCTCTTCTCACTCTTAGCTGTATCAAAAGGAGAGTGAGGCTCTTATCAACTTGGACTATATGGCACCCCTCCTCCCCAGTCCTCTGCTACTCTGCCAAGCTCCGAAATTGCTTCCTTTGATCCCTGAGAGAACTTCTTTCGTTTGTTTTTCAGTGTTCTTGGATCTGCCCAGCTTAAAGCCTTTGCAAGGCTGCCTTTACTCCCATATGAGCCCCAGCCCTTCCTCCCCCTGATGATGCCTGGTGATGATGTTGCAGTCCCACTGGTCCCTCATCCTCTTCTCTTGAGAGGAGGTGCATAACATTCCAAAGCCACCCACACTCCTTGCCACCCTAGGTCTTTGCACAGCCAGCCCCTTGCTCTTGGGCACTCCTGCCCCACCTGTTTCTTCTTCTCATCTGTGGGAGGGCTGCCACAGGAGCCTCTTCCGTCAGCATCCTGCACTGAGCAGTACACTGTGGGGTCTCACATGTCCGTGGTGTACTTCTGTATAGCCTTCGACATGGTCCCTACTGCACTGACCCCTTGGGTCCCTTTCACAATGCCCAGCACTCCTACTTTGTCGTCTATATCCTCCCAATATTCTATCTGAAGGGAAACTTTTGGTCCACCGAGGTTCTAGCAGTGGGATGAAATGCCGTGAATTAATTGGCCATAGAGAGATGAACACGAGGGGAACTAGCTTTGTTCACATGCATTGTGGAGTTTAAAGAGCTGGGGTGGGAGTTTATATATCAATGAGATGAAAAGAGGGTGGGCTGGGCTTTCAGTGGGATAGTTTAAGGCTTCCAAGTTTCTTGGAAGGTGAAGGTATTTTAAAAAAATCTTTTCTATCTGGAGATGTCCTGGGAGAAGAATTATGGCATTACTAAACCAAAATGCTTGAACCTGGCTACCGTAGGAAGAAGAAGCATTTTAACTAGCTATCGGTTTTAGAAATCAGTGTCCCTCATGACACTGGTTCTAATGAAAGTCCTTGACCGTGTCACTTCGTGGTAGATGATTAGGAGAGAGCATGCAATAAAGAAGAGAGAGATCATAAGGCAAGACAGACAGACAGACAGGAGGGGTTGTTGGTCTTGTTCCCTTTAAGCCAACCCTCATTAGAGAATAAGCTTAGGGTCCCATGAGAACTCCCTCAATCTGTTTCAAGAACAGTACACTGACACTGAATGACCCAGTTAACACACCTTAAGGTCCCACCAGGTCTCACATCGTCACATGGGGACCAAGCTCCCACCACAGGAAGTCACTGGGGAACAGCCACATCTAAAGAACAGTAGCAACTGAGTTCCAGAGATGCCACCCTGGACAGAAAGGAGAACCTTGGGCGAGAGGCTCACCCACAGCTCCTGTACCTCCGAGTCCTTGCCTTAAAACAGCCTCCACGCCACCTCGGTGTCTTCTCCCTGTCATTGTCACACTCGGGGAACTCTGTCCTGAGGTAGGAAGCTGCCTTCACTGCTTAGAGCCTGGAGCCTTGAGAGCTCACACTGCTCCCCCTGGGGACCACAGCCACCCTGCAAGAGTGGGAGAGCATGCATCCTTTGCCTTGAGGTGAGCCAAACCCTGGGGTGCCACCAAGCGTCCTGGAGTCCGTGCCCCGTGTCCTTTCCTACACCTTAGTGGCTTCTGCTGAAAGCACTCTGTCTGTGTACCATTGCCCAGTGTCTACTCAGGTCTGTACTAGGACTCCAATGTGGTTTGTCTCCTCCAAAACGCACATGAAGCCTAATTCCCATTTTGACATATCAAGAGCCAGGATCAGGTGAGGCCATTAAGAGGTGATTAGAAAAAGGTCCTCATGAGTGGGCTAATCATTCTTGGGATTGATGGGCCCTGCGGGGCTGCCATGCAGTCTAGTTAATTCCCTCCAACACTCTGTCTCTCCCCTTGTGGTACTTGGTCACAGGACACTATCCGCAAGAAGTTTATCACTGTATAAGGTCCTTTGGCCTTTGAATCATCAGACAAAATAAGCCTCTTGCCTTTATAACAATCTGTGGTGGTGTGTTATCAACAAAAGAAAACGAACTCAGAGAACCCGTGTGTCGCTGCTGGAACTCCCTTTGTCCCCTTCACCCCCAAGATGCGAAGAGCAGAGAGCAGCAGGCCTGAAGCAACATGAGGCAATTGCAGTGATTTCTGGAGCACTGGGTCCCTTCCACTTCCACCCATCACTGCTTCTTGTGTTTCTCTGCCTCTTGTAGTTCTCTTTCTACTTCTTCTGTCCCTTTCAGGAGCCATGGGAGCTGGGGAAAAGGTATTTAGCATCTCCAATGTAGACCCAAGAACCAATCAGGAGCCCTTGACTCCCTCTCCCCTTCTTCTGCTCCCTGCTCCCCGCCCCATGCTGCCAGATGGAAGCAAGAAGGAATTTTAATCTCACAAACTACAGCTCTGTGAAGCTCAGAAATCAGGCAGGTGCAGGTGAAGGATGAAGCTGCAGCCTTGGCCTCATGCCCAGGCCCTGGGACACCTTTGAAGAAGGTTCCTGTGCCACCTGCCACTACAGCTCCCTCCCAGACCATGTCAGGGAAGCCTGGCATGATATGTGAGGGCAAGGGCCACTTGGCTTCTGTCCATCTGTCACTTCTGGCTGATTCTCAATAAGAGGCTTGCAGCTTGCTGGTGTGAGAGGCAGGGAGTCAGGTTTGACTGTGTCGAGAGGCCTGCCTAAGCTAAGCTTCCAGTGCGAGCAGTGAAGGCTGCTCAGGGGAATGCTGGGTCTGGGGGGAAGTACCCCTCAGTGTTTCTGGGATGGATCAGCTGCAATGACAGGGCAAGCCCCAGGGACTTACAGTCACTTCCCCCTTGCAGGCTTTCAGCTCCAACCCATAGTTCTATCATACAAGGGTACCCCCCTGGGGCCATCTCCCAGGTGACTGGCCCAATAGCCAGCCCACCGGTCTGCAGGTGAACCTGGAGGGCCTCTAGTCCTGGGAACAGCCCCTCCCTTCTTTCACACGGCTAGGCTTTGCCTGACTATGCACAGAGAATAATCAGGGTGTCACAGGCCACCGGGTATCTCCCCTACAAGTCTTCTGTTTGATGGGGGAAGAGCCACTAGCCAATCACATCAAGTTGGGGTGTGGCTACTGGGACCCCAGGTAGAAAATCGGGAGAACTCAGGTATGCTCTCTCTCCATGCGGTGTCCGCCAGAGGGATTGGATCGCGACTTTGGTAGAGTGAGCTCCCCTTTTTCCTTTCATTAAAAATACCTGTTTCTATTGAGCTAGCTTGGTTATTGATTTGTGCCGACTTGATAATTCGTCATCACTGTTGATGTCATAATTCCAATTCTAACACTTCAGAATGTGACCATGCTAATAGTATCGATGAAGAGATAGTTAGGCATGGGGCAAGATAGCTCAGTTGATAGCTTAGACCCCAATTCAATCCCCCAGAAACCGTGGGGAGAAGGGGGAAGCTGGGGGTTGAGGGATGTGCTTACAATTCCATCACTAGAGAGGTGGAGACAGGTGGAGCCCTAGGGTTCACTCATCAGGCTGCCTGTCCTCTTTGGAGAGTTCCAGGTCAATGAGAGATTCTGTCCCAAAAAAAACACAGTGAATGACACCTTCATTGACCTATGGTCTCCACATGCACACACATGTGTACCTGCAACAAGAGCACATGTGCACATGCTCACATGCGCATATACATGCATACGCAAAAGGCAGTCAAGTTAAAATGAAGCCATTAGGGTGGGACTGGTACTGGTGTCCTTTTCAAACAAATTAGAAGGCAATGCACATACAGCATGAGGAAACCCTGGGACTCTAAGAGATTGCTATCTGTAAGCTGGAAAAGAGGCCCGAGAAAGGAATCACCCACACACTGAACTGCCTTGTACCTCAGAACTGCGAGACAAGGCAATGGCTGTTGGTAAGCCATCCTGCAGTGATATTTGTGATGTGTGCCTGAACAACCTATTACAAGGGATCAGATAACATAGAAAACAAAGAGAACTGTTCTACATCAAGGCTCAGTTATTTTACAGATTCGTGCACTGGGGGCTGGCCTGGAGGCTGAGGACCTTCCCCCAAAGTCACCTAGCATCTTAAAAGAAAAGAGAAACTAAAGTAAACTGACTTCTGGATGAGACCACTTCCTTCGGAGGTCCCACGGGTATCAGGATGCTGAGCAGACAGATGGACGTGGCTTCATAGAGAGTTTGTTTTTGTTCAAATGACAAAACTGCAGCTGAGTGTGCATAATATAAAACAAGACAGTTAATTTCTGTCAAAGATAAAATTATCCCCTCACTATTTAACAAAACACTGCCCATAGCACTGTTGAAACATGGAAGAGACTGCCTCTGAAACAGGACTGTGTGCTCCAAGGCCCCCCACTGGGTTTCTTTTTGTTTTTTTCTTTCTCATTTTGTTTTTCTTTTTCTTTTTTTATTTTTCATTCAAAAATTTACACTTCCTCCCCTTCTCCCATTCCCCTCTTGCTACTCCACTAACCCTCCTCCCTCCCCCTCCATCCTTAAGAGAGGGCAGGGTACCCTGCCCTGTGGGAAGTCCAAGGTCCTCCCCCATCCATCCCGGCCTAAGAAGGTATGCATCCAAATAGACTAGGAACCCAAAAAGCCAATACATGCAGAAGAGACAGGTCCCAGTGCCATTATCGATGGCTTCTCAGTCCACCCCCATTGGTAGCCACATTCAGAGAGTACGGTTTGATCACATGCTCATTCAGTCCCGGTCCAGCTGGATTTGCTGAGACAGGAACACTGTCTCAGTGGGTGGACCAACCCCTCGCGGTCCTGAATTCCTTCCTCATCTTCTCCTTCCTTCTGCTCTTCAACTGAACCTTGGGAGCTCAGTCCATTGCTCTGATGTGGATGTGGG
This sequence comes from Ondatra zibethicus, assembly GCA_004026605.1. Taxonomy (NCBI): domain Eukaryota; kingdom Metazoa; phylum Chordata; class Mammalia; order Rodentia; family Cricetidae; genus Ondatra; species Ondatra zibethicus. The sequence continues at coordinate 109,510 of PVIU01000035.1, read as the reverse complement.
TCTCTGTCTCTATCTCCATCCATAGGATGAAATGTCTATGGTGATATTCAAGATATTCATCAGTGTGACTATAGGACAAGGCCAGTCAGTTCAGGCACCCTCTCCTCTGCTGCCCAAGGACCTAGCTGGGGACATCCCCGTGGACATTTGGGATCTCCTCTAGAGCAAAGTCTCTTGCCACCCCTAAAATGGCTCCCTTAATGTAGATATCTTCTTCCCTGCTCCTATATCCACCCTACCTCCATCTCCAACCTCCCACTCCCCCAAGCTCTCCCCAGTCCTTCCCTTCTCCTTTCCCCCTCCCCTTCCCCTTCCCCCACCCCAGCCCTACGTCCACCCCCGTGCTCCCAACTTTTGCCCGGTGATCTTGTTTGTTTCCAATTTCCAGGAGGATCTATGTATGTTTTTCTTTGGGTTCAACTTGCTATTTGGCTTCTCTAGGCTTCTGAACTATAGGCTTAATGTCCTTTATTTATGGCTAGAGTCCACTAATGAGTGATTACATACCATATTCATCTTTTTGGGTCTGGGTTATCTCACTTAGGATAGTGTTTTTTATTTCCATCCATTTGCATGCAAATTCAAGATGTCATTGTTTTTTACCACTGAGTAGTACTCTAATGTGTATATATTCCACACTTTCTTTATCCATTCTTCCATTGAGGGGCATCTAGGTTGTTTCCAGGTTCTGGCTATTACAAATAATGCTGTTATGAACATAGTTGCACAAATGCTTTTGTAGTATGATTGGGCATCTCTTGGGTATATTCCCAAGAGTGGTACTGCTGGATCCTGAGGTAGGTTGATTCCCAATTTCCTGAGAAACCACCACACTGATTTCCAAAGTGGTTGCACAAGTCTGCATTCCCACCAGCAATGGATGAGTGTTCCCCTTACTCCATATCCTCTCCAGCATAGGCTATCATTTGTGTTTTTGATTTTAGCCATTCTGACAGGTATAAGATGGTATCTCAAAGTTGTTTTGATTTGCATTTCCCTGATCGCTAAGGAAGTTGAACATGACCTTAAGTATCTTTTGGCCATCTGAACTTCTTCTGTTGAGAATTCTCTGTTCAGATCATTAGCCTATTCTTAATTGGGTTATTTAGAATTTTAATGTCTAGTTTCTTGAGTTCTTTATATATTTCGGAGATCAGACCTTTGCCTGATGGGCTGGTGAAGATCTTCTCCCATTCAGTAGGATGCCTTTTTGTCTTAATGACTGTGTCCTCTGCTTTACAGAAGCTTCTCAGTTTCAGGAGGTCCCATTTATTCATTGTTGCTCTTATTGTCTGTGCCAATGGGGTTATACATAGGAAGTGGTCTCCTGTGCCCAGGTATTGCAGGCTACTTCCCACTTTCTCTTCTATCAGGTTCACTGTGGTCAAATTTATATTGAGGTCTTTAATCCATTTGGACTTGATTTTTGTGCATGGTGATAGATCTATTTTCATTCTCCTACAGGTTGACATCCAGTTATGCCAGCACCATTTGTTAAAGATGCCTTCTTTCTTCCATTGTATAATTTTAGCTTTGTAAATATGAGGTGTTCATAGGTTTGTAGATTAATATCCGGATCTTCAATTCGATTCCATTGGTCAACGTCTCTGATTTTGTGCCAATACCAAGCTGTTTTCAATACTGTAACTCTGTAATAGAGGTTGAAGTCAGGGATGGTAATGCCTCCAGAAGTTCCTTTATTGTATAGGATTGTTTTGGCTATCCTGGGCTTTTTGTTTTTCCATATAAAGTTAGTTATTGTTCTCTTAATGTCTATGAAGAATTTTGTTGGGATTTTGATGGGGATTGCATTGAATCTATAGATTGCCTTTGGTAGAATTGCCATTTTTACTATATTGATCCTACCAATCCAGGAGCTTGGGAGATCCTTCCATTTTCTGGTATCCTCTTCAGTTTCTTTTTTCAAGGCCTTAAAGTTAAGTTCTTGTCAAATAGATCTTTCACTTCCGTAGTTAGTGTTACCCCAAGATACTTTATGCTATTTGTGGCTATTGTGAAAGGTGATGTTTCTTTGATTTTCCTCTCTGCTTCTTTATCCTTTGTGTATGGGAGGGCTACTGATTTTTTTGAGTTGATCTTGTATCCTGCCACATCACTGAAGGTATTTATCAGTTGTAGGAGTTCTTTGGTAGAGTTTTTGGGGTCACTTATGTACACTATCATATCATCTGCAAATAACAAAAGTTTGACTTCTTCCCTTCCAATTCGAATCCCCTTGATCTCCTTATGTTGTCTTATAGCTATTGCTAGAACTTCAAGCACTATATTGAAGAGATATGGAGAGAGTGGACAGCCTTGTCTTGTTTCTGATTTTAGTGGAATATCTTTGAGTTTCTCTCCATTTAATTTGAGGTTAGCTGTCGGCTTGCTGTATATTGCTTTCATTATATTTAGATATGATCCTTGTATCCCTAATCTCTCCAAGACCTTTATCATAAAGGGGTGTTGAATTTTGTCAAGTGCTTTTTCAGCATCTAATGAAATGGTCATATGTTTTTTTTTCTTTCAGTTTATTTATATGATGGATTACATTGATAGATTTTCGTATGTTGAACCGGCCCTGCATCTCTGTAATGAAGCCTACTTGATCATAATGGATGATTTTTTTGATGTGTTCTTGGATTCGGTTTGCCAGTATCTTATTGAGAATTTTTGCATCAATGTTCATGAGTAAGAATGGTCTGTAATTCTCTTTCTTGGTTGCATCTTTGTGTGGTTTTGGTATCAGGGTAACTGTAGCTTCATAAAAAGAGTTTATCAATGACTCTCTGTTTCTATTATGTGAAATACATTAAGGAGTATAGGTATTAGCTCTTCTTGGAAGTTCTAGTAGAATTCTGCATTAAAACCATCTGGTCCTGGACTTTTTTTTGGTTGGGAGGTTTTTGATGACAGCTTCTATTTCCTTGCGACTTATAGGTCTATTTAAATTGTTCACCTGGTCTTGATTTAATTTTGGTATATGGTACTTATCTAAAAAACTGTCCATTTCTTTTACATTTTCCAATTTTGTGGCATACAGATCTTTTGTAGTAAGACTTAATGATTCTCTGAATTTCCTCAGTATCTGTTGTTATGTCCCCCTTTTCATTTCTGATCTTGTTAATTTGAGTGTTCTTTCCCTGCCTTTTGATTAGTTTGGATAGGGGTTTGTCGATCTTGTTGATTTTCTCAAGGAACCAGCTCTTTGTTTCATTGATTCTTTGGATTGTTTTCTGTGTCTCTATTTTGTTGATTTCAGCCCTCAGTTTGATTATTTCCAGTCTTCTACTCCTCCTGGGTGAGTCTGCTTCTTTTTTTTTCTAGAGCTTTCAGGTGTGCTGTTAAGTCACTAATGTGTGCTTTCTCCATTTTCTTTATGTGGGCACTAAGTGCTATGAATTTTCCTCTTAGCACTGCTTTCATAGTGTCCCATAGGTTTGGGTATGTTGTGTCTTTATTTTCGTTGAATTCACGGAAGACTTTAATTTCTTTCTTTATTTCTTCCTTGACCCAGGGGTGGTTCAGGAGCAGGTGTCTGCTCAGTTTCCATGAGTTTGTAGGCTTTCTGGGGGTGGAATTGTTGCTAAATTCTAACTTTACTCCATGGTGATCCGATAAGACACAGGTGGTTACTCCAATTTTTTTGTATCCGTGGATGTTTCCTTTGTTACTGAGTATGTGATCAATTTTCGAGAAGGTTCCATGAGATGCTGAGAAGAAGGTATATTCTTTACTATTTGGGTGTAATGTTCTATAGATGTCTATTAAGTACATTTGATTCATTACATCTGTTAGTTCTCGTATTTCTCTGTTAAGTTTCTGTCTGGTTGAGAAAGGTGAGAGAGGAGTGTTGAAATCTCCTACTATTAATGTGTGGGGTTTGATGCGTGCTTTGAGTTCTAGTAATGTTTCTTTTACATATGTGGGTGCTTTTATATTAGGGGCATATATATTCAGGATTGAGACTTCATCCTGATGAATTGTTCCTGTTATTAGTATAAAGGGTCCATCTTCATCTCTTCTGATTGATTTTAGTTTGAAGTCGATTTTGTTAGATATCAGTATAGCCACACCTGCTTGTTTCTTGGAGCCATTTGTTTGAAAAACTCTTTCCCAACCCTTTACTCTGAGATAATGTCTGTCTTTGTGGTTGAGGTGTGTTTCTTATAAACAGCAGAATGTTGGAACCTGTTTTAGTATCCATTCTCTTAACCTGTGCCTTTTTATAGGTGAATTGAGTTCATTGATATTAAGTGATATTAATGACCAGTGGTTGTTAACTCCAGTTAATTTTTTTGGTGGTAGAGTTTGCGTATTTCCCTTCTTTGAGTTGTGCTGTTGGAGGGTTGTTAGATGTCTGTAGCATGAGGTCCTGGTTTGTTTCTGTCCTCCCACCAGGTCCCACAGTCATTAGGTCCCAAAGAAAATCATGCAGAAAGTCTACATTAGGTTATAAATGGATTGGCCCATTAGCTCAGGCCTCCCATTAGCTCTTGTAGCTTATATTAACCCATTATCCCTATCTATGTTAGCTACATGGCTCAGTACCTTTCTCAGTGGGGCAGGTCACATCCTGCTTCTTCAGTGGTCCAGGCAGGAATGGGGGGGCTTCCTGCTTCCCAGAAGTCTCCTATTCTCCTTGCTCCGCCTCTACTTCCTGTCTGGTTGTCGCACCAATACATCCTGACTAATGGCCAATCAGCATTTATTTAAATCATGATTGACAGAATACAGACAATTCTCCTGCACCACTTCCCCCTCTTTTTTTTTAAAATAAAGAAAAATATCCATAGTCCATTTCTTTGGGAATGTGTGCATAGTATTCCAGGCTACTACCAGCTGGTTGGGGGCACTGATAATCTTATGGGGACCTAAAGAAAATTTAGAGTTATGATCAAGTCCTAACTGGAGTATCCTGTGAGGCTTGATCATCTCAGGCAGCAGTCTTGAAACTGTTCTGAATGTAGAACTCAGACATCTGGGCCATCTGTTCCTACTGGAGGTTTCTTAGGTGGTCTTCCTTGACCAAACCTGATTTTTCTTAACTCAGAATAAATCCACAGCCTCTCATTTCCTGTGGAAACAAAAGCAAAATCTCTTCTCCAAAGTAACATATCTTTTGACTTCAATTTTGAAGTCAAGGTATTTTCAAAATACCTATCTTGGATTAATTCAACAGCATTTATAAGCAAAAATCTTTTAGCAGCTGTTTCTCCTTCCTCATCATTCAAACAATTCAAAGAGAGCATAATAGCATACAGTATCAAGATTCTCTGTGTATTTTCCATCTTTATGCGGCTTTATTTTAACCTCTATTTCTTTTATTTTTACTTTTAACTTTTGGCTTTTTGAGACAGGTTCTCTGTGTATCTTTGTCCTTGAACTCCCTCTGTAGACCAGGCTATCCTTGAACTCACAGAGATCCACCTGTCTCTGCCTCTCCAGTGCTGGGATTAAAGGTGTGTGCTACCACACCTTGAAGTCACAGAGGTCAATCTACCTCTGCCTCCCAAGTGTTGGGATTAAAAGTGTGTACCACCACACCCAACTACTCTCTTTCTTTCTTTTTTATTTTAAGGATTTTAACCTTTAGCCTGTATATATATTTAACACAATGTAAACCATTTAGAGGGTTTTTTTAATCTCTCTTTACTGTAAATTAAAGATTCTGACTACACGAATCTTTAATTTACCAAGCTATATAGGTAGGTTAAAAGCCGTGGCTTTGACGCCTAGATCCAGCCCATTCCTTAGCTTTATGAAATTCCACCCTCATGGCAGAAGTACTGGCTGTAGCCAAGTTTATTGCCACAATTCTATGGCGCTTCAAGGTCCCTGCCAGCAAGGAAGCTGCAGCATTCTGCTCACAAACCACATTCAAATGCTCCTAAGTTGGAATGCCTGCCCTGGGAGTTTGCCCTGGCAGGGCAACCCAAAAAGCTGGCATTTTAAAATGGCGCAGCTTTTTTCCTGCTATGGCTGAAAACCGAAAAGCATGCAATCAGCTTTTTATCAATACTATTTAAGTGTTTCTTGGTAGGACCTCTTAAAAGAGCTGCAAGGCTTTACAGCTAAAGCTGAGTCAGGAAACCTCTCTTAGATGAAAGCACTTGCTTGCCACTAGCAAGTTGAGCAGACCCGAGAAATTGCTGCTACCAAGAAAACATGCTTTACTCTATTCTTTCCCAAGCTTTCTCAGGCTTTCTGTGGATGCAGTTATCCACGTGGGTGCCATTCTGTAACATGAGGGCCAGGCTGCTTGTTGGGGTTTCTGTCCTGCCCAGTTCCCGAAGCCGTTTAGCCCCAAAGAAAATCACACAGAGGTCTCCATAAGATATAAATCTGATTGGCCTATTAGCTCAGGCTTCGTATTAGCTCTTATAATGTATATTAACCCATTATCCTTATCTATGTTAGCCATATGGCTCAGTACCTTTTTCAGCAGGGCAGGTCACATCCTGCTTCTTCGGTGGTTTGGGCAGGAGTGGGGGCTTCCTGCTTCCCAGAATTCTCCTATTCTCCTTGTTCTGCCTCTACTTCCTGTCTGGTTGTCCCACCTATACATCCTGGCTAATGGCCAATCAGCATTTATTTAAATCATGATTGACAGAATACAGACAATTCTCCTGCACCAGATATCTGTGTTATTATGGATGTCGTTTGCTTCCTTTAGTTGTGGTTTTCCTTCTAGTACTTTCTGTAAGGCTGGGTTTGTGGCTATGTATTGCTTAAATTTGTTTTTATCCTGGAATATCTTGTTTTCTCCATCGATGGTGAAAGAAAGCTTTGCTGGGTATAGTAGTCTGGGCTTGCATCCATGGTCTCTTAGTGTCTGCAGCACATCTATCCAAGACCTTCTGGCTTTCATGGT